>CM059298.1:11367500-11920000 GCA_030340665.1 Neosalanx taihuensis
AACATTATGTTGTGTCCTTGGGCAAGGCACTTTACCCTACTGGCCCTGTACTTGCTGTAAGTCGTTCTGGATAAGAGCGTCTACTAAATGTAAATACAAACAGCACAGAGCAGGTAATAGAAGTACTAAGTCTCTTCTACCTTGCTTCAACGTTTCACCTTTTTCAAACTGAAGCAGTTTAAGCTCTGTGGAATGAGTATGAGGAATTAACTTTTTTTATATTTAGCGGTGGGTTGTTATTTTTTCTTAACATCGTTTACTTAACTATACTTAGGCATGAAGTCACTCATCTGTCTCCAACCCACCTAGAAACACTTCCAGAACAAACAGTTCAATGTCACAAGTGGCAACAGCATTATATTACTCTAAGTAACATCACGTTAACACTGTAAACTAACTACAAAATGTTATCCATCCTTCACATGTCAGTCAACATTCTTTATCCATTAGCTTACTAACAGTGCTGTCACAAACTGGTTTTCGCACATAACACTCGCATTCTCTTTTATACTTATTTTTATAATCGTTTCCATAAGATCTATTGTCCAGAATTTAAAAAACTGCTCTTGTGTTAAGTTCTTCCAAGATGGTCCCTACTGCTCCACACAAATTTCTTCTTGTCTGTCTTACAAATCGTGTGGGGAGTCGGGAGAGAGTGGATCAAGAGGGCCCCCTGGAGGGGAGAGCGTTCATCTTTTCACTGTCCAACATCTCCTCTGCATTCTCCCTGAAGCGGTCCTGTCTCTACAATTGACTGGGATGTTTTTTTGGTTGGATGACAGACAATTCAGGGCTTTTGTGAGGTGTGAAATTACTATTTCATTCATTAATGGGTTGCAAAAAAAGTCATTTGAAACATATTGGGCTGGGTGATATTTACGTTTGGGTGGCTTGATACTCCTGGAGAAACCCTCAGTGAAGTGTTACGTGAGTGGCCGTTCCCTTTAATTTACTTGAGAAGAATAATGATTCGTTTCAACAGACAATAGTGGCTTTCGGACTTTGATAGTTGAGTGAAAAGGCATATCTAGGTGATCCAGGCTCCTTGGCGCTATACAAAAATATTGAAAAAAGTCAAGATACAAATTCATACAATTATTAGCAAAAACAAACAAAAAACAATTCCGCTTCTGTTTGTGCTTATTGTAGTCTGAGATCGTGTCACAATAACAACAACATAGAGCGATACAGAAAGCAACGAGGGTAGGGTGGGGGTTTTTCCCTTTGAAGGTGTCATATAAAAGAACACAGAGAAGCTTCTCTCTAAATGTCCACGATCATAAAGGTCACTGTCCTTTTCTCCTTTCAAACACATGTCCATGTTCTGTCAGTGGGGTAATACTTCATCTAAATTGTGATTTTATACCTTTAAATACAAGAAACAACAACCTTGCCTGTCCAAAGCCAAAGTATTGAGAGGTTAGGGTTTAGTCGGTACAGAGTGGCTGAGGGGTGAAAAACAAATGAATGGAGATTTCTGGAGCTTGATCCAAACTTGCATCTCTTTCTTCCAGCTCTGCACATTAGTCAATGTAAGACGCTGTGTTGGAAAGTTTTTGAGATTTCAAAAGTTGACACAAAGCTTATATCCACTCTCCCCATTTCCCCTGACCTTTGACAATGAGCTGGAATTCCAGCCCCTCCCATTCCTACTGCGAAGCACATCCTTCCAAGTCTCTCTCTCTCTGTACCATGAGGTGAGCAGTGAGGGTGGTGTGGGTGTGTGTAAAAAAAAAAGACCGGTTGTTTGGGTGTCGGCAGCCTGAAGCCTTCAGAAGTTGCTGAAGAGCTCATGCTTTTTGCTCCAGTCCATCTGCGGTGCCCTCTTCCTTGCCCGCTTGGCGTGGGCCTTCTCTTTGGCCTCGGCTGCTGTGGGACTCAGACGCAGACCCAGCTCTGCAAACGGGTCCAGCAGACCGCTCGGCTCATCCTCACACAGCTGGACAGGACCGGGACAAAGAGACACGTCAACAGGAAGGCAACACTGGGCAGTAGCATTTAGAGTTAAGGCATTTAGTCGCTTTTACATTTAGTAATTTAGCAGATGCTTTTATCCAGAGCGACTTACAGCAAGTACAGGGAGATTCCCCCTGAGGCAAGTAGGGTGAAGTGCCTTGCCCACGGACCCAACATAGTGTTTGTACCTTCTGATTACTAGCCCGATTCCCTAACTGCTCATCCACTTGCCTCCTCCCATGCATACTTTACTCTGACGGCATACACAAGTAAAAGCGACGTTTGGCGAAACATGCATCCATTCACACACACTCTGGGCTAACAGCATGGACCATTTATTCGAGATGATGGACCAATCATCTCCTCCCATGGCTTCTACTATCACTGCTATGCTGACAACACGCAGCTATATCCATCCTTCCCCCCGACCGATCCAGGCATCTCAACTAGAATCAAGGCCTGCCTCACCGACATCTCGGCCTGGATGACCAGACACCACCTCCAGCTAAAACTTGCCAAAACAGAACTTCTTATCATTCCGGCCAAACCCTCAATCACCCACGATCACTCTATCACTCTGGGATCCGCAACAGAAGATGTGGGGGTCACATTGGATGACGAGCTCTCCCTCACAGCACACATTACCGCAGTGTCTCGGTCATGTAGATTCACCCTCTACAACATCCGAAAAATAAGAAGATAGCTGTCTGAACATTCCACCCAGCTGCTAGTCCAAGCTCTTGTCCTCTCTCAGCTGGACTTCTGCAACTCACTATTAGCCGGCCTTCCAGCTACTGCAATCTGCCCTCTTCAGAGGATCCAAAATGCAGCAGCCCACCTGTTTTCGGCTGGGTAGACCGAGATGCTGTCATATCACCCCGCTCTTCATCGCCCTCCACTGGCTTCCCATCATGGCCTGTATCAGATTCAAGACCCTGGTACTGACCTTCCGAGCAGTGAACTGCCCTGAATCATATCAACTCTCTTCTCCAACTTTACACCGCTGCCCGCCACCTACGGTCCTCCTCTGAAAATCGTCTAGTGGTCCCACCCCTCAAGAGCGCCAGAGCCCGACATAAACTCTTCCCTTGTCTGGCTCCCCAATGGTGGAATCAACTCCCCACCTCCATCAGAAACACAGACGCCTGACCTTCAAGACTCACTTGTTCTGAGAATGTAATGGTACTTACAAATATCAGTTGTTGTTGTTGTTCAGAATCAGAATTGCTTTGTTAAATCCCCGAGCGGAAACTCGTTAGTGTTGTTGCTTTATTGTTCGCGTCCTACAGGTAGACTACTGTCCGTCGAAGACTCACCTTGAATTTGTAAAATGTTCAGCTGTATGCTCTTATAGCTCTTCCCTTGGCACTTATTGCTTCTCGTGATGTATGTTTCATAATCTATAAACCCGCTATGTTTGGGATCTATCACATTGCTATGCTCAATGACCGACGCTCTTTTGTAAAGCTCTTTCTTGTCGCTTTGGATAAAACCGTCTGCTAAATGAATACATTTCAATGTAACAGCATAGTAAAAGGCAAGGGTGACGTGTGCACGCACTCCCCTACCTGTGTGCTGTTTCCCTGGCTGCTCAGATCTGAGTGTGTGGACTTGATGGACTGGGTGGAGGAGCTGCCGTTAATCTGAGGGCTGGGGGACGAGCCGTTGGTTATGGATGGACCGGAGTAGTCTGTCAGAGAAACACACTCGTCAGGGTCAGGTCTGAATGTAGCAGACATGCTACACACATGCAACAGGCATCTAGAAACTAGCAGAAGAAGCTGAAAGCATTACATTTACGTTCACATTTAGATTAGATTCAACTTTCAACTTTAATGTCATTACACAGGTACAGTACAGTACAGTTTAATGTATTACACAGGTAAGTACAGGGTAACGAAATACAGTTAGCATCCAACCAGAAGTGCAAAACAGTTATTACAACAGAATATAATAAATATAAGTATACTCAGAATATACACAGTATGCACAGTATAATCAGAATATACAGGGTATGTACAGATTAAAGTGATTTAAGACAAATGTACAGCTGTATTGTACAATATGCTACAGTATTAAACAGAATTTACAGAGTTGCATGTATGTACAGTTTGTTAGTTTGTTGTTGTTTGTTAGTTTGTTAGTCATTTAACACTCTTATCCAGAGTGACTTATAGCAAATAGAAGGACATTCCCCCATGGCACGTAGGGTAAAGTGCTTTTCCCAAGAAAACAATGTCACTTGGTAAGGCTGGTTATTGAACCAGCAACGCTCTGATTACTAGCCTAATTCCCTAACTCCCTATGTATTACAACGGCTGGATTTTATCATTATCATTAAAAACACATTTGAAACGATGTGCATTAGGTCTTGATGCTCTGCATTGTGGGTGACGTAGTCTCGGCTCTTACCTCGAATGTGGCTGACGTTGGGAATGATGCCCATCCTCTTGAAGTGGTCATCCGTGTTGGGGTCCACTACCAGCAGCCTGGTCTCATCTCCTCCGCTCTTGATGAAGGCCACCACTTCACCATGCCGCATTCCCTCGATGTTCACCCCATTCACCTATGTGAAGAGAATTTAATGGCACTTAGGAATAGTATGGCACTTCACATAATCGAATGTGCTTTAGAACAATCTGTTGGTCCCCATATGGTGACTTGCCAGTGTTGTTTGTTGTATCTCTTGCTTTATGTTCACAATTGTTGTGTTATGCATTTATAGTTCTTCCCTTGGCACTTTTTGGTTCTCATGATGTATGATTCACGATCTAAAAAACCGACTGTGTTCGGGGTCTATCACGTTGCTAGGCTCAATGACTGATGCTCTTTGTAAAAGCTCTCTCTTGTAAGTCGCTTTGGATAAAAGCGTCTGCTAAATGAATAAATGTAATGTAATGTAAAAAAGGTTCCTGGTTTGAATCCTGCCTGTGTCTTTGGGCAAGGTTCTTCACCTTACTTGCCTCGGGGGAATATTCCTGTACTTGCTGCTCTGGATAAGAAATGTCTGCTTAATGAATGAATGTAAACAACAGCGACAATTGAAATGGCAAAGCTCTAAACTGGAAATTTGCAAGGACCAAACACTAGCTACAGTATTATCACTAGGTGGTGCTATGGATCACAGTTGCTAAAAGACATTGGACCCAGAGGAGGAGGAAAAACATTTTAGGATATCAATCGCACAAGCACATCTTAGCTTGAGGCTGTCTATTAGCAGTTTGTCTGAAATGCTTCTTTCGCAAGCTCAACGTAGCATTGTCTCAATTCTCACATTTTCATACCTACGGCTATCAGAACAGACCATTAACTATCTCGATAGTGTAACATCACGGCAGTGAGTGAATATCTGAGAAACACGTTGGGCTGCAGGCCAAGTTTTTGTAGCCTTGTAGTTCTTGTAATCTTTTTTGTTGTTGCTAGAAAGCCAACTTCTAGCTCAAAACAGTACAAGTGCGTCTTGTGTCTGAGTTATCTGTCTACGAAGAACCATTGGGAGCCCCTGACAACTGAGTTTGTCCTTGTACTGTCTAGATGCAATATTGTTTGCCTTGAGTCCTTGTCTCAGTACTACTGCAGCTAGGAAGCTTCGCTAGGCACTGGCTGGATTAACATTGGCGCACCATCAAATATTGATAGCAGGCCACTGCTCCTAGTGTAGGTTTCAGGTATCCTGTACACAAGGGACACTAGTTGAAAATTCACCCTACTTATGAAATTAGGGGCTAAGCTGGAGGAAGAGGACGACGAGGAGGTTGAGTATGTAGGGGAAGCCCTTACAAAAGTCTCTCCTATACTCTTAGAAAGGACAAAGAAAAGGACAGGTAATAATAGAAAAATCAAGAGGGCTTGGCAGTGAAAAAGAGATAAAGGGAGAGAAAGTGGGTGAGTGTGTATTTGAGAGAGAGAGAGAGAGAGAGAGAGAGAGAGAGAGAGAGAGAGAGAGAGAGAGAGAGAGAAAGGTAACCCAAAACATGACTGAACAGGATCAAGTCAAAGTTAGACTTTGATTCAGAGAAGCGACACAGGCAAAAACAGTCAAAAGACCGTGAGAGTGGGTACGGGTGGGGAAAGTATGTGAGAGAACAGCAGCGCAGCTATGTCTCAGTGGGAGGAAAAAACACATATCAGCAGATGGAAACCGGCAGCAGCTGCAGGAACCACCCCCCCCCCCCATTCGATTTCTCTCTCTCCGTCCAAAATCTCTCTCCCCCTTCCCTACATTAGCTGGGGTGTGAGAAGCCATCAGGGAGTCCAGACAGATTGGCCTGCTCTTGGGGGCGACTGAGCCGAGGAACAACAAGAGGCTTTTGTGTTGGAGTTAGCAGGCAGGTGTTGTGTCAGGTTTCGTTGGCTAACCATCTCAACCACCAAAACAGGCCACTCAGCTAATGAACTGTACAGTAAGGAGTACTGCAGACACTGAACTAATCACACCAAGACTACAACACAGGGAGTCAGGTGGCTGAGCGTTGAGGGTGTCGGGATGGCAATCAGAAGGTCCCTGGTTCGAACTCTGGCTGTGTCAACATGATGTTGTGTCCTTGGGCGAGGCACTTCATCCTACTTGCCTCAGGGGGAATGTCCCTGTACTTGCTGTAAGTTGCTCTGGATAATCTGCTAAATATAAAAACAAGTACTATTCATGATCAAGTGTGTCTATTACGATAACATGGCTGTACCTGAGGACCTGTATTTAAGCCGGTCCCTTCCGGAAAGACTGCACTTAATTTGTCCTACGTGTTCAGCTTAGTGAAGTAGCGGGTACTGAGTGTGTGGCTGCGAGTGTTATCGTGATGCGAAGCATACGAGGACAGAGACAGTTGATTATCATGCTGATGCAATCGGCTGAGTGGTTAGGGAGTTGGGCTAGTAATCAGAAGAGTCCCAGTTGGAACCCAGGCTGTGCCAACATGACATTGCGTTTTTGGGCAAGGCATTTCACCCTAATTGACTCAGGGGGAATGTCCCTGTACTTGCTGTAAGTAACTCTGGATAAGAGCATGTACTAAATAACTGTAAAGATCTCCGTCCTCATCTTTCTCCTTGTAGTAATGATGATGATACCAAAACCACAGCAGCACCAGTGTACTGGAGCGTGGAGAGGAGGGAGGGAGGGGAGAGAGAGGGAGGGGGGAAGGGGAGAGAGGGAGGAGGGTGTGGGAAGTCAGCGAGACTGAAAGGTCTGTCATGGGTCTTCACCTCCGTAACGAGCTGCTGACAGACAACAAAAGCGCGGTGGTTGGTTCAGCGACGGCTGCAATTAACCCGAACACACACACACACACACACACACACACACACACACACACACACACACACACACACACACACACACACACACACACACACAGTCATGAAAGGCTAGGGCTTAGAGTAGCTCAGCTTGGTTTTATAATGATCTACTGTACAAGCAAATTCATGTCTAAAGAGCAGACTGTGGTTATTAAAGATCCTTCTCTATGAGTCCTGTTCAAACAATGCTAACCATGCTAAGCTAACACTGGTGAGATACACGTGTCTGCTCAGGGAATAGGTCCGATGCTTTGACTTCACAAGAGGCTATTAAAACAAAGGTGATAATAACCCCTGAGGTTCCGGAACCAAGAGAAAATGATATTTTGGGTTCTGCATACAGCAAGCACAATGCAGGATGAATGTACAGTGTAGTCAAGGCCAAACTCTCTCTGTCTCTATGAGCTTGGCTAAGTCTATTGACAAGCCCACAGAGGGATAGGGATGGGGCTGCTGTTGTAATAAAACACAGGAAGTTCCCATGCTATCTCACTGGCTTCCTGTTAGCAGCAGGACATCAAAGCAGTTGGTACGTTAATGTCAGTTTCTACCACCCTGTAATACTCACCAAGGCAGAAAACTTGACTCTCTAAACCAATAGTGGGTTTACATGGCTACTTTCATTTGTTTTAGCTCTGTTTGGACAGTACTGAATGTGCTTCAACTGTTATATAGGCCTTGTTCAACCGTTCTACGACCCTGTGAGTTTATGTGACCCATTTGGGTACTGTTTGACATGAAGTATTTGGTTTGGTGTGGTCTAGGGCCTCTTTAGCCTGGGTTGGCCCTTTTTAACGTTTTACTTGGTGCTCTAATGTTAGAGCTCTTGCCTCTAGACCTGAATACACGCTCATACACACAAACACCCACACGCACACCACATCTGGAGCTTGTAGAGATGAGGGATTGCAGAGTGTCTGAACAGATCATGGGGTAATGATGATAAAGTGTGTGTGTGTGTGTGTGTGTGTGAGCCAGCGTGCATGCGCTCAATCCTGAGCCATCACACCTGATGGAACCCTCCTTCTCTGCTTAGCGTGTGCGTCTCACCCCGACCACAGCTCTCCCTCACTCCTTCCCTCGCCCCCGTCATCTTTTCCCTTCTTTTTTTTTTGCCTGATAACCTGTCGTCTTCACGTTTGGACTGTGGGGGTGCAGACGGTGTTATCGTAAGCGGGGGTGGGGGATGAAGCAGGCACACGTGTGTGGCCCTGCACACGCTAGTTGCAGGGGCACATCTTACTAGCGGGTCTGCTGCTACACAGGTATGTGCACGCACACACACACACCTTGATTTTATCACATGAGAAATGCATCAACAGGTGTCTGAGAACACCGGCATGCATTTAGTCTGTAAAAATGCATGGGTGTCGAAAGACAGAGACCAGGGAGGGATAAAGCACTCTGACATTCTAATACTCTTGCTGTCATTCATGCCCAGTGTCCCTGATGGAAACATTCCTCTCAAGCCTCCTCTGATGGGGGTCCCTGTGGACTGGCTTTGACCCCCCCCCCCCATCCATCATTGAGCCTCATTAGCTAAGGGCCCCGCCATGTCTGCCAGCCAGCCAATGGGAAACCGTCACGGGTGCCGTGACTCCTCTTTAGTTTATCTTCCCTTCGCTAGGATCAGCTGGAGGACAGACTCGCCCGCCTCTTCCACTGCTTAGCACCCCCACCACGACTCATCCCTCTATTCGTTCACCCCCCCCGCCCCCGCCCTCTACTGCCCCCCCCTCCCCCCCCCCCCCCCCCCCCATCCTCTACAACCCCCCTTGTCCCTCACCTCTACAAGTCTGTCCTGGGGTCGCAGCCCGGCAAGGTCAGCCGGCGAGCCCCGGTCCAGGGAGCGGATGTACTGGCCGGGTCTGGACCTCTCGCTGTGCAGGTTGAAGCCGTAGCCTGTCTCAGCCCGCACCAGGTGACACAGCCGGGGGAACAGCTCCGAGGGGTCGACCGGGGGACGAGCCTTAGCCTTGGCTTCCGCCTCAGCCTGGATGTGAGCTAGGGCCTCCTAGAGGAATCAGACATCCAGATTAATACTGTTCCCAGTGTTCATGTGAATGTGTGGGGAGTCAGGTGACTGAGTGGTTAGGGCGTCGGGCAGGTGATCAGAAGGTCGTCAGTTTGATTCCTGCCTAAGGCAACATGACGTTGTGTCCTTGGGCTTCACCCTACTTTCCTCGGGGGAATGTCCCTGTATGTGCTGTAAGTTTCTCTGGATAAGAGTGTCTATTAAATGTATAAATGTAATGTAAATGTAATTTGTGTACCCAGTGCTGTGTGTAAACTATAACCAACCGTAGTTTGACAAGTTATTCATGTCATTGGACTGGTAAAATCACAATCTTTGCTAGCCACATTACAAAATCTGAACTATATGATGTTCTTAATTGTACCAAGTGCATGCAACAGCAGAATCATCCTCGGCAGATAATTCCCATGACAATAGACAGGCTGAGACCGTAAACACTGACAAGATATCCTGATGGCATCACAAAGCCTGTCAAACAAATCCCAGGAATGCTTATACACCTGTTAGAGACTAGTCATGGGGGGAAAACTGGGTCAGTTGCCATGCAGTCTAACAAGTCCTACATCAGCAAGCCTTCACAGTTAGATGTTATATTTTGAAACATATAACACGTTATAGGGGCTCCTACTATAAGATAAGGTAAGATAAACCTTTATTTGTCCCCCCGGGGGGGAAAATTGCAGTTCACAACGGCAGCAGGGTAAAGTACAGCACACAGAGTTGCAGGGTAATAATAACAATAACAATAAGGGGGTGTACCCTGCCTACGGCCCGGAAGTAACTGGGATAGGCTCCAGTCACCCCTAACGGGAATAAGCAGAAGAAAATGAATGAATGAATGAATGAATGAATAAGGGGGGCATGATATATAGAAGGCCTACTGTATACAAAAAAAAAACTGAATACAAAATGATCAGGTACATACTACATACAGGCCAATACATGCAGTTTAGGGAATCTCTAAACTGGTATAGATCATTCGTCTATTTTGCAAATAAAAAAAAGGAAAAAAGGTAAACAAGGTCATATTAACATGATGAATCCCTTGGTATGGAAATGTGTTGTGTGTATGTGTTGACCGAGTTTGAGTGTGTGTGAGGAAGGGACAGCTAGTGTTGAGTAGCGGTGTAACCCTACCTCATAATGAGCAGTCACGTACAGGTGAAGACTGTGTGCAGGGATAAGAGGTGGAGCTTATTAGAACAATAGGTGGTCAATCAGGAAGTCCAGCCTGCCACGGATGATCAACATCGCATTCACGTCCTGATGAAAAACTCCAGCTATTGTTCTACGACTGTTGTTCGCACTCCGCCCTGTGCGTGCAGGAGCTAAAAATACACACACTGGGACTGAGGGAGCAGAGAAAATAGAGACGGAGATAGCGAAAACGAGAGAGACTGGAGGGAGGTGGAATAAAAAAGGCAAACTGATAGACTATGGAGAATAATTCAGTATTTCCCTCCCCTCTATGCATCATCCCTACCCTGAGTCTTCAGAGAAAAAGCTTAGCGGCCATAAATGCTCAGAGTAACATCCATAAATCTAATAAAAATTAAAGCAACAAGAAACATGGCCTAGTTTAAGCACATAACGTCTTAAACCAACAGTGAACTGGGGAGCTTGCCCTGCCAAAGCTAGCTGGGCTGAGTCGGGCCAAGCCAGACGGGGTCCGGGTCCCAAGCACAATGGAATCATTCAGCCTAATTTCATTCCCATCACTCTCAACCACCGGGGGGGGGGGGGGGGGGGGGGGGGGGGGGAGGGGGGGGGGAGGGGGGGGAGGGGGGGGAGGGGGGGGCTGCATAGGGGGGCCTCCTGGAGAGAGTTCACTAAGCTATTAGCACTCTGAACAGTGGGGGACCCAGGGAGAGAGGGATACACAAAAAGAGAGGGAGAAAGAGTGACAAACAGAGAGAGATCGAAAGAGATAGAGATGAGTGAGAGAGATCGAAAAAGACAGAGGAGAGAGAGCGAGACAGAGACAGAGAAAAAAGAGCTCTTGATGGAGGAGCTGGAGTAAGATAAACAGAGGAAGCACAGAGGAGCACAGCTGTTAGACATTAGTGTGGGGAGCTGGCCTTCACTGCCAGGGTAATCCTCCCTGACTGCCTCAACATACCTGTCTATCCAAACCTAGCGACAAAAACCTAGCCCTATATCCTAGCCTAGCTAGTCTGTCTACGTCAACCTGGCAGCATGTCTATGCTCGCTTAACCGCCTGTCTACCCTGGCTACCTGCCTGTCTGCCAAACCACCCTAACCTAGCAACATATCTATCCCTGTCAGATATGTTTCATGTTGAACCATACTCTGCCGCCCCACATTATCCAGCGGTAATCTATGCACACCGATCCATACAGATGTGTTGTTTTGTGTTGTTATGTTTATTAAAGACACCTGACAGGGTTCTCACAGGAGCCATCGAGCCATCTACTCCAGTAACAGTGACCAGCAAAATGGGACTGCTCTCAGCCAAAGGAAGATACTCAAATGTTGTTCCCAGGGAAACCAGAATTTACTTGCGTGAATGTCGTGTGACCATTTCCCCAATTGTTGTTTCCTCATTATTGAGGAAATTTGAGAGATTCAAAGTCAAACAAATAAAACGGTTCAAATGCGATTTTTTTTTGTATCCTTGTGAAACAACTGTGAAATCTTACCCTGCACAGCATTTTTGGTATATTTTGATAATCATTGAACTATTTGCATGGTCTATGAGTCACTCAAGCGTTAAGAGATTTAAGATTTAATCCATCTTTTAATCCATAAGATAAGATAAAATAAGATTTTAATCCATCTTTGCCAGAGAGAAAGAAAACAGCCTAATAAATACAGCCAGATAAATGACATCAGGAGGGATATAAAGTAGGCGATGTTTGGAAACGCAATTTCCTCTGTAGAGACGTGGCACCCATCCACATTGCCAACAATTTTTTGTTTAGTGTCCATTACCTTTCATGTATTTACATAGGAAAACCTTTAGTAATGACACTTGGAACCATTTAGAGCTAAAGTGTCTTAAATCTTAATCATGAGGGGGTGGATTCGTGACTTGTGGTTTAAAACTAAATGTTTAGATAAAAAAAAACAGATACAGTCCAGTATGATTTTTCCATACATTTGTCAGCTAACTAGCCTATAATCAGGAAATTGTAGTTTGAGGTAAAACACAGGATTCATGTTCTAAAAAACATTTTCCTGTTTGTAGAGCAACGGCAAGTTCTGAACTCAAGCAGAATTCCATAGCCTGGCTGTGGTGAGAGCTACTGTTTTGGTCCATGGAGTAGGGCAGTAGGAAAGTTCTGGAAATAAATCTGGATTATTCCTAAAGGGAAGCAGTGCAGTGCAGTGCAAGCAGAGCAATGCAATGCTGTTTTTTATTTACATCCATCATAGTACATGCTGTCCTGTGGCCCACTCCCCACACACCCTGGTCCTAAAGGCTGCATAGCTGACCCACCCTGCCCCAATAGCACAGCCCTGTTTATCAGGACTGGATGGTCTCTAAATGGACATGTGCCCTGACATGCATTCCTCCAATTTCCTGTCACAATCAGCCATTGTGCTGCCTGTCTCTCCATCTCTCTCTGTCTATCAATGGGTAAGTGTCAGAGACTGTGTGTCTTGAGTGTATGCGTGCTGAGCATGTGTGTGTGTACAGTATGAGCCAGAATACATCTGTGGTTCTGTGTGTTTTCTCCAATGCCACCACAGGTCATGGTGTTTTTGTGGTGTAACCAGATCCCCTGCTGTTGAATTATTCACTGTGAGACTGCTGGGATAGCTGGATCATGACCACAGTTAACCCTTTCACAGCCAGGGACCACTGGCTCTCTGTGCCCGCTGGACTGCGCCAGGCGCTGTGTGCGCGCTGCCACTGCATGCGCGTATTCAAAGTGCACGTGTGTCCGGAAACACGAGTAAACGTGTTTACGTGTGGAGTTTTCAACCTAGGGGGATTCCCTAACCCTGTGTGTGTGTTTTCTGTGTGTTCTTCCTACAGGAGATTAGAGCTAACTCAATATGCCTGGCTCACACAGTCAGGGATCAGGTGTCTTCTAAGGCCTACAGGCTTCCATGTAGCGTTTTCTCACAAACTCGTATGTAAGGATATGATTTCATGACCATCACTCTGGAGGTTGATATCCAGTTTGTCAACACTGTGTCGATGGTGTTGGTGTTTTCTTGTGTTTTTCTAAACGTCCAGTAAAACACAACTGAAAGAGTGGTTGGATGAAACCCATCAAGTTGAAATATTTGAGGTAAGCTGCAGCTCTCCGTTTCATCATGAAACCTCACACGCACGCACACACACGCACACACACACACGCGCACACGCGCACACACACACACACACACACGCACGCACGCACGCACACACACGCACACACGCGCACGCACGCACGCACACACACACACACACACACACACACACACACACACACACACACACACACACACACACACACACACACACACACACACAAGAAGCACATGGGCAGACTGCAGATGTCATGAGCACTAGCTGTTGACATGCAACCCCTATGTTACTGTAACCGGCTCAGCCTGTTGAGTCTGTTGTCTCAGGATCTGAGAGGGGCGTGGCTTACAGATGAAGGAAGACACCTACCAACTATTCAAACACTAAAGTCACAATAAAACAAGTTGCAATGCAAATCGGGCCTCATCTATCAGGTCAATAACATCCAACGTACAGTTGCATGTCTACATATGATCCACAAAATAAACATATCAACATGTAAATGGTCATTTTTGTAATTTAGCAGAAGCTCTTATCCAGAGCAACTTAGAACAAGTACAGGGACATTCCCCCTACGGCAAGTAGGGTGAAGTGTCTTGCCCAAGGACACAACGTCTGGTTAACACAGCCGGAGTTCAAACCAGGTACTTTCTGATTACTAGCCCGACTTCCTAAACACTCAGCCGCTAAACACCAAAGAGCCGTTGGAAGGCTAACAATGAGACTGGATGCATTTTCCTTTGTGTTGGTTTGTCACTCTGAGAGAGGACAGAGATGAGGCTGCCAGAGCTTTCAGTGGGGTGTAGAGAGAGAATGAGGGGAAGAGAGAGTAAGCAAGGGCCAATGAAGACGAAACATGAGAGAGATTAGGAACATCAGACGGAAAGAACAGAAATGATGATGAGATAAAGAGATAGACTGAGAGAAAGTGACTGAGGAAAGAGGGATGGAGAGCACATCAGGGTATAGGGGAAGAAAGGATGAAGGTAAATTGAAAGTAAAAAACAGTTCTTCCTCTTCAAGAGAGAGACAGAGAGAAAAGCAGGGAAAGATAGAGATGGGCTGGCTCAATTGGCTGCATCGCCAAAGCCTTTTTTGCGTTGAGGGAAAGGCCTGTTTATAATGTGTGACCAGCAGTTCCACTGCCTTGGACACACTGCTGGGGTAAGGAGAGGGAGAGGAGGAGGAGGAGAGGGAGAGAAGAGAAGATGAGGGAAACGGTGAAACCTGCCGACTCTGTGGCACTTCAGAGTTCATAGCCTTGCCGAGATGAAGGGGAGCAAGAAAGATAAGAAGACAAACGAGGGAGGGAGGCAGAGAGGACGAGAAAAGAATGGCGGGAGGGAGGAGTTTTCTGGGAGGACTGGCCTTATGAAGGCTGAGTTGAAAGGTGCTACAGTGATGACCTTTGAATAAACCAGTCTGCATGTAGACTAAGCACTGCAGCGCCACTTAGCACACACACAGCACAGCACATTGCACAGTGCACTGCATAGCACAGCACACTGCACACAGCACAGACCACTTCACTGCAGGAAATGTGTCACTTCTTTGGTAGATCTAAAATGATCAGACAGAGCTAATCTAGACATGGAGACAACAGAAAGCGTGGGAATGACATGAATACAAATTAGAAATGAAAAGTTGGCCTAGCCTGGTTGAACAAAATCTGTGATTACCAAAATGACAAAAGCTTGAAAAACCACCAGTTTGACTGCAGATGGTCTGTGATGTCTGGCTAGAAGCAGCTCAGCTAGTCCAACTAAGATTGAGTTTAAGGTAATCCAGATGTGTGGGCATTGCTTGACCTGAAATCCCTGAACTGAGTCCATGTCAAGCCAAATAATAGTCTTGTAAAACCTGGAAATCTTTCCTCTCTTCCATGTTCACCCTGTCAGTCTTTCTCTGGTATTGCACATTTTCTATACCCACGTTCTCCTCCTTTAGTTCTCCTTCCTGCCCTATCTCCCTCCATTCTAACAGTCCCCCAGGGGTCAAGCCAGTTCATCTGGTGAGCGTAACGTCCACATTCTCTCTTCATGTTGAGCAGAGCCCTGTAAAAAGATTCTTACCGCTGGCTGTGAGCAATTGTAAACAGCAGTTCACCTGAACTGTCAATATTACCGTGCTGCTGATTTCCTGCAGCATGATTTCTTGCAGCCAACATTGCCTTGGTGTGACAAGGCAGAGAAAAGGAGTAAAAAAGGAACAACTGCTACGATGGCTTTCAGAAATGTTCCGCAAACGTGCGTGTCGTCTTGTGTTTCAGATCAGCTGTCGACAGCGTAGTACTTCTTAGGTCAAACTTAACCTCTCCACAATAAAGGACAGGTGGCTAAGCGGTAAGGGAATCGGGCTAGTAGCCAGAATGTTGCCGGTTCGATCCCTGGCCATGCCAAATTATGTTGTGTCCTTGGGAAAGGGACTTCACCCTACTTGCCTCAGGGGGAATATCTCTGTACTTGCTGTACGTTTGTCTGGATAAAGAGCGTCTGCTAAATGTAAATGTATCAGCACACTGAATACGTGACTCTAAAAATCTAACCCTAAAAATGAAGGCCACAGCATGTAATAGGGGAAAGCAGCTTTTGCTAAGGGTTTCCAGTGTTCGCTGACAGCCCAGGGGATAACTCAGACCAAGCTACATTACGGCACTGAAGCACAACCCACCTCCGAGACACACAATCGCATTGTGCAATCAGGGATTCGCACATTGAGTCATCTTCCTATCCTGCAAACCTTCGTGGGGTTCAGCAACACAACTCAGTTGCAACGACCAAGCTGCTTTTTTTCTCCCACGAGCACACACGCTGTAGTTACGCATCTACGAAGCGTTAAGAAATGTGTGCGCGCACACACACACGCACGGGAAGAAATGACCGCACATCTTTGCAATCCGTGCCAATTTATTAGGTTGCCTAGCGTACATCTCAAACGTGTGAAGGGAGAGTACGAAAACTACACACACAAATCCAAACACGGACTTTTTCTAAGAAACATGCTGGATGTGTTTTCATGGTCTGGAGTAAAATATCATGCATGTGCTATATTAAATCAAGAGGAACAGTGGTACCACATGCTTATCCTCTTGTCCATCGGTGTAAAGATTGTCGATAAGCGTCTTTAACTGGAAACAGACAGTCGGGAATAAATCATTCAGTCAAGATTCTTTCTCGGTTTTCTCGGTTCATCTGCAGTGATTTGACGTCCACACCTTTACCCCTCCCTTTAAGATCATCATCTCTTTGTCATTCTACATTTTGCTGTTACATTTACATTTACTCATTTATCAGACGCTCTTATCCAGAGCGACTTATAGCAAGTACAGGGACATTCCCCCCTGAGGCAAGTAGGGTGAAGCGCCTTGCCCAACGACACGTCGGCATGTTGACACAGCCGGGGTTTGAACCCAGGACCTTCTGATTACAAGCCCAACACCTTAACCGACTCCGCCACATGACTTCCCCCTCATCGGCCCATTCCTCGGCGAGAACGACGTAGAGGAAGAGGCGTTCTCTTCTAAGTTTCTCAATTTCTCCCGCTCTCCATCTCTCCGTGTGCCAGCGCGCTGTGTTTACGTGACATGTAGTCGAGGGTGATGACAGGCGTTAGACCCCACCCTTGTTATCAGTCTGAAGCAGACAGGGGCATGTGTGTGTGTGTGCACGTGTGTGTGTGCACGTGCATGTGTACTGTATACAGGGGGGACCGCTGAGGGTTGGCTGGATCATGGGACCTTTTTGCGGCAAGTCAAGCCCCCCCACCCCGTCCTCCCTGAGCCCACCCCCCCCACCCCACCCGGTCCCCCACCACAGGAAACTTGAGGCCCAACAGGATGTACAGGGACGGGAGATGAGAAGGGAAAGAGCGAGGGAGGGAGAGAATGAAGGGGTTCGCATCAACACCAGCAAACTGCTGCTCGGACATGTCAACGAAATATATGTCAATATGTCCGGGAGATGAGAAGGGAAAGAGCGAGGGAGGGAGAGAATGAAGGGGATCGCATCAACACCAGCAAACTGCTGCTCGGACATGTCAACGAAATATATGTCAATATGTCAACCCATGGATGGGGATTGACAGATTACAGCGAAAAATGACATTCTTTCACACACACACACATAAACCAGGATTCCATCCCTTCTCAGATTCTCAAAGCATGCTGGATCAATTAGATGGAATGACTCTTAGTGTACAACATGCCCTCCCATTATGGAGCATGGAGAACTTCTCTCTGCTCGGCCCTTTAACACTACGGCTCTGAAAAGAAAACCACAAAGAAATTATATTTTGTGAGTAATAAAACCCCAAACAAGAATAGCAAAAACCATGCCAAGTTCTGTGACCTCAATTGCAACTCAATCAGTTGACCAGGAAGCCACAATGGACGTCTGCCGAAGACAGACACAGGTACTCCTAGTTTGTGATGCAAAGCGGTTCTGTACTGTTTTTGCGACGTTGACATTTAATAGAAACTACAGTCTGGTACTTGTTTTAATGGGCTCTAACGGGTTCAGGAATGATAATTTGAAGGTGCAATGTAAAACGGGAAACGTAAAAATACAGATTTGGCTCTGAACAAACCAAATAAAATAAACTTGTTTGAAGCCCTGCTGAACACACAAATGTGCACACACACATGCCATACAGAATGGCCACAATCCATCTGATTCCAGAAGGGCTTCAGACAGCTGAAAGAGACCATGTATGCAGGGAATCTGATCCAAGGTCAGGGAGAGTCCATGTGCAATAAGAAGCCTTTGCGCTTGTGGGTCAGACTGTGACAGTGAGAGAAAGAGAGTGCATGATGGAGAGAATAAAGGAAGAGAGGTGGTGAAAGAGCAAGACTGAGGGAGCAGAACAGAATAAAGGGAGCGAGAGAGAGTGAGCAACAGACAGCGAGTGAGTGTGTGAGAGAGACAGAGAGTGGGGTGAGTAGTATGGAAGACTGCGGAAAGTTCCTTCTGGTTAGGAGGTGCTTGTGTGGGGGGCTATGAAACAAGGACTGCAGCTACACAGCTGGACTCAGCATTCCAGTGAACACCCTCCCTCCCTGCCTGCCTCCCTACGTCCCTTCCTGCCTGCCTGCTCCCCTGCCTTCCCCCCTGCCTGCCTGCCTACGTCCCCCTGCCTCCCTCCCTGCCCTCCTGCCTGCCCCCCTGCCTGCTTGCCTACGTCCCTCCCTGCATGTCTGTTTGTTGGCCTCCCTCCCCCCGTCTGTCTGTCTCTATCTCTCTCTTTACATTTGCAGTGCTGCTGTGTGTGAACACTTCAATCTGTTCACGACAACAGCATCAACAGACAACTGATCGTCATATCCAGTACATTGACCATTAGATACAAACATTGAACATTGGAATGCAGTGAATACTAGAATATTTTCTCTCTCCTCTCCCTCCCACCTATTTTCTATCTATATCTATATTCCTCTCGACCACCCCTGCTGTTTCTCTCTCACTCTCTTTCTCTCTCCCACAAACTCTATCCTAACTTCTTTCTCCCACTCACACTCTTGGTCCATACAACACTCTCCTCTCTCCCTATAACTACATGCCCCTCCACCTACTCAGCTAGTGAGATGGCGAGTGGCCGTGTATTGATTTCTTGTCTATCTACAACTGATAGCACAGTGTTCCAGCACCACCAGTAAAGCCCTGTTGAAAAGTGTGGGTGTGTGTGGGAGGGGTGGGGGTTACTTGATGAAAGAAATATTAAACTTTCCATCATGGATTTTAAATTCTGCTTTCTTATTTGTCTGAGGTCGCTGGTTGAAGATATCAGTGCAAGAAAGCGCTTCCTGGTTCAGCTGTGAGCAGGGTGGACAGATGGGGATCTCCAACAGAGCCTCCCCTGGCATGTGTGTCAGATGTGGGGGGGGATGGGGACAGGGGACGAGGACAGGGGACAGGGGACGGGGACAGGGGACGGGGACAGGGGACGGGGACAGGGGACGGGGGACAGGGGACGGAGACAGGGGACGGAGACAGGGGACGGGGGACAGGGGACGGGGACAGGGGACGGGGGACCGGGGACGGGGACAGGGGACGGGGGACGGGGACAGGGGACGGGGACAGGGGACGGTGGACGGGGACAGGGGACGGGGACAGGGACAGGGGACGGGGACAGGGGACCGGGGACGGGGACAGGGGACAGGGGACTGGGGACGGGGACAGGGGACCAGGGACAGGGGACAGGGGACGGGGGACAGGGGACGGGGAACGGGGGGTAAGAGACATACACACGCGGTCCTCTCTTTCCTGCACATTTGGTTCTTTCCCACTTATCACACACATACGGTTCTCTTTGACACACACACATATGGTTCTCTCTCTCTCTGTCACGCACGCACACATGCATGCAAACAAGAAAGCCGGATGCCGCCAACACCCCCCGCCCTCCCATTTCATCCCCACCATGAAGAACCCCCATATCCCACATACCAGGGTCTCCTTCAGGAATTCCTCAGCCCCGACACCCCCCACCCCCACCCCCCAGACCCTACATCTGGATAGAACACAGCTGGCAATCAGCACAAACAAGACAGAGAGTGGGGGGAGGGGAGGGAGGGGGGGGGTGATGAATTAATCGATTCCAGGAGACACTCCGCAGACATTTTGTAGACGTCTGTAACTGCAAATGTCTGTGTGCTCTGTCCATTTTTTGACGGGTTTTAGGGCTAGCATACTATGTGGACGAGAGCAGACGAGACCAGCATCACCCAGGGAAGACAGGAAGAAAGGGGAAGACAAGGATGTCTGCACTGCTGGTAGTCCCTCTCTCCCCGGACCATGGCCTGTGTCCCTCTAGACAAGAGCAGAAAGAATACATATTTGTCCCATTTGTCTTCAGAGAAGAACATAAGGAAGGACAGGACACTGCAGGACAGCAAGGCAGAGCAGAGAGAGGGGAAAGTTCCAGCACAGTGAAAACAGACAGTCAGAACAGCACGTAAGGGACCAGTCAGGCCACAGAACCACACTGACAACCAAGACCGAGACCAACATAACATCTGTGAACAGAAGAATTTAAAAGTAGAAAGGGGGGGGGGGTTCGTGCCTGGATGTCCTCAGAACGACCTCCATCTCTCTCTCTCGTTTCTCTCTCCATCTGCTCTCATTGCCCTCTGCCGCCCCCCTACCACCTCCTCACATCCCCCTCTCCCCTCTTCTCAAATCCAGGAGCTGTCTCTGTGTTTACACAAACGTGACCTTTGACCCCAACAGCACTGACCGATGCGTTCTCTCTGTCCACTACCCGCCACCCCCCCCCCCCCCTCTCCCCCACCCCAGCCCCCAACGTGGATTCCTTTGCGGTGCTCAGCCAAGCTCAGCAGAGGACGTGACTATAGATCATTTTTTTCATCCAACTTTTTGCTCCTAGCTGTTTTACCTTGCAGCGCTGTAGTGGGCTTGTTGCGCGCGCAGAACGCTTCTGTCTGTCTCTCTATCGATCTTACTCCATACACACCGCAAACACACTTACAGACACCGCATACTCACGCAACGCAAACGCCGCACCAACACCTAGACCTTTGAACTCTTCTGTCTGTCTCTCTATCGATCTTACTCCATACACACCGCAAACACACTTACAGACACCGCATACTCACACAACGCAAACACCGCTCCAACACCTAGACCTTTGAACTCACATTTAGCGGGATCCAGGGCCGCTGTTTTCTGGATCTTTCTGTACACAAAGCATCATGTTTCAGGGAGATGCACGCAGCAGAGGAAGTTCTCTTCATTTCAGCTAAACATCGCCTGGTTTTCCCCACATTCCCCCTCATTTTTTCCCCACATTTACAAACGCTGTTCTCGAACTGCCATAGGTTTTGCACCTGGAGAGGATGCGGTCCCACTCTCTCTAAGGATGTGTTCCGACCCTCCTTGAGTCCTTAACGCTGCTGTGCTATATACTGTCGTTTTGAAGCAACAACAACAGCTAGTAAAGTTGATGGAGACGATGGGCACACGTGTGTGCATGTGCGTCTGAGTCTGAATTAGTTATGGGTTACAAGTGTACAAAGAACGAGTAAATGGAACACATATGGCAGCTAGGGCTAAAGAAAACCCAGAGAGGAGACCATTAGAGAAACAACCTAATTCATTATTACTGAACCCTGTGTCTGCTACTTGTATGTGCGTGTGGGTGGAGACTCGCTTTGTGAACATTCAGCTTGTGTATACACACGGGTGTTATACATTCTCTATTGCATGTGTATACACATGGGCACACAATCTGTATTCAATCTGGTATCCAATTCATGTATTTATACAGCTGTGCTGAAGTGTGCATCTATTTCCTATGAGTCACCCAAAACACATTTACATCGTAAAAATTTGACTCAACACCTCTTCTGATTTAAAAGCACTGCAGCCAGTGTTGGTCATTTCTGATCTGCAACTTGCAACGCTGTAGATGTGACAGGGAACAACAACAAGCTACTTTGTTTTTATATCACAGGCTAGATAACCCAACTAGGGTGGAGTTAATGTCTTTAGACTCACCAGTGAGGGAGAGGGAGAGAGGCAGAGAGAAAAAAAGACAGAGTGCAAGAAAAAAAGATAGAGACAGAGAGAACGAGAGGGCGATTGAAAGAAAGAGAGAGAGAAAAAGAAGAGAGGGAGAGAGCGAGAGAGAGAAAGAAAGAGAGAGAACACTGGAGCGAGAAAGCAACAGACAGAAACAGGCAGAAAGCACGAGAAGGCAAGGAAAGGTCCAAAAATGTTGCCGTCTTCAAAACAGCCCACAGAACACAAATATGTCCCCTCCTTTGACTGTGGGAGGAACGGCCACATCAAACCCAGCATGACTCTTTCCCGCCTCATCCTGGAACAAACTGAGAAAGGCAAGGCTGGAGATCAGAGCAGCTTGCTCCTGTGTAAGCTGTCATTCTCTCTCGGCATTCTCTCTCATCCCTGTCCCCCTCACAATCTCATCTTCCCTTCTGTCCCTCTTGGACTGTCATCAGAACATAGCAGGTAACAGTAGAAACATAACCTGGTAGAAACAGTAGATGTACATGGAGAGTCATGTGGTGAAGTCGGATTTGCAATCAGAAGGTCCCTGGGACAAACCCTGGCTGTGTCAACATAACGTTGTGTCCTTGGGAAAGGCACTTCACCGTACTTGCCTCAGAGGAAATGCCCCTGTACTTGCTGTAAGTCGCTCAGGATGAGAGCGTCTGCTAAATGACTAAATGTAAATGTAAATATATGAAAGGATAATACCACAGAATGTGATAAGATAAATACCACAAACAGATGATAAGTTAATAGCTGATTGACGTTCATTTAATTGCTCAGGAAATCTAGTTTCTTCCCCTTCCAATCTTTTCTTGGAGAGGTTTTTCAATGTGGTCTTAAAACATGGACAGATGATCCCTAAAGCCTTTTTAACAATTGTTGCTCCTCGTAAACACACACACACACACACACACACACACACATTTCTGGGAGGGTGTGCGTGGGGTGCGTCAACCCACATACACACATGAAAGCAATCAAAGGTGCAAGAACACATGCTCCCACGTCAAAGCCAAGCAGATAGTTCTGCCTTGCAACCACACACACACACACACAGATGATGTAATCCACATGGGTAGTCGTCCGATCGCACGCTTTGAAGCAGACAAGGAATTCATGCCTGACCATGTTGCGTCCTTGTGTGCGTTTATGTGTGTTTGTGTGTGTTGCTGAGGGTCCCCTCTCTGTGGTGAAAAGTGACACTGGACTCTTTGTCAAAGGGATCTGGTGACAATGGCGAATGAGACTGTACCCCTGACGGAATACCTTAAGGCAGGGGTGTCAAACTCCAGTCCTCGAGGGCCGCTCTCCTGAAGGCATTAGATGTTTCCCTGCTCCAGCACACCTGATTCTAATAAAGGGTTGTTATCAAGCTCTGTGGAGGTGTGCTGGAGCAGGGAAACATCTAAAACCTTCAGGAGGGCGGCCCTCGAGGACTGGATTTTGACACCTGTGCCTTAAGGAGATGGCAACGCGTGTGTGTGTGTATGTGTGTGTGCATGCATGTGTGTGTGCATCTGTGTGTGTGTGTGCATGCCTGCAACTACGAGAAAAGAGAACATTCCCACTCGGTCTTCAGATGTGTCCTCCTACCTCTCAACACACCTTAGTCATGTCTTTCTGTGTGTTGTGTGTGTGTATCTCTCTCTCTCTCTCTTGTCTCTGCATCTCTCCCTTTCTCTGTCTCTATTGTGTTTGTCTCTCCCTCTCTTGTATCCCTCTCTCCCTCTCTCTCTCTTAACTCCCTCCCTTTCTCTTTCTCTCTCTCTTGTCTGTGTGTGTCTCTCTCTCTCTACCGTGTCTTTCCTCTCTCTCTCTCGCTCTCTCTCTCTCTCCTATCTCTGTGTCTCTCCCTCTATTGTATCCCTCTCTCCCTCTCTCTCTCTCTCTCTCTCTCTCTCTCTTAACTCCCTCCCTTTCTCTTTCTCTCTCTCTTGTCTGTGTGTGTCTCTCTCTCTCTACCGTGTCTTTCCTCTCTCTCTCTCTCTCTCTCTCTCTCTCTCTCTCTCTCGCTCTCTCTCTCTCTCCTATCTCTGTGTCTCTCCCTCTATCACACACAAACACACACATCAAACAAGCAGATTCAATCACAGAAGTCAAGGCCTTGTCGTGTTCTGGATCTCCCGCTTTAACCAAGCCTGCCAGATCACAGAGCCTCTAGCCAAACACAGGCTCGACAGCCTTACATAAGCCTCCCATTCACCGCTCGCTGTCACCTCCTGTACAGTCATTCTCCATTAAAGCCCTCCAACAACAGCTCTTCAAAAACCTGGAATGACACATGGGTCATAGTCCGACTAACAGGGATGGAAAAGCCATAAGAGCATTCAGCCGAACAAGTTTACAAATTTAAGGCAAGCATCTCCGACGGGCAATAGTGTACTTTTAGCAACCAAACAACAAAACATTAGCAGTGCACCTGACTCCGAGTACCAAAAACCTACGTAGGGTTAGGACCGTCAAAACCCAGTAGGAGTCAATATTACCCTAGGGGATAGGCTATTATTAGGTCTAGCTGTTATTCCTAAGTACCATTGAACTCTCGGAACAAGTGATTCTTGAGCCTTTTCTTGAAGGTGAGGAGACAGTCAGTGTTTCTGATGGAGGTGGGGAGTTGATTCCACCATTGGGGAGCCAGACAGGGAAAGAGCTTAAGTTGGGACCTGGCGCGCTTAAGGGGTGGGAAGGTTGTCATAGGACAAGGATAGGGAACCCTGGTCCTCAAGCTCTGTGGAAGCCTCATAATTTGAATCAGGTGTTCTGGAGCAGGGAATCATCTAAAACCTTCAAGACTATGGCTCTCCTGGACCAGGGTTCCCTTCCCCTGTCATAGGAGGACCGTAGGTGGCGGGCAGCGGTGTAAGGCAGAAGGAGACACTTGAAATAATTCGGGGATGTCCCGTTCACTGCTCGGAAAGCCAGTACCAGGGTCTTGAATCTGATATAGGCCATGATGGGAAGCCAGTGGAGGGCGATGAGGAGCAGGGTGACATGAGAGTGTCTGGGTAGATTGAAGACAAGGCAGGCTGCTGAATTTTGGATCCTCTGAAGGGGTGGGACTGCGTTTGCTGGAAGCCTGACTAGTAGTGAATTGCGATAGTCCAGCTTTGAGAGGACAAGAGCTTGGACTAGCAGCTGGGTGGAATGTTAGCAGCTCGGAGACTGTAGCAATGTGAGCTGTGAGGGAGAGCTCGTCATCTAAGATAACCCCCAGGATTCTGGCAGAAGATGACGCGGTCACCGTTGCGGATCCCAGAGTGATAGATCGTGGGTGGTTCGGCTGGAATGATGAGAAGTTCTGTTTTGGTGAGGTTCAGCTGGAGGTGGTGTCATCCAGGCCGATATGTCATTGAGGCAGGGCTCGATCCTGATGATTAACTGTGTCAAGTGCTGCAGAGAGGTCTAGCAGAATGACAACCGATGACCTTGAGGCTGCTCTGGCAGACTGGAGGGCTGTGGTAACTGACAGGAGGGTAGTCTCTGTGGAGTGGCCGGTCTTGAAGCCCGATTGGTTAGGGTCAAGAAGGTTGTCCTGGGGGAGAAAGTTTGCCAGTTGGTTGAATACGGTGCGTTCAATTGTTTTAGAAAGGAAGGGTAGCAGTGATACTGGTCTGCAGTTCTGGAGGATGACTGGGTTAAGAGAGGGTTTTTGATCAGGGGTCTAACTATGGCCTGTTTGAAAGCCGAGGGAGGAGTTGAGGACATGGAGAAGGAACGGTGGGATTGGACAGAGGGGATTGGATCAAGGGGACATGAGGCTAGGGGGTCAGATGGCTCAATGGTTAAGGCGTTGGCCTCATGATCGGAAGGTTGTGAGATCAAGCCCCGGCTGTGACTATATGATGTTGTGTCCTTGGGCAAGGCACTTCACCCTACTTGCCTCAGGGAGAATGTCCCTGTACTTACTGTAAGTCGCTTTGGATAAAAGCGTCTGCTAAATGTAAAATGTAAATGTAAATGAGGTGGGACAGTGGGAGAAGATGAGGGCAGCTATATCTGCCTTGGACAGGGGGGAGAAGGAGGAAAAACAGGTAGATGGGTCAGACATGGTGTGAGAGCAGGTTGGTCGGCTTGGTTCAGTGAATGAAACCATTGACGGCTGATGTCGGAGACTTTATTCCCAAAGAAGCGGGAGAAATCGTCTGCAGTCGGGGTGGATGGAAAAGGATGGGGGAGGAGGGTTGAGGAGGGCTGAAAAAGTAGAGAACAGTTTACGGGGGTTAAGAGCAGAGTTAACCTGCTCCTGGAAGTAGTTGGTTTTTGCCTCCGTTACATGAGCGGAGAAGGATTTGAGTAAGGGAGTGATACTTGTCAAGGTCTTGATCGTCCTTGGACTTGCGCCATCTTTTCTCAGCTTCCGGGAGGGTGAAATGCGGGCATGCGGGAGAGTATTGTTGGCAACGTCCGTAGGATGCGACGTGAACTTGTCAATGGGAGCGAGAGATGATATTACGGAGAAGAAGAAGTGGGACGGAGATAGGGAGTGGAGGTTGCAGCGGAGGGTTATGGGGGGGGGGGAGTGGGGAGAGATAGGAGGAATTGGAGGCAGGGAGACAGAGAATTGGATGAGGAAGTGATCCGAGATGTGTAGTGGGGTTACCGATGTAAGGTCAGCGATGCAGTTGTGCGTCAGGATAAGGTCGAGTTGTTTTCCAGCCCCGCGGGTCGCTGGCGTGTCCAGTAGCGACAGTCCGAAGGAGGACAGAAGGGATAAGAAGTCAGCGGCCTGTGTTCCTAATATGTGGATGTTGAAGTCCCTGAGGATTATCAATGGAGTTCCGTTTTCTGAGAGGGCGCTGAGGAGCATGTCCAGCTCTTCCACAAAGTCGGCTAGTGGCCCAGGCGGGTGGTAGAGAATGACTATCTTGATAGGATCAGTTAGCGTCACATGATGGCATTCAAATGCTTTGGCAGTAGCAGATAGTGGGGTGGATGTATATTTGATGTGTGGGGATAGGAGGAGGCCTGCCCCCCCCCCCCTCGTCCGGTAGGGCGGGGCGAGGGAAAGAAGGAGTGATTGACCAAGAGAGTGGCCGGTGTTGCAGTATTTTCTGGGCGGATCCAAGTCTCTGTCAGCGCAAGGGCATGGAGAGTTGCCTTGGATGCAAATGCTGGGATAAAATCTGCCTTTTTTTTTACAGCAGACTGGCAGTTTCAGAGCCCTATGGAAAGTGCATTGCATTATGTCTGCGCCTCTGGATTGTGTAGTGACTACACAAGTATAGTGGCTCCAAATGTATATATATTTTCATTTCATTTTAAGTCTCAATGGTCCTATTTTTGTATTTGAATGACAGTCTTAGTAATTAGTCCAAGCAGCTACTCCCGATCGCCTATCAAAATGACAAAGCCAATCCCCTCAAGTCTATCTCAATGGTCGTGGTTTGTGAGTGTTTTGAGGTTAGGGTTAGTGGGTTTGAGGTTGGTGTTTCTTTTCAATTTGGTGCTATTTCAGCTACTCACACACGCAGACAGACAGATCGACCGAAGGCAGAGATATTTTGAGTTGGTTCGGTCCTTAGCTGTCCTACAAATCACCAGCAGAGTAAACAGCAGAGGAATGCAGCGAAAATGACAGCAGGCCGTAAAACAGAACCTAAAAGAACAGTCAGTGTCATGTAACCTATACAAACAACCCCACCCCCCAAACCCACACACACACACACGTGTTAGTCATTATGGCTGATGACGGGTTTGCCTGCAGAACATGTACTGGAATTTAGGTAACTTTAGGAGCCTACACTCACTTTATGTAGCAACCAGAGGAGAGAAGATGAGTTGAGGGGACCTTAGCAGTGAGGAGTCTGGATGAGAGGAGAGTAAAAGAGAGGCGCCGAAGGGAGGGGATGAGAGGAGCTGGGAGGAGAGTGGAGGAGATGGGAGGAATGTGAAAGAGAGCAGAAGGGAGGAGTGGAGAGGGGAATAGAAACCCTTTTAGCAAAGTCATGACGAGACATGACATGAAGAGTGTCCAGGGAGGAGACGCAGCCTGTCGCATCCTGCCCCCCCCCCCCCCCCTTTCCACCTGGCTGTTTGATGGCTGCCTTCCCAGCCCTCTGAGGAAACTAAGTAGACATGTTTGGCTTAGAGGAGGTGTGAAACAGCCAGGGTTTAACACACACACTGACGCAATGTGAGGAGCATTCTCATCCTACAGACAATATTGCCGTTGACTCTCGCTTTTCTTAAGTCCCCCATTGTCCCTCCGCTTTCTCCATATTTCACCCCTCTCCCCTCGGTGACTCATTACTCCTTCCCCCACCCCTCCCCCAGATTCTATACCCCGTAGACTGGGTCCCACTTCCTGCCCCCCCCTTCCTCCGGCCCCCCTCCAGTCTACTGCCGTCTGGACTACACAGAGCTGCAGCAGACTTGATTCTGATATACTCCAATACCAAAAGACATACAGATTTAACTTTGTCTTCATGGATATTTGGGTGGATTTTCTGCAGGATGGTTACCAGTGCAGTTCGTAAAACTGAGTGCGATGGCAGGAGATACAAAGACAAGAGAGAACTGAACTGTGATGAAATACACACAGTGACATATTCACTGCATGTGACATCTGGTGGAATGTCAACAAATGAATGAGCGTGGATCCCTTTGAGAGGAAACAGAAAAAGGCACTTACTCTTACTACTGAGTGACCTGACCAGCTACAACAGGCCACACTGACTACACACACACACACACACACACACACACACACACACACACACACACACACACACACACACACACACACACACACACACACACACACACACACACACACACACACACACACACACACACACACACACACACCTATCCAGTTTAAGTTGATATACTGAGACATGGCAACATCTTTGCATCGTAAAATGTTCCTTAAATGCTGCTTCATACAGCCATCATGACTACAGATCCTTTTCAGACGCCACAAGCTTTGTATTTAAGCATGCTGAGAAGGCTCATCTCCTCTTGTCCTCCCCTCCCTTCATCATCTCTCCTCTCCACCACTTCTCCTTCCTCTATCCTAAATTATTATCCTTCGGATGAGACTGCTTTCAGAAGTGTCTCTGCATTCTGTCTGCCTCTTCTTATGCCCACACAGAAAGAGAGAGAGAGTTAGAATCAAAGACCCAACAATTTCCAGAGCTTAGCTGCATCTTATGACCCCCCTGGGCTTCTAGGACATGTGTTGCACTTGTTCGCCTGGCATTGTTTTAGGAGAAGTCTCCAATCTCGTTGTACAACTGTATAATGACAATAAAGGGCATTCAATTCAATTCAATTGCACATGTATGCAATCTCCCTCTCTAATTGTATCTCTCTGTCTTGACACATGGAAGGGATCGGCCTTGTCAGTGCTCATGTAGAAAAGAGGCTGGACCAAGCACAGCCATGGGCGAGCACTTAAGTAGAAACACAGGTGCGAAGGGGGAAAACATCCCTCATCATCCCTCATGTTGCACAGTCGGTTACGGCATCAGGCTGGCAATCCGAAGGAACCCGGTTCGAACACCTGGCTGTGCCAACATTACGTTGTGTCCTTGAGCAAGGCACTTCACCCTTCTTGCCTGAGTGGGAATGTCCCTGTACTTGCTTTAAGTCACTCTGGATAAGCGTGTCTGCTAAATGACTAAACGTAAATGTATTCAGCAGATGGGGGACAGAATCAGAGACGATCTCAGGAATGAAGACGACCCCAGCAGAAAGACATCCTGTTTTCCGAATCAAAATCTGCAAGGAGACAAACGCGGAGTAAAACAAACACAGACCGTTCACACTTTTTGGGGGGGTTTTGTAACCCGAGTCATCTTTCAGGTTGTAACTCAAGCGACGCCGCTAGCCGTAAACATAAGCTATGACCACGGAGGGACCAAGACTCAATAAGCTTCTAGCTGTGTAGAACTCCCTTCCCCCCAGCCCACCATGATCTCTCTGACTGAGCTGCAACACATCTAGATCACTGTCCCTGCTTCGAAGCCTGCCTGCCCAGAAGTCACAACCTTTTAACCTTTGAGCACCCTTTTGACCCCACCATGGAATCTGGAACCAATTCATCCAGCAACGTTGCATATTCCCAGGAGAGTAGCCTGACATGGGTCTGGGTTATGGTTAGAACTCTCTGTGACCCTAAATAGGCCTAAGCTATATAATCTCATCTACATTGTATGATCTTCATAGATCTATCGGTTGAAAAACATGATCTCCCATGTTCTTCCATGTGATGGAATTCCATGGAATCCATATATTCCATGTGATCTATGAGGTGGAGGGGTCTAATCAGTGTTGGAGTTGAAAGGAGGCTGATCAGTTTAATGGTGGATGTTGGCGACAGTAATCAGATCTAGGACTCTTGGGAAGAAACCATGGTAACATTGTTCGTTGATAGCTGACTGCTAAATGATGATCATTTCAAAACCCGTGGACCAAGAAAGGCAAGATGGGTATAAGATAGTGTTTAACAGACAGGAAGTCGTCCTCGATATTCGAGGCTAAAGGTGTTCTGCTAAACCTAGACAAAGGTTTTGTCCTATTGGCAGTTTAATGCAGATGACGACTTCATCTAGCAGACGTCCCCGGTGATGTGACCCATGTGAGCAATCTCACTTCTGATGAGGACCACCGTGGCTCTACGTACCTTCTTGGCAGCCCGAGATGGTGACCTGCGGGCGGGCTTGGGCACCTCGCTGCTCAGGCCCAGGGGCAGCTTGGACACAGAGCCGTTCTCCCGCTTGGCAGGCGTGGCCGGTGGCGAGGAGGGAGCGGAGGAGGGGGCAGCGGGGACCGAGGAAGAGGGCGAGGGGGAGGGAGGGGCGGAGGAAGAAGGGGAGGAGGAGGATTGGGGCTCGCTGGTCAAGCGCCTGGCCATTTCCTCTGTGCAGGTGAGGCGGAGACTGCGCATGTACTCGTCCGTCTCCCGGTCGACCACGAGCAACCTGGTCTCCTGCTCCAGCGCCTTGATGCGTTGCACCACCTAGATGCAGTGATGACAGCAGGACAAGATCAAACATTTACATTTGGTCATTTAGCAGACTCTCTTATCCAGAGCAACATACAGTAAGTACAGAGACATTCCCCCTAGGGCAAGTAGAGTGAAGTGCCTTTCTCAAGGATGCAACGTAATGTTGGCATGGCGGGGATTTGCAACCTTCAGATTACTAGCCTGATTCCCCGCTCAGCCACTTGACTCCCTCAAACAGGGAATGAGAAGGTGAGAAGGTAGAAAGATCAGCAGTATCCTGGTCTCAGCGTATTTAGACACCTTCCGTACATGAGACAGTCGTCACGTACCCCACTTCTGGAGTTTGATAATTTGGACCCTTTAGGTTCATCAGCCTTTTTGTTTATTTATGTATGCATGCATTTTTCCGCCTGCCTCTCTTTGCAAATGGCCAACACAGCTGGAGTGTAGGCACAAAGGAGGCAGAGGGTTTGCAAAGTAAACACTCTTACAGACTAGCGGGACTGCAATTTAAAAGAGAGTGATTGCAACAGGAAGGTACGTTGTTGATGCCGACAAACCGACAGCGCAATGGAAACAAAACAGCAAGCAGTCTGTTTCTTTGCCCTGTTTTTCTGCACATATTAACAGAGCTTCAGAAAGACGTTGTCACTGGGGGAACTGTCCTGCTGTATGTTCGCAAAGCTGGGAAAATCATTATCTGACCCTTCTGTCACTATTTGACAGCGCGCCAAAAAAACGGCGCCTCCAAGATACGATGAAACGTCCCTGAAAGTGAAGCGCCAAACACAGATTAGCTGTTTAAACAACAGTTTGATGCGGTTTGTTTAAGGTCTATTGCTTGGTTGTCATGTCTGCGCACAACTGAAGTGTTACTGAGGTGGACTTTCGCTGGGTGTGTTTTGTCACTGTTAGATGAAAGCAAAGAGCTGAGATCTGATGTTTTTTCCGGCTTATATCAACTCTTCTCTGGCATAAAATAATGTCTGACTGGCTGCTTCTAGGCATAGAACACTTTTGACTCAACAAACTGCTATGTTTACAAGTGGGATGAATTGTTTCAGTCTCCCATAAAACAATTTGGCCCCGTGGTAAACGTTCTGGATTTGGTGTCCAGAACGTGAATTTGGAGGGTGAATATCATCACGTATGATCAGTAACTCAATTTAATAAAGGTGTGTATATCATTCCTATTATAGAGGGGAAGAAGTGGTTCAGCCTCTTGTATATTTTGGGCTACTCACTTGGTGGTGCGTTTCTCTTTCTACATTTTCACCGTTCACCTCGATGACCCGGTCTCCAGCGCGCAGTCCCGAAGCCTCCGCGGGCGATGCAGGCTCCACTTTGCGGATGTACTGGCCGCTCTTTCCCTTCTCACCGTGCAAGTGAAACCCATATCCATTCTCCCCTTTTACCATGAAACAAAGCCGTGGTTTCAAATCGCTGGACATTTCCACAGCCCTTGACTGCCTAATTGTTTATGTGAAGTAGAGATGCCTGTTAGAAATGTTTTAGCTTTTTCTTCTTCTTTTTTTTACTGCTTCTTAACTTTCACAATAAAATGAACATATTGTCTTCTCGTTCATGTCCTGCAACTTCCAAACGTAAATCCAGCTCTGCCAAATCTCTTTCACCATTACACATCCACGTTGGGAGTAATTCCACAACAGAACTTTTAAATGTTTACAAATACAAACCCCTTTACATATCGCAGGAACGACCTTGCGCGATTGTGTTGCACCGTATCCAAGCCAAGCGCAGTGGTGTCGGACACTTCAAAATTAGTTATTTGTAACGGGCCGCGGTTATTAGTCCATCACGATTAAAGCGACTGACCCAAATTCTGCACCACAAAAAAAGCAACAAGCGCTATCCAGTCTCCGAACCATCATCCATAACAACTGGTTGGGTAATAAGGATTCAATTACAGCATTAGCAGGCTTTCAGGAAGATTGGATGAGGATATAGCGCCATCTGGCGAATTCCAACTATTTAGACCATGGGTGTCCCACACTTTTTTTTACAGAGGGCCACATACATAAAAATATAGGAGGGGCTGGGCCAATTACTAGAAATTAGGTATATATCCATAACTTTAGAGTATTCAAGTTAGAAAAATCTATTGAAAGTGGTAAAATATGTCATGTTGTTGAATATAATCAAAGACAAAACTGTCTCTATCACAGCTTTCCATAAATCGATCTTTACAGATTTATTTAGAAAAAGCTTTGGTAGCTCATTCTCAGAACAGCAGCCTCAGATTTCTTCTTAGACAAAATATGTACAAGTAGCCTACAGAGAAAAAAAACAATAAAGGGGAAAATGGGACGGGTAAACTTCATCTTTATCAACATTAACAGACTGAACTGGACTTAATAACAGGAGTCCAAATAATTTTTGTAAATTATTCTGGTGTGTATCAGCTGTGGTGCTGATCCGACGCCAATAGTGCCAAAAATCCGGACGAATGTCAGCAAATCTGCATCAGATGAGATCATCTGACTTGTGCGCTTGTGACCTGTGTGTTAACAAGAAAAACGCATACAGTGATAAAAGTGGTGCGCACAAGCACCAATGCATATGTTTTAAAAAGGACTAAATATACCATATTTCAAACAAAACAACCTACTCTTTTGTATGTAGTACAAATATAAGTTTTTTTAGCTATGGGGAAATAATAAATATAGGCTATGTGGAACCCTTGAAGGTGGTGCTGTTGAGTCTCTATCTGGCTTAGAGGTAAGGCCGTATGAAAAGTATTACCTGTCCAAAATATTAGACAGGCCAAGTTACGAGCATGTACCACCAAGGAGAACAATCCCCTAACCCTGTCTGTTAAGACCAACTATCAAATGGCCATCTTTTTAAGTTTGGGGATGAACAAATGCACAAGTGTGTGTGTACCCTGATATGGTTTGTGCTGAACCACACTTTATCTCACCAAAAAATAATTTGATTTTGATGTAGTCTATTTAGATTATGGTCTTGGAATATGTACATCTTGTGAAAAACATGATTGAAACAGGGGGGTCAGATGGCTCAATGGTTAAGGCGTTGGCCTCATGATCGGAAGGTTGTGAGATTGAGCCCTCGCTATGGCTAGATGACTTTGTGTCCTTGGGCAAGGCACTTCACCCTACTTGCCTCAGGGAAAATGTCCCTGCACTTACTGTGAGCGTCTGCTAAAATGAATAAATGTAAAAACATCTTGTGACAATATACAAAGTAATGATGGTCATTGTCTCCACAGATACCATTTAGTTGCTGAAGGAAGTACAATTGGATCAGTGCAGTTCATACAACTAAAGGAAGAAATATGGAATTGTAGTTTGTTTCGCCTGATAAGACAGTGTAAATATTGACATAATACGGTTTATTAATCAGGGGAATCAACTTTCTCAATATAAGTTTTATTTTCAATGACAAATAAAGAGATTAAGTTCCTTGGTGGAGACATCAGGAGGAAGAAAAAAAGCATTTCCTCTTCAATTTCCTCTTCCTGTCTGTCCCCCCTAGCTCTTCTTTCTTCTTTTCCCTGTCTTTCTCGATCCAATATCCTCCTCCCCCAGGTGGTGACGTCCTTCTCCTATTTGGGAGGAGAGAGAAGGCCGTGGCCCCGAGAGGCTGGACGACCAAAGGAGGGGGAGTAGCTGCCAAAAACCAAGTCCTCTGTGGTTGGCTGAGCCCTTACCCCTCTCCTTCCCACCCTGGCCAATACTCCCCACTCTGTCTCCTTGCTCCCATCCCCATGGAGACCCCCCACCTCCCCCGGCTCTGTAAAGCAACAGATTGACTGGTTACGGTTCCTTGGCTCGGAGTACCGGGGTGGGGAACGCACCGCGGACCTGGAGTACGCCTCAGGGTCTGTGTCAGAGAACATCCGTGGGGTTGGTTGGTTCTGCTGGTCAATCTCACGCAGCTTGGCCAATAACTCCTCTTTCCTGCGACGTTCCTCCTCCTCTGCTTCTTGACGAGCTTGATCCTCCTGGTTCCGCCTCTGAACCTCTTCCTCTACCAGGCCTCGCCTCCCGGTTTCTTCTTCTTTCAAGTTCCTTTGCTTCCTCTCTTCTTCCCCCTTCTCTCGGCCTAGAGTGGAAAAGTAGAAATAGAAAAAGTAGTAAAACAAGCAGAACACAAAACACTAGGAGATGAAAGACAAGTGTACTGTCACCAGGTGACCCTCTTTACCACCTAATCTCACCCTTACCACAAGGCTGTAGGAAGCACCATGTCAGCGGGGAGCTGCTTATTGACCATGGGGCTTACCTTCTCTCAGTCGTCTTCTCTTCTCCTCCAGCACATGCTCTTTCCTGTCGCTCTTTAGCTCCTCCCTGTTTTCCTGGTGTTTCTTCCCCTGCTGGTCTCCGTCTTCTTTCTTTTTCTTCTCCTCTGTCACCTGGGGTCTCCTGTCTGGCTTATCAAGTTCCTATCCAGAGAGAGGGAGGGAGGGAGGGGGCAAGAGAGGGAGGGACACGTTTCTGTCAACTGAAGAAAAAAAAAAAAAAGAGTCATTACCGAGCTGTGCTTTATGCCACATGACCCTCCCAGGATCGATTCCCAGTTGTGGCAACATGATGTTGTGTCCTTACGCAAGGCACTTCACCCTATTTGCCTCAAGGGTGTCTGCTAAATTACTAAATATGTACAGTGTGTGTGTGTGTGTGTGTGTGTTTACCTTGAGCTTGTTGCTGAGGCGTTCCAGCTCGTCCTGCAGGACCCTCACCACTGTCTGCAAGCTCAGGGTCTTTTTCCTCTCTTCTGCCAGCTGCCTCTGATAAGTAATACTGCCTAGCTGTATGCTGCGCTCCAGATCCTGCACACACACACACAGATGCATACAGACATACAGTATGTACGGTGACACAAAAAGAGGCACTCATCAAGTTCCTATCCAGAGAAAGGGAGGGAGACGTTTTTGTCAACCGAAGAAAAAAAAGACTCATTATTGAGTTGTGCTTTATGCTACACAATGTATAGACTTCTGATGTTTTAGACAAAGTAGAATAAAGGAAAAAGCTGTTGGAGTCTAACTCAGAGCTCCGCTAATCGTTTTGTTTTAAGAGCAGTCAGGAGCTTGCCGGGTGACTATGGAGTGGGTACAGTGAGTCGGAGAGGCCTACCATTAGAGAGAAGTAGTCGTCGTCCTCAGGTGACTCCTCGGTGCATTCGATACAGGGTGTGTTGGGGACACCCAAACTGAGCTTCCTGTCTTCTATCAGAACTGCCTTTGTGATGCTTCTGCTGGGAGCTACAGTACACACAGAACAATGTTATTCTCTGTCACACACACCCTGGCCTACACACACACGCACACACACACACACACACACACACACACACACACACACACAGTCTCTCCCATACACACTTATGAAACCATACGTCCTCACTCACAAAAGGGAGTCAGGTAGCTGAGCGGTTAAGAAATCTGGCTAGTAATCAGAATGTTGCTGGTTCGATTCCCAGCCGTGCCAAAAGACGTAATGTCCTCGGGCAAGACACTTCACCCTACCTGCCTCAGGAGGAATGTCCCTGTACTTGCTGTAAGCTGTCTTCTAAATGACTAAATGTAACGCGTGCATGTTCTCTGTCCGTCTCCCACACAGGACAGAGGAGGACAGATGCTGCGGTCACCTTTCTTCCTGATGCTGCTGTCAGGGTCCTTCCTGGCTGAAGGCTTCAGCATGCGGTTAGCATAGATATTCATGGTGTCCAGCTCACTGTCCTTTTCCTGGGAGGGTCAGCATCAGAGCATGGTGGACAGCACCTCTCACAGTGTCGACATGTTTGCTCGCTTGCATGTCTGTGCACATGTGTATGTAACTGTGATGTGCGTATATAGGGAGTCAGGTGGCTGAGTGGTTAGGGAATCGGGCTGTTAATCAGAATGTTGCCGGATCGATTCCCAGTTGTGGCAACATGACCTTGTGTCCTTACGCAAGGCACTTCACCCTATTTGCTTTAAGGGTGTCTGCTAAATTACTAAATGTATACAGTGTTTGTGTGTGTGTGTACGTGTGTTTACCTTGAGCTTGTTGCTGAGGCGTTCCAGCTCGTCCTGCAGGACCCTCACCTCTTCCTGGGAGCTCAGGGTCTTCTTCCTCTCTGCTGCCAGCTGCCTCTGATAACTTCTAGTGTTTAGCTCTATGCTGCGCTCCAGATCCTGCACACACACCCACCCAAACACACACAGATGCATACACACATATGTATGGTGACACAGCAAGAGGCACACCGTTCTGTTTTGTTCCCCTGCTGTGTAATGCATATCTCAGATTGAGGGTATTGACACTGAAAATGCTTGGACAGGCTAAGAGGATGTGTTTGTGTGTTCAACAGTGGGGTAGTGTGACCATCAGCTGACACATCCTATTGGTTGTAACCCAGAGAAAATGGGTGAAGCTGGTTCTGGAATGACACTCAGGCTGCCCGCGTCATCACTCAGTACATATCATCATTCATTCACACACCTCAGTATACATCATCACTCATTCACACACCTCAGTACACGTCATCCCTCTCCCTCACATGCAACAGCAGTACAAGCACTCAGGTAGCGCAAGCAATCAATCATGAACACACCTGACTTGGCTAGTGCAAGCCGAGGCTGCACGGATATCTAACACTCTCACAGACCGGCTAAGGAACAGTGCTGTTGCCTCCGACCACCATCCCCTTTCTCCCCCGGTTGTCTGTCTGTCTGACTATATGTATATCTGTTGTTACAAACCTGGCTCTCTGTTTGCAACAAGAGTCCACACACCTACTCCAAATCAAACAAACCATTTATTTAACCTAAATCTACCAAATAATAACAACAAAGTATGTAAGTATGAGGCATCAGTGGTGTAATGAGTGTATGGATGTGTGAATGGTGTTGTGTGGAATATAAGTAACAGAAAACACAATCAAACCAACAAATCCCCAATGAAGCCGTGTGGCATGCCTCCTGGCTGCTCAGCAGAGAGAGACAGAGCGAGACTGCCAGACCAGCAGCCCTGATAACAATATGGCCACTCCCCTCTCAGGTGCAGCCACTTCTCTGATCAGCTTCTCAGTTACCTAGAAAAGACCAGTGAATATCTAGGGAGGAGAAACAGCCGTCACACTGTCTTTTGTCTATTAGGGGGATTATATATCTATTGCTCCATGCCTCATGTCATATACGTATGCACGTATGCGTCGCTCGAGGCGGTAGGGAGCGCTTCCCCTTTAGACAATCCACTCCGCCAAAGTCAAACATATTTAATGTCATGGTTATCAATAAATATATTATAACGTGAGTGTCTTGACTGAACTGGCTACGTGTATCCTGAGAGGACTCAAATTAGGACTTAAATTATAAATACGCATTCTCTTGGCCTACAAGGAAGCTACAACAATTTGGTACACATCTATAACACTGACATTTAATCTTAAGATTTAGGATACCCCAAATCTCTTAATTCTGTTTGAGGCTCCTCAGTCTGGTTTAAACACTCCCATTCACACACTCTGTCAGCGCAGCCATGCTGGATCCTAAACATGCGGTACCTTGATCTTGCGTTGGTTCTCCAGGGTATTGGCCTTCTCCTGTTCCAGCTGAAGCCTCAGCTCCTCCCTGGGTCCTAGCTCCTGCTGCTCAGCCAGCTTCCTCAGCCTCCCCACAGCCGCCTGGCTCCTGTGAAGCTGCTCCTGCGTCTCCTTCAGAGAGCGCTCCGCCTCACGCCCTCTCTCCTGCGCCCGCCTTAGCCGCTCCCGCAGGGCCTGCGTCTCGCCGGAGTGACGGGTGAGAAGCTGCTCAAGCTTGCTGTCCATGCTCTCGTAGAGCTGCAGGCTCTTCTCCTGACGCAGCTGGAGCTGTGGGAGGGAAGAGGGGGCAATTCTGAGGTCAAAGGTCACCTGGCTGAGGTTTAGATTAGATGATTTAGATTAGATTCAACTTTATTGTCATTACACAGGTACAAGTACAGGGTAACAAAATACAGTTAGCATCCAACCAGAAGTGCAAAACAGTTATTCCAACAGAATATAATAAATATGGGTATACTCAGAATATACATGGTAGAACCCCTGCTGGGACAGGTTCTGACCTGTCGCAGCACCCGGTTCTCTTTCTGCAGCTCGTCAGTGCGTAGCTGCAGCTCGGCCATGGCGTTGCGTTGCTTGTTCATACTCAGCAAACGGGCCAACAGCACGTGCTTGTGCACCAGGTCCAGGTTCTTGGGACCCCCCCGCTTCTGGAGCCCCTCCCTCTGTGGCCGAGACGGGACCTGCCGCACACCTGGGAGATCAGATAGAAGGATGTATGAGAGGGCAGAGAGAAGAGAGGAGGGTATAGATGAAGGCAAAGTACGAGTGAGTGACAGATGAGAGGAGTTAGGAGAGGGGACAGGACAAAAGGGAAAGAGTAAGGGTATGGGCTGGTAATCAGAAAGTTGCCAGTTCGAATCCTGGCTGCGTCAACATGACGTTGTGTCCTTGGGCATGGCACTTCACCCTACTTGCCTTGGGGGGATAGAGTGTCTACAAAATGAATAAAAAGAATGCGTGAGTGTGCCTCTATACAGGTTGTTTTCAGACGCTGTGTGTGTGTGTGTGTGCAGACCTTGTTTGTGGACGGGACTGCTGGCAGGAAGTCCTCTGCGTGGCCCTGGTGAGGGTGTACGCAAACACGGGGAGAGCGTGCGTTCTGATGGTGACTCAGAGTATTTAGACTGGCTACTTCCCCGTGTTGCTGAATCCATGTTGTCTTTCATCTGACATTAGATCAGACAACATAAGTAACACAATCATTGACTTGACTGAAAATGGACTGAAAATAGAACATGGGCATGCTTGAGTTTCAGTTTATATTCCTAATTGTAGCCCTTACAGGATTGAATGGGTTATGAGGTGGGTTTGTAGTTGTAAAGCTGAAAGAACAATATCAACCACTGTACGAAGAGAGAATGTTGTCCAAAGAAAGTTTCATAAGCATTCACCTGGCTATGTTTCTCCCAACTCTGTGGTTAACTTACTGTATTTCCTGGTCACTAAGAGAACATATTGGGTGACTAGATTCCCAAACTGCTGAGCACTTAGAAAGGTGCAGGTTTGATTCACAGGTTCAATTCTACCATTGTGCCTTTGAACATGGCAGTTAGTATCAAACCAACCAACCTTGTAAAGCTGCTTATTGGCCGTTTTTTTTCAACAACCATCTTGTCATATTAACAAATGTGTTTATTTATTTCAGGGACAGTGCATATTAATCCACATTTAAATGTAGCCTAGCCGAGCTAGCATGCTGACTTTTCCCCATCTGGGATTAAGCTGCCAACTGTTCCTGACACCAGAGCAAACTTTCCCCAAGTCAGTCACAAGTGTATCCTGCTTTACACCGTCATACCTCTACTAACTAGCGATTTAAGGAACTTACTATTGGGCGCTGAGCGAGCACGGATCGACATAGTGTCAGTTCATTTAGATCCGATCCTCTCACACGTTAGTTTCTAGCTACAGTAGGACAGTTACCAATCCTGGCTAGCTGTGGAACCTAGCTGTATAGTATAGCTCTGGTTTAGCATCCAAGAAAGCAACGAGGGACGTCTACCTTGATGGACAGAGGGCACTGATATCTTACCGAGTTTGTCAGGTTCTCCATAAGTGGTACTCTTAGACTGATGAATCAATGGTGTGATTTATTTAGCTAAAAATACAGTAGAACCACCAACCGAAAATTTTAAAAACGGCTGCTGGCCGTTTAAGCGGATGGGCAGTTCGGTTCGAAAGTGGCGGGCCTGAGCTGCTCTGCCATTGGCTGACGCCCAGCAACTTCCTGCCATCCCATTGGCCCGTTTGTTTCCCACTAGTACTCAGTTTCAGTTTCTAGCGAAATTAAGTGAACGACAAGAAAATGAAATAAAAATATATTTATCTGTTCTTTCTTCTTTCCATGTGTAATTTTTATATTTACTGTATTATGCAGTAATCTAATTCTAACATGTAGTTGTTACAGGTTTGGTTACCATTATTTATAATTTATACAAATATTACGGCCGAGTTTTGTGGGGGCTTTGAACGGATTAGGGCATTTATAGGGTACAGTTTCTACTGTATATATATGTTCTTAAACTGCCTGGAAAGCACAGTATGAAATCATAATCAAGTGATTGACAGTTCCAGAAGGTAAGTCTGCTAAATGAATACATGTAAGTCATTTACGCAGAAACATTTGACAGAGACAATGAAGCCTAAATAGTAGTACAAATCTGCATTTGTAGAAAACAAATTTAAGTTAAGCTGTATCATAGTAGTAGCGTGCTTATTATGGGGGCACTTATGAAGCATGAAGAAGACAACGGTGTTTTGCGACAATGAGGCTACCGTTAACATAATCAACAAAGGGAGGTCTTCAGTGCCCTTCATTAGTCGGTTGGTTAGATGGGTTACGTGGACAAGCCAACTTAGGATCTTGTGGTAGTTTTCTGTTACAGTGTTCCCATGTTTTTGATTTGCAGCCTTCTAGCTACTCCTCAGATAGGGCCAAGATAGCATACACTATGAACTTGCTAAGAGGAAAGGCAGCGCAGGGGGGCACAGCATTGTGGGAGGCGGGGTCAGCAGCACTTGATTCTTATGACATGTTTGTAACAAAGACGAGGAGGGTTTTTGACCACCCAGTTCAGGGGTCTGAGGCAGCCAGCAAGTTATTATCCTTACGTCAGGGTTCACAGTCAGCCGCTGATTATTCAGTTGACTTCCTCATATTGGCAACGGAGACTGGATGGAACGCGCCGGCAGTCTGTTTAAGAGGGGGTTATCTGAGCAGTTACAGGATGAGGTAGCGGTGAGAGAGGAACCAACGTCCCATGAGCAGCTCATCAACCTAGTAATTCGCTTAGATAACCATCTGAGGGGGAGGCAGCGTGAGAGAGCTTCTACCAGCCGCAGACCAACCAGCTCCGCCCCCAGTCAGTCCCTCCACACAATGTCAACGCCCCAGAGCACCCCCCGTTCCACCTGGATCCCAAGAGCACCCCCGGTTGTGTCGGAGGAACCCATGCAGGTGGGGAGGACCCGGCTAACCATGGAGGAATGGCAACGCAGGTTGAGCAATAAACTGTGCATCTACCTTGGTCAGTCCGGACACTTCCTCGCCTCCTGCCAAGCTTTGCCAAAAGGACCAGCTCGCCAGTGAACGGGGGGCACGCTGGTGAGTCAAACCACGCTAAGTCCTAGCCCTCTTACCCAAATCACCCTTCCCTGCCTCTCTCCAGTGGTCACGTGAGTCATTGCCCATTCCTGTTTTTGTGGTCTCCACTCTGCGGCTAATACGGTCAAGTCATCTGCCGCCCTCAGTCCCAAGCCACCTGATTTGTCTCTCGTGCCACTTGTGTATCATGATCTAGCCACTGTGTTCTGTAAGGAACGAGTCTCGTCTCTACCACCTCACCGCCCTGATGACTGCCCTATAGATCTGCTCCCTGGCGCCGCTCTTCCTTCCAGTCGCCTGTACAACCTGTCACACCCCGGGACGGAAACGATGGAGGAGTACATTAATACCTCTAAAGCTTCCGGTTTCATCAGATCCTCCTCGTCCCCCCTCGGAGCTGGGTTTTTCTTTGTGGGTAAAAAGGATGGCTCCCTTCGCCCCTGTATTGACTATCGTGGACTAAATGACATCACCGTCAAGAATAAATACCTTCTAACCCTGATCGATCCCTCCTTCGAGCCTCTGTCATGCTAAGTTTTTTTGACTAAACTAGACCACAGAAACGCCTACCACCTGGTCCGTATCCGAGAGGGGGATGAGTGGAAAATGGCGTTCAACACCCCACTTGGACATTTCGAATATCAGGTGATGCCATTCGGTTTGTCAAACGCCCCTGCTGTGTTCCAAGCCCTCATTAACGACATTTTACGTGACATGCTCAATCATTTTGTGTTCGTCTATTTGGATGATATTTTGGACATTTTTTCCAGTTCACTGGATGAACATATCAAGCAGGTGAGGCTGGTACTGCAGAGACTTCTGGACAACAAACTTTACGTCAAACCGGAGAAATGCAAGTTCCACTCGTCTGAGGTGAGCTTTTTGGGCTTCATTATTGCTCAAGGAAGACTACAGCCAGACCTTTCCAAGATCCGAGCACCACCCGAAAACAGTTACAGCTTTTCTTGGGATTTGCCAATTTCTACCGCAGATTCAGATACATCCCCGGCTCCATGGAAGCAACACAATGAAACAAGGGGGACAAAACTAGGTGCACGGCGGTTTATTAAAGTACAAAACTCTGAACAAAGGGATGAGCAACCAGGAATGCTGGCAGCATGGCCTGCTATGAATGGGAGTGTGAGAGAGCTAGAAGGAGGTGTGGTCTGGTCTTTTAAGCAGGAGGGCAGGTGACCGCAATCAGCACCAGGAAGTGGGAGGGCCTGGACAAAAACAAATAGCACAAGCAGGCAAACAAACATAATATGACATACCGGAGGGCTATTGCACAAAACCAAGATAAGGGATTTAGCCGAGATATGTTTGTTATCCTGGCTGAATTTAGCCTCAGGTCGGTTGCATGAAAGCAGATAAAACTTAGCCTGGTCAAGTTACCATGGTGATTTATTCTCTGCAGCTAGCCTGCTCTGGACCAGGCTAACAGCCAGGCTAAAATTAATCCTAGTGATTCACCTGTATTTCCACCGTTAATCCTGTGAGGAATTCATGTGTTTTACAGCATGTCCATGATCTTTTTAAATACGTTGCATCATTTTAATTATACAGCATAAAAAATTTACATACAGTTGTGGTCAAAAGTTTACATACACTAGTGAAGATCATGTATGCCATGGCAATATAGGGTTTTCAATAAACTCTACAACTCTTATTTTTCTGTGATGGAATGATAAGGAGCACATATTTCTTTGTCACAGAAAACATTCATGAAAAATGGTCCTTTTACGAATTTATTATGGGTCTTTTGAAAATGTGTCAAAATCTTCTGGGTCAAAAATATACATACAGCACCTTGAATTACCAAATTGGTGATGTAGAAAAAGTTGTTTCAATCCAATTTGCTTTTTGGCATGGCCTCCTAACTTCTTACGAGTGATTATGATTGACTCCAGCTGGTGACTTCTTTCAGTCCATGTAAATAGGGCTTGTTTGACACATTCACTAGACTCAGCCAGAAATACTACAATGGGAAAGTCTAAGGAGCTCAGCACGGATCTGAAAAAGCGCATCATTGACTTGAACAAGTCAGGAAAGTCCCTTGGAGCCATTTCAAAGCAGTTGCAGGTCCCAAGATCAACTGTGCAAACAATTGTTTGTAAGTATAAAGTGCATGGCACAGTTGTATCATTGCCACGATCAGGAAGAAAACGCAAGCTATCACTTGCTGCTGAGAGAAAATTGGTCAGGTTGGTCAAGAGTCAACCAAGAACCACCAAAAAGCAAGTCTGCAATGAGTTGGAGGCTGCTGGAACACATGTGTCAGTGTCCACAGTCAAGCGTGTTCTACATCGCCATGGGCTGAGAGGCTGCCGTGCAAGAAGGAAGCCATTACTCCAGAAGCGGCACCTTACGGCTCGACTGAAGTTTGCTGCTGATCACATGGACAAAGACAAGGCCTTCTGGAGGAAAGTTCTGTGGTCAGACGAAACTAAAATTGAGCTTTTTGGCCACAATGACCAGAAATATGTTTGGAGGAGAAAAGGTGAGGCCTTTCACCCCAAGAACACCATACCTACCGTCAAACATGGTGGTGGTAGTATTATGCTGTGGGCCTGTTTTGCTGGCAGTGGAACTGGTGCTTTACAGAAAGTAAATGGAATAATGAAGAAGGAAGACTACCTCCAAATTCTGCAGGAAAACCTAAAATCATCAGCCAGAAAGTTGGGTCTTGGACGTAGTTGGGTGTTCCAACAGGACAATGACCCCAAACATACATCAAAAGTGGTGAAGGAATGGCTAAATCAAGCTAGAATTAAGGTCTTAGAGTGGCCTTCCCAAAGTCCTGACTTAAACCCCATAGAGAATATGTGGACTGTGCTGAAGAGACAAGTCCGACTCAGAAAACCAACAAATTTAGTTGAACTGCACCGATTCTGTCAGGAGGAGTGGTCAAAGATTCAACCAGAAGCTTGCCAGAAGCTTGTGGATGTCTACCGAAAGCGCCTAATTGAGGTGAAAATGGCCAAGGGACATTTAACCAAATATTAACATTGCTGTATGTATATTTTTGACCCAGCAGATTTTGTCACATTTTCAAAAGACCCATAATAAATTCATAAAAGAAAAAATTTTCATGAATGTTTTTTGTGACAAAGAAATATGTGCTCCTTATCATTCCATCACAGAAAAATAAGAGTTGTAGAGTTTATTGAAAACCCTATATTGCCATGGCATACATGATCTTCACTAGTGTATGTAAACTTTTGACCACAACTGTATATATAGTATATTGTCGTTTCTCATTTCATTTAAATCTACAACATACGTTGTTTGTATACGTCTTTTTATATTGATTTAAGGTGGTATTATTATTACTCTGGCCAAGTGTTATATTGATATGCTGATGAAGACTGCTTGTCAAACTGCCGTCAGAGGTTTCATAAAGATGTGTTTTATGGCAGTACAATGAACCATCACTATATCACGGTTCACTTTTTTTCACTACTTCACAGATTTGCCTCGTGCATTGTGTTCTGCATTCTGATTGGCTAAACAGTCTCTCTGTGTCTTCTCTACCTGTGCATCAATAAAGTTGCGGTTTATTGTAATATGTACTGTACACGTACATAACATTCGCAGAAAAAGTTCAACTTATGGACATGCTTCATTGTAGCCCAATTATGACAGCTCCAGAGGATTGTATTGTCTGCCAGGCTTATTCTCTTTATTTGATTATGCGGCCGTGAAATATGTTGCGCGACTCTTGTCCATGTTCTGATCGGTGATTCTGTGAGCGATCGTGAAGTCTATTTAAGAATGCCGTGAACACGCATTTATCCTGACTACCTACACCTGAGGGGTATTGCACAAAAGTAGAATAAATAAATCCAGGATAATTGAGCAAGCGCGGCTTGACCTAGTCTGGCCGTCGTATCCTGTCTTAATTGGTTGCACGTTTGCCAAACCAGGATGAAAAGGCGAGCTTAGGCCAGCTTTGAGAGGACAAGGGCTTGGACAAGCAGTTGGGTGGAATGTTGAGACAGGTATTTTCTGATTTTCCTGATTTTGTAGAGGGTGAATCTACAGGACCGAGAGACTAGCAAAGTGAGCTGTGAGGAAGAGCTCATCGTCCAGGGTGACCCCCAGGTTCCTGGCAGAAGATGAAGGGGTCACTGTTGCAGAGGCCATAGTGATAGAGAAATTGTGGATGACTGAGGGTTTGGCGGGGATGATGAGGAGTTCTGTTTTGGTGATGTTCAGCTGGAGGTGGTGTCTGATCATCCAGGCCGAGATGTCAGAGAGGCAGGCCTCAATTCTAGTCGAGATCCATTGATCGGTCGGGGGGAAGGATAGGTATAGCCGAGTGTCGTCGGCATAGCAGTGATAGGAGAAGCCATGGGAGGAGATGATTGGCCCAAGTGAGGTGGTGTATAGGGAGAATAGGAGCGCACTAAGGATGGAACCCTGCGGGACCCCAGTGGAGAGCAGGCGAGGACCAGGGGCCTCATGTACAAAGACTTGCGTGGCTTTCCTATGAAACTTGGCGTACGCCAAAACCCAGAAACTGTCGTACGAACAAATAAATTCAGATGTATCAAAGTGTGCGTAGGCATGGATCCAAGCGTTTCTTTTGTACATCACAATCAACGTGGATGTACAAAAGCAGAGGGCCCAGCCAGTTTGAGTGTGTGATAAGGAGATAGCAGACCTGGAGGAACGTAGGATGGAGGTTCAGCAGAAGCTCCTGAATGGGGGTGATGAGTACTCCCGGTTCGCACAAACGGTGGCCGACAAGCTTCGGAGGACGCCAGAGGATCAGAGACCAGGGGTCTCATTTATAAAGGAGTGTGTAGAATTCTTACTAAAAGTGTGCGTACGCCCAAAAGCGTAAATTGGCGTACGCACACAAAAATTCAGATTTATAAAACCGTGCGTACGCACACCTGTAGGCAACGTTCGCTTTATAAATCACAGCTTAATCACAAGTGTGCGTACGTAAAGTATCATTGCACCCCGCCCTGAACACGCCCATTTTTAACCATAAATGGTCAATGGTCAAAGTACCTCATGAATGCTGATCGAGTATATAATGACACTGGCGTGCGATTGTTTCTCACGTGAATCATGGAGAACGAAAAAAACGAAGATGCTCAGACACCGAGGTCGAAGTTTTAATTGGCGAGGTGGAGGCCAGAAAAAAAACATTTTATTTGGTGGCCACAGCAGCGGCGTAACAAATAAAAATAAACAGTGTGAGTGGCAGCATATCCTTAATGCTGTCAACAGTGCAAGTGAGACCGAGCGCACAGTGCCAGAGCTCAAGAAGAAGTGGTCCGATATGAAGGTGAAATATACTGCATCTTTTTACTCCGTTTCTGACATTTAATTTGTTGCTTGTGTATTTGAAGATGTTTTATCTTGATGTGCGGTAAAGAAATAATCTCAATTCATCTAGGTGGAGACAAAAAGGAAACTTTCCTCCCACCGTCAGAGTGTGGCTGCAACTGGTGGGGGCCCCAACACATCTGACCCATCACCAATAGATGGCAAAATTGCTGCCATAATTGGTGAGGTCGGTGTGTGTGGGATTGTGCCTGAAAAGGAGGGAGACACGGACGCAACACCTGAGGATAAAGGGTAATCAAATTATTTTTCCCCCCCAGAGGCGGTGGATAGGCAGGAGGTTCCGGTCGAGGAGGTGGGTGGGCCGGAGGTTCCTGCCGAGGAGTCTGAGGGGTCTCCAGCAGGTCCGCAGCCTTCGGCTCCTGTCAGCGGTGCACCTCGTGCACCTGGAAGTGATCGGGTGCTCACCGACTCAGTTCTGCAGCTACAGAGAGAGACCATTGAGGCAATTAATGGTGTTACAAACGAGCTACAGCAAATTAGACATGTCATGCAAGACATTGCTCAATCATGAAAACATTTTTTTTGCAAAATAAAAAAATCATTGTTGTGTCTTACAAACGCCGCATGACTTCTTCCCGTGATTTTGCCCCTTGCCGATGGGCCTCTTGTCGGACAGGGGGCTGTGGTTCGGGGTCACAATGCTGGGGGGGAGGGAGGGGGATACCATTCCTCAATGCCACATTGTGTAGCACGCCACACGCCCTGATGATGGCGCACACCTTTGCCGGGTGGTAAAGCAGTCTACCACCCGAGGCATCTAAAGCACGCCATCGACATTTTAGTAGGCCGATGGCACGCTCCACAACTGAGCGCGTGCGGGAGTGGACCTCATTGTAGCGCAATTCCTGTGCGCTCTGCGGGTTCATAAAAGGTGTCAGGAGCCAGCGTCTGAGGGGGTATCCGCTGTCCCCTACAGGTAATAATAATGCGTACTTAATGTCAACATCAAGACAAATGCTTAACATATCTAAATGTTAACTCACCAACAAGCCAGCCACCATGTCCTGCGCCTGCCTGCAGTCTTCTCCCTACACTGCTGTTTGTCGGTATAAAGGAATCATGTGGAGCCAGGCCAGCGTGCCACAATATTGGTGAAGATCTTAGAGTCACATATGACTTGCACGTTAATTGAATGGACATGCTTTCTGTTAACAAAAGCATTTTCATTCACATACGGAGCCCTTATGGCAATATGGGTGCAGTCAATTGCGCCGATTACATTGGGGAAATCGGACATTGCTGCAAATTGCATTTTAATTTCAGCCTGTTCCTGCACAGTGTAAGGGAACTTACATCAAACTTATATCGACTACCCATATTAATAATGCCATCCAAAACTGCTGGCATCACAGCACTCATGGAAGGCTGCGATATGCCAGACCTATAGGATTATATTTAACCATTAGATCATATTTAGACAAGCCTTAGTGAGGGACTTGATGATATAAAACACTTACCTGTCTGATAATTCCCGCTGGGTACAGCCAGTTGCCAGGAACCCCAGAGTGGTGAGTACCTGCATTTGGACTGGGATGGCATGGTTTCGCCGAGTGGCCCTCTCTAGTACTGGACCCAATTCAGTGCATAGCTCCAAGAGCAAAGCTCTAGGCAATCTAAATCGGCTTATTAGCCATTCATCATCATGGGCCAGTAAATCCTCATAGTCCCTGAATATTCTTTGTCTTCTTATTGTACCAGCAGCGTAGTCTTCAAGCAGTGCCAGCAGTGCCATCTTGCAGCATTACGCACTCGGTTCCCCGCAGTATTTATATGACTGCAATTCTACTAATTGTCAACACCTTGCCCCAACCCGAGATAGAATAAGTAGGTTTAAACCAGTGGTTCTTAACCTTGTTGGAGCTACTGAACCACACCAGTTTCATATCCACATTCACCGAACCCTTCTTAATTGGTTGTGTCATCTCAAATCATATCAGATGTGTGTCTTTATCTCTGAACCCTGAGACTGACTCACCAAACCCAGGTTAAGAATCACTGGTCTAAACACACGTTTCTTCATGCAGGTTTTGTAATAAAGTCATTAACAATAATAAAGTCTAGATTGAAGTAATTAGTGCAGCGATTGGGCGAGAGCTTAACAACTGTATTTCCAGTTTTTGACATATGATAAATGCACATCATCATATCAAATTAATATATTTAGTTATACACTCTGTTCTTTATACGGTTATCTAAAAGTATATTCGATGTTATCCTGTATTCCATGCAGTCGGCCTCTCCCCCTCTTACACTGCTGTAGTGGACAATCTAATGGTTGGACAGATTGCGCTGAATTTTGATTAAAAAATTTAGTTGGACTGTACAAGATGCTAAAGGAACAATCCTCACGCAGTTCAAGCTCAAATAACACTGATGTATTTAATCTTCATTATAATCATAAATTGAGTCAAAAAACGTGTGGGAGGACAACAAAATAGCTACATAAATATTACGAGTAATCGCTTCTCCGACTTTTACTTTTTGCAGTATGACTACAGTACGGTCATCTGAGTCTTCAATTCCCACTGTCTCCAAAATGTGCGTAGGTTTACGGGAGGGTCATAGTTTGCGTAGGGGACCGCACATTCTACCGCCAAGTTAGTTTTTTATAAGTCACTGACTGTGCGTGAAAACTGGCGTACGCACATTTTCAGCCCCGTTTTGTGCGTACGCAAGCTTTATAAATGAGACCCCTGGTATGATGTATAAAATCCACGGGCTGTTCCATGGACAACAGACAATGATCGACCCCGAACATTGTATATAGTTTTGTAAATAGTTGAGATACAGCTCAAGTATGTTGTATTGTTTGAGTGCACTTTGCCGTGATTTTTTATAGTATATACTTTTTATATTACATTCTATACATATTACAATGTATATTGTGTGTTGTATTGTTTGTGTGCTGTGATTTTTTAATAATATATTACATAATAATAAAACACACAAGTTTGTTTTTAAACATTTGTTCTGATATTGATTTTCAGCACAACACAGTTTACACACCATGCATAGTTCATTTACACAGTTTATTATCACTGATTGAGTGTGCCTCGGGACACCATCGTGTTTGGCCATGGCACGGTTCCTTGAGGTGACTGAAAGAAAGCCATCAGGTCATTCAAACAGCCAATGCTGCTCTGGTGGAACGGGCCATGGACATCTCTGTGGGATCCACAGATGTGATGAAGTTTGAATCATTGGCCACCACGTTGTCGCCATTGCTTGCTGTTGTTTAGGGTGTACGTTTGATCTCACTTACCTGCTCTTGTCGCTCGTTGCTCATCATTGTCACTTTTTCCATCGTTACTTTTGCATTGTTACTTTCGCCAGGTCCGATTCATCGGAGTCTGCGGTGGAGTGCCTGCTGCGTGAATTCATGGAGGGTGCTTCTCGTCCATCTCCAGGAGGTTCAGCTTCAGGACGCATGAGAGGAAGCCGATAGCCAGGTAAGGCGCAGTTCACGGCTGGCCTGGAAAACGCCGGCGTTGAAGGATTGGCCGACCCATCGCATCCTCGACCACCTGTATGGTCGGGGCGTTTCCCTGCCCGGTGGTTGCAGCCACGAGGAACCTTTCAAGTTCTTCATGAACTGCGAGGAGGCGGGCCCTTCTGTCGCCCCGAGCGCTCCGGTGGGGAGAGGCAGGGGGAGGCATAGCCTTCATTCTCGGCAGGCTGCTACTAAGCGGGCGCGGGCTGAAGAGGGCGGGCGCAGCCCCTCCCCGGTGGCGTCGACTTCCAATGTGGACCCGGTGATCTCCGCGTTGATGGACATCAAGTCCTCACTGGCGGACATGGGGGTTTGTGTCTCCTCGCTGGAGAGCAGGCCAGGGCCAGGATCGGCCCCGGTTCTCCCCTCTACAGGTTTCGGGGGTATCCCCGTGGCTCCGGACGCAGAATTCTCTCCACGTTGGACTCAGTCTTCCGCGTTGCCGGCTGCTTCTCCAGGGGTGCCGTTCCTATCTCCTGCTGCAGGATTATCCGCCCATCTAAGGAACCAGATCCTTGCAGGTACGGATGTAAACCTGGTGAAAATCTTGTTATGCAACTCAGACCTGGGGCCCGTTCTTCGTACGTCGCTTAATACATCCAAGATCAAATGACACATCCAAGATGATTTCATCGTGCGAATCATGATCCGGCTAACTGGGTTCTTCGAACAAACCTGTTGTGTACGATTAGTATCACTGGATAGGATCACGTGTTGGCTTAAAAGGGGATATGTATCGATAGTAGAAACATTGATCAGCAACGCTGCTATTGGCTGTTCAGCATGACCAAAGAACGTGCCCACTTTTTCTCCCAATCAGAACAAGAGCTTTTAATGGAAGGTTATTCCGAATTTGAGTCGTTATTTAAAACGACAGGGAACACCTCAAAGTCTGCAAATGCCATGAGAGTGGGCTGGCAAAAAGTAGCAGACAAATTAAAGTAAAAGTGAAATACATGAATATTCTACAAAATGGTAGCCTTTAATTCATACTGTCTTTATCTTTAAAAAGCCACTTATTTTTCCTCCCTTTTAAAAACCACTGTTAAAGGATGTGTTTGTCTATTTATAACAGCCACAAAGAAAAATGCTGAAAAAAATGGTATCCCTCAACAATTACACTTTATCCCGCAATACCCGATTAATTTGAAAAGCTCTGCGAATTATTCTCCCACCTTCCGCAAGAGGTTGCTCGCGTAAGGCTGCGACATACTTCCCTATCTCCTCCGCTTATAAAGCCTCAATCTAATCTTGTTTACATGAAGTAAACCTGCTCCTGAGCAGGTTTGAGCTTACGGACCTGTTGCTATGACGACAAGTCTAGGATGAGCTTCGAAGAACCAAACGATCCAAGATCATGCCAAATCGTCAACAATCAAATCCAGCTAACTGAGTTAGCGACGTACGAAGAACGGGCCCCTGGTCGATCACAGAGTGGTGGATTGCGGGGACCTGTCTGTGTTCTTGAAGGGTAGTGATCCCCGGATGTCAAAAAACCTGACTCTGGCCGAGTTCGTCGTTGCATTCGGCGTGTTCCGCGATACCCTCTGCGAATCATTTCCTGGTCGCCGCATGGAGTTGGACGTGTATCTGGCGTTAATATCTGATCTGGCATTGAGGTATGGCGGGACCCTGTTCTATGAGTACCATAAATGCTTCTCCGCCAAGGCCGCACTGTACTTACAGAGGTTCAACACTCGCCTGGACTGGTCGGTGCTCTGGTCAGTCGGGTTTTCACGGGGCACATGCTTTGTCATGTTCCATCTGCGGTTCATTAGACCACTCTGTGAACCTGTGCCCGAGAACGGCTTTCTCCAGGTCAATCAAAACAGGAGGTTCTTGCTTCACCGCTGTGTTTCAAACGTAATGAAAATGTGATTTGTAAGGTTCGGTGCCGTTTGAGAGAAACTGAAAGAAACAAAGAGTTCAGACAAGCATATGTGGATGTAAGTACTATATTGACTGCAGTACACTACACGCATCGTTGTTTCCCAGTGTACTGGATAACGCCATATTGACTGATTTTTGTTCTTTGTAAGGTTCGGTGCCGTTTGAGAGAAACTGAAAGAAACAAAGAGTTCAGACGAGCATATGCGGATGTAAGTACTATATTGACTGCAGTACACTACACGCATCGTTGTTTCCCAGTGTACTGGATAACGCCATATTGACTGATTTTTGTTCTTTGTTTTCAGGCAGTACTGGAAATGGATGCTCATGCAATCCCACTTGAGTTCATATTTATAGATGAGGCTGGATTCAACCTAGCCTAGCAAAGACCAGAAAAAGGGGGAGAAACATCATTGGCCAAAGAGCCATTATAGATATTCCTGGCCAACGTGGTGGGAACATCACAATGTGCGCTGCCATCTCCAATATGCATGGTGTCCTCCACCGTCATGCCAAACTTGGACCATACAACACAGCCCATATTCTCATATTTCTGGACAGACTTCACAACATTCTCATACCACTAGAATGTATGAATGATGCAGGAACGAGGCTAGTTTGAAAAATTGTGTGTTAGCAATTGGAAAAAAAACTGTAATAGCTAAACCCCTGGCAACAAAAGTGCGTACACCCCAAATACACTACACCCCTAAATGTCCAAACAAAGCACTGCTTGTCATTTTCCCTCCAAAATACCATGTGACTCGTTACTCTTACCAGGTCTCAGGTGTGAATAGGGAGCAGGTGTGTTCAATTTGTAGTACAGCTCTCACCAACCATTTTTTTTTAAACACAACTACACCCAAAATGCATGTTACAAATTATTACGCACAATTGAGTTTCCACACATTTTATTGTCAAAGAATAAAAAATGGTTATGTGTGAAATTATAATCATTAGCAGGTCATGCCTGACTGAAATGTAACCCAAAACAAGCACTATTTAAATCAAAAGAGACCAACTCCGGAGCTAAAAGGTTTGCTTCAAACTACGGGACAGAAGATAACTCGCTCTTTTCAAACGGAGTGGTACACCCGAAAAGACTGACTATGTGGCTCATGCAACGCTGTTGAAAAGATCTCTGGATCCAGAGAAGCTATCTCTGCGGGCCACGCTACTGCAAACCATTCTCTCCTGTAGTACCCCCCCAAACCCAACGGAGGGAGTTGCGTCAGTATAGAATTCGAGGGCGGCGGATGACTCCACGAAATCGTGACAGAAAAAACTGATGCCATTACAACTAGCGCACAACAATCCCCAGGAACGCAAATCGGACCTGCAGCCATCATCCAACGGAACACTATCTGTGAGGTTATGCACGCTCTTGGCTATGTCCAGCAGAGGGAAACGAAAGCGCGCCCCTGGGGTATGATGCGCATACCCCATGCAAAGTTCAGATGTCCGAGCAGTGAAAGCAGGTCGCGTTTGATCATGGAAACAGCGCCCGAGGCCGCCCTCAAGACGCTGCACACGCGCTCAAACTTCTCCGGGGGTAACGACGCCTGCATGGACAGTGTGTCAAAAATGTGTGGGCTGCTGCGGCAGCCGGAAGCCAACCGTACCGAAAAGTACAGCTTACCGGACGCAGAATAAATGCCACTGGGAGGGGTGAAGAGGCATGATTTTAAAAGCATCAGTGACATCCGCCTTGCCTAACCAGGCCCCCTTGGCCGCGATTTTTATCATACGAATTGCATCGTCCACGCTGCCATAGTAGAGAGAAAACAGCTCGGAAGGGATCAAACTGTTAATACTCGGCACGACGCTGTCATGGGGAGCTGACAGATCTACGATGAGGCGTTTCTTGCCCGAGTACTTTCGCGTTGCTACGCCGATGGGGCTGACCATGAATGTTGAAAAGGGGGGGACTGAGAAAGGGCCGATCATGCAACCCTTAGTTACAGTATGTCAAAAAAGTGAGTACACCCCTCACATTTCTGCAGAGATTTCATTATAATGTTTAATAGAACAACACTGAAGAAACATCGCTTCGACACAATGAAAAGTAGTCTGTGTAAAGCTTATATAGCAGTGTAAATAAAACAATCCCTTAAAAAAAATCTAAATATTGCCATTAATAGCTAAACCCCTGGCAACAAAAGTGAGTACACCCCAAAGACACTACACCCCTAAATGTCCAAACAAAGCACTGTTTCTTTGTCATTTTCCCTCCAAAATACCATGTGACTCGTTACTCTTACTAGGTCTCAGGTGTGAATAGGGAGCAGGTGTGTTCAATTTGTAGTACAGCTCTCACTGTCAAACTGGTCACTGAAACTCCCAAGATGGCACACCATGGCAAGGAACTCTCTGTGGACCTTAAAAAATAATTGTGGCACTACATAAGGCTGGCCAAGGCTACAAGAAGATTGCCAACACCCTGAAGTTGAGCTGCAGTACAGTGGCCAAGATCCTCCAGTGTTTAAAAAAATCAGGATGCACTCACAACAGAGCTCGTGTTGGACGTCCAAAGAAGCTGAGTGAACGTGCAAAGAAGCTGAGTGAACGTGCAAAGAAGCTGAGTGAACGTGCAAAGAAGCTGAGTGAACGTGCACAGCGTCACATCCAGGGACGTGCGGTCAGGGGAGGCAGAGCCTCACCTGTCATCATGACAAGTGAAAAAATGTACAGTATATAACATCAAATTTATATTAATATTTCATCACTGATCTTTACACTGTGTTCCAAAATATTATGCAAGTCGTATTTTCTCATATTTTCCCAAATTATTTATATGAATGACTGTCATCGTGATTTTCCAGTCACCAACCATCAGAGTACAATTGAAATGTTTTTGAATGAACCTCCCAATGATAATAGTTCATAAAAATAAAAACACACACAAATGCACCCAAAATGCATGTTCAAAATTATTACGCATAATTGAGTTTCCACACATTTTAACGATGGTAACGTCGTGGTAACCATGAGAGGGCAAGCTCTTCTAATTGTGGCAATTATGTAGAACTATTACATGCTTTTGCTGAGAAAGATGAAAGGTTAGCTAGACATTTGGACACATCCACTGTGTTTTCTGGCACGTCGAATAGAATACAGAATGATCAAAGTGAAGCAGTCGGTGATGTGATAAGAAATGATATTAAAAGGGAGATTAATGCTGCCCCATTTGTTGCTGTACAGGTAGACAAGACAACGAATATCACAAAGCACAGATCTGTTATTTTGCACTATGTAGCCAAAAGTGAAGCGGACTATTAAGTGAAGGAGGCGTTTTTGGGATTCTACCAGTGAGTAGTCCAACATGGAGAGCAGTGGAATCACTTTGGAGTTAGAGACTTTCTTCTCAGAGAGCTCCACAGTGGCAGCATCAAAAGGTGCGAGCGCCCGCAGACAGCCAGCAATAACCCTGTTCTCCTCCGAGGACAGTGGGCTGATGTCAGTGCTGAGGTTGGCCAAAGCTACAGCAACAGGTTCCCGGAGGTCAGAGACTCGTTGCAGCATATGGTACGTGCTGTTCCACCGGGTTTCCACCTCCTGAATAAGCTTGAGTTTTGGGCTCCTCATCCTCTCTTGGACTTGTGTGGGCCTCTCCTTTTTAAAACAATCAAGATTATTTGTACACACACAGCATTTATAGCAAGGAAGCATCATTTTTTTTAAACAAACTCAATTAACCTACGTTTGCAGTGGTGCTTCTCCTGAACTTTGGCCCGGACATCACACACCATTTGATTGTTGTCCAGTGCCTTTTTCACCGTTGTGTTTAGGTTGTGGGCAACACAAATAGTGTGACGCAGGTGCATTTCACTGGCAGAGGCCCCCATATTTGCTGCACCATCCGTGACAAGGCAAGTCACCTTGTCTGTTATCCCCCACTCAACCTGTAATCAATGATTTGGAATAGACTTGTGAAGCTGGTTAAAAATGCAAAATCTTACCATAAATGCATGTTTTATTCTTGCCAGATTTGCTGCGGTGTGGGCCAGCACAAAATAAAAACATTATCATTTTAAAATATCTGTTCTGAATGTTAATTAATGGAAGGTAAAGTTGACCAAGTTTCATGAATTGAATACACACCTTCCTTGGTGTGTAAGTCACTGAGGTAGTTGACGGGCTCCTTGGTGGTATGGCTCCGGGGGTGGACGAGATCCATCCTGAGTACCTAAAGTCTCTGGATGTTGTAGGACTGTCCTGGTTGACACACTTCTGCAACATTGTGTGGTGGTCTGGAACAGGGCCTATGGATTGGCACACCAATTGGTGGTGGTTCCCCTATTTAAGAAGGGGGACCGGAGGATGTGTTCCAATTACAGAGGAATCACACTCCTCAGCCTCCCTGGTAAGGTCCGGAGAATCCGGCCAATAGTCGAACCTCGGATTCAGGAGGAGCAGTGTGGTTTTCGTCCTGGCCGCGGAACACTGGACCACCCTCTACCGGGTTCTCGAGGGTTCATGGGAGTTTGCCCAACCAGTCTACATGTGTTTTGTGGATCTGGAGAAGGCATTTGACTGTGTCCCTCGTGGTGTCCTGTGGGGGGTACTTCGGGAGTATGGGGTCCGGGGCCCTTTGTTAGGGGCCGTCCGTTCCCTGTACAACCAAAGTAGGAGCTGTGTTCGCATTGCCGGCAATAAGTCAGACCTGTTCCGGGTGCATGCTGTACTCCACCAGGGTTGCCCTTTGTCACCGGTTCTGTTCATTGTTTATATGGACAGAATTTCTCGGCGCGCCCAGGGGGCGGAGGGTTTCCGGTTCGGGGAGCACGGGATCTCATCTCTGCTGTTTGCGGATGATGTTGTCCTGTTTGCTTCCTCGAGCCGGGGCCTCCAGCATGCTCTGGAGCGGTTTGCTGCCGAGTGTGAAGCGGCTGGGATGAGTATGAGTTCCTCCAAATCCGAGGCCATGGTACTCGACCGGAAAAAGGTAGCTTGCCCCCTCTGGGTGGGTGAGGAGCCTTTGCCTCAAGTGGAGGAGTTCAAGTATCTCGGGGTCTTGTTCACGAGTGACGGAAGGATGGAACATGAGATTGACAGGCGGATTTGTGCAGCGTCTGCAGTGATGCAGTCTCTGTACCGGACTGTCGTGGTGAAGAAGGAGCTGAGCCGCAAGGCAAAGCTCTCGATTTACCAGTCAGTCTACATTCATACACTCACCTATGGTCATGAGCTTTGGGGCGTCCTGAGGCGCCTGCCGGAGGGCAGGAGGGCAAACAGTTTGTGGGCGGGGTGTGAGGAATCTTTTCGGATGTCTTCCTCTGGATGTCCTCAGTGGACGGAAGAATAGTCCCAGTGATGATGATGATGATGATGATAACCATGACGTGGAAATATGTTTGACTTTGGGGGAGTGGACTGTCTGAGAGGGGAGCGCTCCCTACCGCCTCGAAGCGACACATACGTGTCATGGCATACATATATTACAAGAGGCATGGAGCAATAGAGATATAATCCCCTTGATAGACAGGCAGACAGACAGACATATAGACAAACAGACTACAGGGGGAGAAAGGGGATGGTGGTGGGCGGCAGGCCGGCAGCAACACTGATCATTAGGGGTGACAGTCGGGGTGAGTGTTTGAATATCCGTGCGGCGTTTAAAGGCCGTCTTCCTGGACGAGGCCCAATGGGCTTGCACAAGCTGAGTCAGGTTTGTTTTTTTTATTTTTTTATTTATTTATTTAACCTTTATTTCACCAGGAAGGTCCCATTGAGTTACAATAACTCTTCTCACAGGGAGTCCTGGCCAAGACAGGCAGCAGAAAAGAAGTTGCAGAATTTGCACAAGTCCACACACACACACAAACAAAGTACACCACAATTTACACTATAATGCTAAAATTACACTTCATAACAGGCTATATAAAAACAAGCTAATACATACAGCTAAAAAACCATTAAAACCATTAAAAATAAATAAAAGGCATCAGGTTAAAAACAGTTGCAATGTTCTTTTAGAGCTGATTGCAACATGTTTTTAAAGGTACTGAGTGGTGGGAGTGATTTCAGCTTTAGAGTGACTTGAAGTTCATTCCAGATCTTTGGTGCATATGATGAGAAAGCTGTTGTACCCAGTTGCGTTCTTGTTAGTGATGTGGTTAATAACATATATTCCGATGACCTTATTTTGTAAACACTGTTATGAAAGGAAAGCAAATTTGAAATGTAAGGGGGTAGTTTACCCATTAGTGCTTTCGCAATAAAAATCAGTACATGTAGCTTCCTTCTTCATGAGCCATTGCGTGTACTACCTAAGTGCTTGTGCTGCTAGTGCATGCGAGGGAATGAGTGATGACGTGTACTGAGGTGTGTGAATGAGTGATGATGTATACTGAGGTGTGTGAATGAGTGATGATGTATACTGAGGTGTGTGAATGAGTGATGATGTATACTGAGGTGTGTGAATGAGTGATGATGTATACTGAGGTGTGTGAATGAGTGATGATGTGTATACTGAGGTGTGTGCAGGGCCGGCTCTACCTAATTTAGTGCCCTAGGCGAGATTACGGCCGCACTTACAGGCAGAGATGATAACTGTGTAGAAAACGAATGGAAACTCATCACAAACTTCTTGTCCTTGCTCTCGTGGAGGCGGTCGCAAACTTTTTCGCTCCCTTATCTTTTTCCTGCTCTATCGTCTGCCTGTCTGCTGGAGAGACTAACTGCATCACCCTTTTAAGCTGAAACATGGAATTGATTAGCTGGTCAAGTACTATTGACACCATATATTTAAAGAGATCTTGGGGCTGGGGGGACCCAGCATGTCCCCGCATGGGATCGTCTCCAGCGGGATACATGATGGACGCGTGGGATAGGAGGCGTGTCGTGTGCCTGTGGGAACCTTCCGTCGAGGACTTTGAGGATCTCTACATATTGGGATTTATGATGGCCGGGCTTCTGCTGATTGGATTAAGCGTGCCATGGGTCATCGGCAAATTATAAAAACTGAGGCAGCCGTTAACGGCCCCTTTAAGCTGCCCCACTTGATTGATGTGATGGGCAGGGCTGTTGGTGGCCAAAGTGTGACTTTACGCGCATCGCGGGATACCGATGGCTCTGCAGGGGACAGAGGAACGTATTGACCAACAAAATGGAAGAGTGAGAGACATTGAGGGACATTGAGAGACATTTGAGAGACATTTGAGAGACATTGAGAGGCATTTGAGAGACATTGAGTGAGACTTGTTTGTAGGGTGTAAACTAACTCTACGAGCAACGACACGAGTATATGTTTTCGGCTCCAAATTCCTGTACGGCTGTGCCTGGTACCGTGCAGGGCTACCCCTCCCCCTACCCCTATTCTGTTGTTAATAACTGTTTTGCACTTCTGGTTGGATGCTAACTGTATTTCGTTGCCCTGGACTTGTACCTGTGTAATGACAATAAAGTTGAATCTAATCTAATCTAATCTAATCTACCTGTTTCTGTCTTGCAAGATTGAGGTACGACGTCTCTCTACACCCCCTCCCCCACCCCAACCCCACACCCCCCACCCCATTCTGTGAGAGTTGTCTGGCTGGAACAAGATGTCCTGACCTCAAGGCCATGAGGCAGATTGTTCTGTGTTTTGGCTACGAACACAGACTCATCCAACGCCTCCACCTGCTTGTTGTTGTTGCTTATCTGTCTGCTGAGGTGTTTTTTTTTGGTTACAGGCTCTGGCATGTATCCTTTTTTTCTCCTCGAAAATCTATTTGTGTTTTCTCAATTTCAGAAGGCTTGTGCGCCGATAATGTACTTTGTCGTGTTGCCACGGTGGGCACTGTCCTGCCAAAGAGTTTCCCCAAGGGGATTAATAAAGTATTCTGAATCTGAATTCTGAATCAAACATAAACAGCGCCGATGCAGTGCGCATTTCACATTAAACACGGTGTAGCTAGCAAGCAGAAATAAATAAAACGTCTTCACACAACACGGCACGATTAAGGGTGCCTGGCAGCGCCCCTCCAGCAGATGGCGCTCTAGGCGACCGCCTATGTCGCCTATGCCAAGGCCCTGGGTGTGTGAATGAGGGATGATACATTTCTTCTGTACTTGACCTTTTTGGTGGAGCAACTGCCTTGATCAACAGTAGCCCCCCCTGATGTTAAAACTAAGAAGTGCATTACACAAGTTGAAGTGTAGGTCATATTCTGTTCTATTTGTACAATTTCTTGCGGACCAATGAAAATTTGACCGTGGGCCGCAGTTTGGACACCCCTGATTTAGACGTTTGTTCGCTTGCCTTTTGTCAAATTTTATGATGCCCACAAGCACACATCCACTTACACACGCGTATGTGATAGAATAGGATTGAATGATTTTCTTCTTGGCATCATATTAGATAGTCATTATACAGAAGACTTACAATAATACTTGAATTGTGAAATAATGTGTCGATACAGTAAAAGTAACTTAGTATAGTTATTGTTTATGTAACTAGAGAGGGTACAATTTCTGGGTGTGCCTGCCTCACTTGCAGGTGGACCCGGTTTTTTTTACGTAAATTGTAGGGAAGACCAGGGTCAGTTGTAACAAGGGACATTTATAACATCTTAGTTTCCTCAAATCATAATCAAGCCAGAGCAGGGGTGGGCAATCCTGGCCCTTGAGGGCCGCTGTCCTGAAGGTTTTAGATGTTTCCCTGCTCCAGCACACCTGATTCTATCTATCTACCTGATTCTATCATCTAAAACCTTCAGGACAGCGGCCCCCGAGGACCAGGATTGCCCACCCCTGAGCTAGAGTGATGACACACACTCCGCACCTTATCAATAACATTATATTTCTGCTTTCAAAAATTAAGCTGCATTTCTAACTGCAGGAGAAAGTTGTCATCAAACATTTTTTATATATATAACAATGTCACTTTTCCAACTGATGTTATCACAGATATTGTCCCAAGATCAAATGTCTAAGAATCCAGATATGTATTTGGTATCACTATTTTAGAAGCTGTGGGGAAAAGCATGCTAAAAGCTCATTGCATTACCATATTTATTTCTTATGATATATTGCATTACTAGATACAGTAATTGGAACTTGGCAAAGTAGAACTGTTTGGCAGGTGCACTGTTCTCTCCCTATTTTGTGTGAAACAGGAAGATGGGTAACGAGCTGCTGGGAGAAGAACAGAGGAGTTTGTAGTTCTCTGTTTATCGCACGAAAGCTGTCTTCAAAGCTATCTCCAAAGACAACTGCCTAATATGGAAATGTGTGTAATAAATGTGCTGGGTCAGGGAGAGACAGCCAGTTGGACCAACCTAATCTTGCAGTTAGGGACACTAACAGAGCTCTGTAAACCTTTTTCAACTATTTTCATTAAATCATATTAGACTTGAAGTATGTGACTCTGTATCTCTTTTAAAAGAACACGCAGGGGAAAAGGCTTACACATACTTGGATATTTTGACAACTCAGAGGATAGTGCATAAAAGGCTATTTTTCCCAACAAAGCTAAAAACAGAATACTCAAACTCAAATGTAATATCAGGCAATCAGGTTAGCTAAGAGTAGCTGAAACCATGACTGGTGATACAGGGACGGTTGTAACAAGGTTTTACACCCGTCCCTAAACCAACTACTACAATTTATATATTTTTATATTATATTATATATATATGTATATTATTATTGTATTTATTAATTTAGGGATTTCATTGTAGAGTTTCTATTCATTTAGTACATTTAGAATTCATTTAGGGTTGATTTAGGGTTTAAACCATTAATTTATGGGTTTTACTCTATATGAATGGGTTTAATCCTAACCTTATACCTAAAGACCTACAGGAACTAAATGCCAACGTAATTATAATCTATTGCATGCATATAGTCAGCTGAAACACGGTTGGTTTGCTAATAGCATGTCCCCCAGTTACGTCCCTGTACATTTGGACGGTTGTAACAGTCAATTTTGCAACCTGTACATACCGTATTTCATAAAATAACTTATATGCATTGTTTAAGTAGTTTACACAATGTGTCTACACTTAAGTAGTAGACACATTGAAGTTCATAATATATCAAATGGACTATTCCATTGTAAATGCCTTTAGAATTATTCTGAAAAAATATAGAGTAATACATATTAATTTAGCAGATGATTTTATCCAAAGCAATTTACAGCAAGTACAGGGACAATTCCCCTTAGGCAAGTAGGGTGAAGTGCCTTGCACAAGGACACAACATCACATAGCCACAGCTGGGAATCAAACTCACAACCTTCTGATCATGAGGCCAACACCTTAACCCGCTTAGCCACCTGTCCCCAAAAATGCAAAAAGCATAACAACTGTCTCTGGTCTCCCTCACTTCCAACAGCTTCAGCTTCCACCAGAATCACAATGACTCGTATTGAGAGACACGATGTATGTTTCATAGTCTGACTACTCGCAATGTTTGGGTACTATCACGTTGTTATGATCAATGACCAATGCTCTTTTGTAAAGCTCCCTCTTGGAAGTTGTTTTGGATAAAAGCGTCTGCTAAATGAATAAATGAAAATGTCATTACTTGGTATTTACTTGCCTTTTTTATGTGCGACAACATGTCGTCCTATGCTTAGAATTACTTTGCTGTTATGGACACAGTGTCTAGGGAAGGTTGTAGACCATTTCAACTGGACAAGCCAAGCTGGGGGAACTTGTACTGTTAGAGGGGACAGTTACATTAAACATTGCTGTTGCGATATACAGTAGTTTTCTTCTTTGCATTGCATGTATTAACAGCAATGAACAATGTAAATTGTTCAAATGGGGTGGGGGGGTAATTAGGAGGTCTCCCCCTTAAGTATTTTCAATATTATGATCATTTAAAGCTGAATACATGCAACAGGTTTACAGTAAGAGAAACCCTATTTTCTGTGACATCCATCACCTTGAAGGATTAGGATGCAATTACAATAAATCCAAGACCACAAATTAGATTTATGTTGGATATGATTACTTCTAAATCCCCGGACAATCCATCTTCATATTCAACAATGACAGTATTCCCCTCCTCCCCACAACCTCCGGCGTTTCCTTGTCTAAGTGCTTAAGTAATCAAATAAAGCTAATGTCAAGCACAATGACGAGGAACAGTCCTGACCATTTGGCTCACACTACAAATAAGCCTCACGGAATTATTCTATGGACAAAAAGATCAATTTCCAGGTACTTTGGTCAGCATGGTTTAGGCCCTTTAATACATGTAATTTGAAGACTGTCAACTCTTTGCGATGGTAAATTGATGTTCTTCATCACAGCACACATTGCCACAGTCTCTCGGTCATGTAGATTCACCCTTTACACCATCCGGAAAAATCAGAGGATACCTGTCTGAACATTCCACCAGCTGCTAGTCCAAGCCCTTGTCCTCTTGAAGCTGGACTACTGCAACTTGCAACCAGCCGGCCTTCCAGCAACGTCAATCCTTCAGAGGATCCAAAATGCAGCTTACTCACAGCGTGCAATATTCCCCATGGTGGTCTTGTTGTTCCAACGTACAACGTGCAATACTCTGTAATATTCTTTACAGCAATAACTTGTCTATATATCTCTCACTTCATATTCGAGACAGGAACCATTTAACTTAACCTCGTACTTGACTTTTACTTTTATTCTATTTTTTATTTTTTATTATTCTACTATATCGTGTCCCCTTTATTGTCTTTACCCTGCTGCTGTTGTGGACTGCAATTCCCCCACCCCCTGTGGGAGAAATAATGTTTTTTCTTATCTTATCTCACCTTGTAATCTATAAACCCTTTATGTTTGGGGTCTATCACGTTGCTATGCTCAGTGACCAATGCTCTTTTGTAAAGCTCTTTCTTGTAAGTTTGGATAAAAGCGTCTGCTAAATGAATACATGTAAATGTAAATAAATGTCTTCACCATCTAATTTTTAGTAAGAGCTGTTTCTCTGTCTCCCCTATCTCTGCCTCTCTCCCTTCTCTCTCTCTCTCCCCCCTCTCTCTTTTTCTTGCTCTCTCATTCGTTCTGCCTCTCCCCCATCTCAGTAGCATGCGATTTATAGTCTCAACAGTCCTTGTATTCATAAATGTATCTCTTCCTCTTCCTACACCATGATTACAAGATGTATTTCACTGCTAGCAACATTGTCTTCCAGTCTTTAGCCAAGATCTGCTTGCGAACAAAATGTGAGTTAAAAATAAGGTTCCAATAAACACTCATCCTCTGCAAAGCGGGTGGTGTGACCGATTGCTCCCACTGTGTTTGACAATTAAATTCAAAGTGGCAGCTTGACATTTGGAGAGAGTCACTTCATATGTGGAGCGGGCATCCGTAAAATGATATTTTTAGGGGAGGATGTGTGTTTCCTTTGAAAAGTTTTATAGCAAGAGATTGATATTGATGCAGCACATGGATTTAGAGAGCCATTAAACAGTCAAAGATGGGATGGTCAGATGAATGACTTGTAGACATGTAGATAAAACACAGAATCGTAAACTTTCTTAGGGAGTCTGAAAGTGTCACTGGCCTGTCAACCATCCCTGTGATAGAGCAGCACACTACCAGAGAACAGCAGGAGCGCAGACAGCTGTTAACAGCTCTTCAATGATCCCCTCAAAATCTCATTCTTCTATTCTCATCCATCGGTGAAAGTTCCTTGAGAGAAAGGGTCTGTTAAAGCCCCTCTCCTCCTTCAGATTAGATTAGATGATTACCTATCCAGTCTTTCAATTCCCTCAAATCCCTGATGTCTGGGATTTGAGGAACCATGCATGGAGATGGAAGCACCTTGAGTGCCAACATGGTCCCAGTAGCACAGATTTGGAGGAAGTAGCAAAGATGATAACTAGGAACTAGGCACTTTGTCATTCACTTAGAATGTTTTTAATCACAGTAACACGGTCTGCAGCTACAGATACAGCTACAGAATACAAAGTTGCATATTTGTCTTAGAACAGTGCTTCACTATGTATGCTATTTCTAAGTGAACTTACACGTAACAGGAGGCTTTGCTCTCTGCCTTCTTTCGAGGCTCGCTGTCGAGCTTTTGCTCCCTCCCTCCCTTCCCCTGATTAAGAATGCCCCCTGTTGCGAAAAGAGGCTTTTCGGAGAAAATGTCAGCCTAGTAAGTAAGTAAGTAAACTTTATTTATATAGCGCCCCTCGCAGACCAGGGTCACAAAGCGCTTTACAATGGGAAGCAAACAACAGATTAAAATGTCATAAAAATATTGATTAAAATATACATACATTTAAAAGGCCAATTACAATACAGTGATAAAACATAGCAGCACCAAGAACAAATTAAGCAAAAGCCTCCGAGCGCCAAAGGCGTCCCTCCCTCTCGTTCTCCCCTCCCTCTCGTTCTCCCCTCCCTCATGTCTTCTGCTCTAACAGGCTTGGTGCACCACCTGAGTTTCTCCTTGAACAATGTTGTTTTTCCTCCTTTTTTCTCCACCCTATCAGATTGTCTTGTACCTTGCGGTTAACAAATTAATGGAATAACCTCAAATAAAAGGTAGTCCTTCAGGTAGAGAGCTGGAGCAATAGGGATGTCTTTAATAATAGTTACAGATAAGGACACCTAGAGAAACAGGGTCTACACTGTAAATGATATATGTATTGTGTATATACGTATGTTGTTACTATACGTTTTAGCTTAGTAGTAGAGAAGCATCATGGTGTGAATATTAGGGTGTTATCACTGAAGCGTACATGCTCTTGAGTCACCTGTGTCACAGCAAATGGGTATGTCATGAAGTTCTCCTCTGTAACCCATAGGGGGAGTAAAAGAGCTTAGAGAATATTTGCACCACTTGCAAAACCACAGTCTGTCTACTCTCTCCGCTGAGCGTTAATAAAACGAAATCCCATTGCATTCAGAAGTGGCAATGTATACATTCTGTGACACTTGAATTGGGCTTGTCTGACTCGTCAAGTTAAATCCTCTCATCTCACAGAGCGGGATGACTTGAGTCAACTGTCATGGAGGAACATGATAGGATTATAAACTGAGTTAAGCTTTGGTGTCAGTTCAGAGTCTTGCATCTCCAAAGACAGGCCTTCACTATGGTCCATTACTTCTGCTCTGCCTGTAAACGTGAAAACAGGTGCATCTGTACACCGATGGAAAGATAGACACTATAAACACACCGTCATGACATCAGCAGTGCCGGAAAACACACATACACACACATAGACAAAATAGGGGGGAGAGGAGACCAAACTGCTGACTTTTCAGATTTTTGGTCTTTGATGTGTGTGCCCATGTGTGTTTGTGTATGCTTGTTGTCAAACACAGTTGTGTGGGGGTATGGGAATATGTGCTAATAAGGGATGGTTTCAGTAATGTGGTTTCAGTTATGTTCAGTTACATTTACACTAGGCGGTTGTCAGAGGAGGACCGTAGGTGGCGGGCAGGGGTGTAAGGCCGGAGGAGAGAGTTGATATGATTCGGGGCAGTCCCGTTCACTGCTCGGAAGGTCAGCACCAGGGTCTTGAATCTGATACGGGCCATGATGGGAAGCCAGTGGAGGGCGATGAGGAGTGAGGTGACATGGCAGCATCTGGGTAGATTGAAAACCTGGCAAGCTGCTGCATTTTGGATTCTCTGAAGGGGGCGGATTGCACTTGCTAGTAGTGAGTTGCAGTAGTCCAGTTTTGAGAGGACAAGGGCTTTGACAAGTAGCTGGGTGGACAGGTATCATTTTCCGGATGTTGTTGTTGTAGAGGCTGAATCTACATGACCGAGAGACTGCGGAAATGTGTGCTGTGAGGGAGAGCATTTAAGTGAGTGTTGGTGTATTTTAATTTGTTTGAACGTGTTTGGTTTTACAGTGAGATGGAACTGATATGTGTGGTAAATTAGTGTGTAAAGTGGCCAGGTGATCAGATGGAATACAGAGTAAAAAGCCACAACCAGGATTCACACTCAACCTTCTGATGATGAGGCCAACGCCTTAACCCGCTGAGCCATCTGACTCCTCTGACTGTAGATAAAACATGAGAGCCCGGCACACACACACACACACACGCACACACACACACATGCACACACACACACACACGCGCGCACACACACACACAAAAGAGAGAGCAAGAGGATTACAGCCAGTGTGGCATAACAGTAAAGCAAGACACGATTATTCTGTTCAATTCATCTTGACAAGAACATTTATTCATTATCTACCGCTTATTAGCGGTGCCGCTTATTCCCGTTAGGGGTCACGGGTTACCGGAGCCTATCCCAGTTACTTTCGTTACTTTACATGCATTGAGTTTTGATGTTTCAATGACTTATTAACTCTCTTTAGCCTGTGTTTTGCTCCTCTCTTTCACCAACCGTCCCTGGAGGAGGGGATCCCTCACTGAATTGCTCCTCCCAAGGTTTCTTCCATTTTTTCTCCCTAGTGAGTTTTTCTGGGAGTTTACCTTGTCCTCCTTGAGGGTTTAGGTTGGTTGAGGAGCAGTTCTAGGGGCATATGTGAAGCCCTCTGTGACATTGCTTGTAAAAAGGGCTATACAAATAAATGTTGATTTGATTTGATCCGAGTTGTGGTTCGATGAGGAGAATGATGCTGTTGTGTCTGACCTTGATGCGCTGGTTCCATTTAATGCATGTGAGACTTCATTCCTTGACACACCTCTGAGTTAACGTTGGTAACCTGCAGCTCCAGTGGTTAATTGTTACTGGTCAGATTCCCCAGTATGCGTGCACTCTGATACCAGTGAGTTACTGAAGTATAAAATAGTAATGTGTACCTTAAACACATCATACACACTTTAGTATGTCTGCCATGCTGCATATGAGGGGAACACACAGTGAATTCTTCCATACACACACACACCCGCACAAGAGGATGCAAGTATACAAGGTCACACTTGTGTGCTCACACACCTTCTGTATACACAAGCCGACACATATACCCCCTCCCCCTAATCACACACACACACAAACACACACCCTTTTGAGGAAGAAGGGTTGATAAGATACTTTGCCCTCAGTTCCTGTGGCTTTGACTACAACATAACAAACACAAAACCATGTGGCCATGGACAGGCAGATGATAGGAAAGAGAGAGCAGAGACAGAGAGAGAATTTAGTCGGACATAGATTCAACTAATTTCAGGTGTGAAAACGCCCTAAAGGGAAACGACAGTTTGTCCAACATCGGTGAAACCATTGGAGTTGGAGAGCAGCAGCCTTTCTGGGACCAGAGGTTACAACCGCATCATTTGGTCGAGCGACCTCGGGGTCTGACCACCGAACACCCAGCGTTGCCATGGTGACCGTGAACGTGCGGAGCCTGACAGTGCCTGTGGGCATTCTGCGGATGCTGGAGGTGGTGCTCACCTGCATCTCCTTCAGCCTGGTGGCCTCGGTGGGCCACAGCAGCAGCTCCTACTGGGCCTGGAGCATGTTCACCTGGTGTTTCTGCTGTTTCTTCACCCTCTTCATCCTCATCATGGAGCTCACCAACCTCAGCAGCAAGGTGCCCATCTCCTGGGACGACTTCACCACCGCCTTCGCCATGCTCGCCACGCTTATGGTGGGTGATTCCTTCTTGTTGGACAGCTCTTTTTTTTCTCTCTCTCTCTCTCTTTTATATAATGTGTTGAGCTTATCATGATGAGCATATCATGATGTAGTCTGTTGCAGTCAAATCCCACAGCGACTTGAAGAAATGGACGTAATGAGTGTGTTAAGCTGAGCCCGACGCTGAAAAATAGCTAATTCTATATGATTACCATGACTGAGTGAGAGCAGGATGACAAAATATGATCTGTCCAGTGTAAGAACTGATGGAGTATACAGAGACTTGGGGAGAATACAAATGTGGTCTACTGAACAACCCGCAGCTTTAATAATGCACAGCATTAGTAGATGTTTAGGCTATATACGTTCTACAAGTACAAAATGCCACAAGGCAGTTTTGAGGAGCCGTTAGAAGTGGGTTGCTTGTGTCGAAGGTTTACCTTCTGGTTGGTCTTAAAATGTAACTTGCTTCTGTAACTTGCTGCTTTCTGTGTGTAACCTGTGGTTCATATGTAACTCGTGCTACATATGTAACCTGAGTGTCAAACTTTACCTGTGTTTCCTTATCAGGTATTGGCAGCCTCCATTATCTACCCCACATTCTTCACCTGCTCAAACTGTGGAAAGCAGATAGGCGCCACAGTCACTTCCTGTATCACCTTCATCCTGTACGCCGTAGAAGTGGGCCTGACCCGCGCCAAGCCGGGTGAGATCAGTGGCTTCCTGTCCACCGTCCCAGGCCTGCTGAAAGTTCTAGAAGCCTTCGTGGCATGCATCATCTTCATCTCGCTGGACTCCAGATTCTCCAGGTTCCCCGGTCTCCAGTGGTGCGTGGCTGTCTACTCCCTGTGCTTCATATTCACCGTCCTTATCATCCTCTTCACCATCTGCCGTCTCCTGGCTCGCCTTCCCTTCCCCCTGGATAAGGCGTTGACAGGATACAACGTGGTGGCGGTCATGATGTACATGACCGCTGTGGTTGTGTGGCCCTTGTACAGCTTCCAGAACAACAGCAGACCCCCCAACTGCAACCACTGCAGCTGGGACAACCAGGTGGTGGTCTCCGTCATGACCTGTGTCAACCTCATCGTCTACATCGTGGACACTGTCTACTCTGTCAAGCTGGTCTTCTTCGTGACTTCATGACAGGCTCTATAGGCCGGATTGGATTTGTCTTGTTTCTTGTAGCTTCAAATTGTTTCGTGCTTTTCTATAATGTAGTATTCATTTTGATCAAATGTTAAGGTGAAAAGTTAACACTAAGGGCTAGATTCTTGTCTAGATTTATATCCCTCTCAAAAACAACTTCAAATCACCAAACTGTTCTCTCTCATCGCTCAAATTATTGTACTCACTGTGAAGTACATTTTTGTTGCTTGCTTTCCTACAGGTACAATTTTGCATGTTTGAGTTGGTTCATGTTGTTTAATTGTAGCTTGTTTAACCGAATGGTTACTAATGATATGGTTTGTGGTTCTTCCCTTTGAGACTTGTTTAGTTTCCCACAATGCAGATTTCATGTTCTGGCTACCCGCAATGTTTGGGGCTATCTCGTTGTTATGATCAGTGACCTATGCTTTTTGGAAAGCCCTCTCTTGGAAGTTGCTATGGATAAAAGCTTCTGCTAAATTAATAAATGTATAGTAAAGTAATAAAACGCTTCCATGTGATAGAAACAGACTGAACCATTCCGTCTCTTTTTTGCCCAAACCCAATCCACTCTCTTTATCGTGCCTGTTAAGCAATGCCTATTATTTAAATTTCCTGGAAACAAAAGTTTGACTAAATTAAGAAAGTTAAGTGGTTACAGATTAACCACCCTTGCACTGCACTCCTCCCCTCCCTTTCACTCCACTCCCCTCCCCGACCCTTCTCTCCCCTCCTGCATGCCTGCGTTGCTAAGACATGCCTGATAACACAGTTCTGAGGATGGAAGGTGTGGGATGTTGGCGTTCCCCAACAAGCTTCTTTGTTGTTGTCTGTGTTTACTATGTCACAGAGAGATAAGAGATAACCGCACTCCCTCTCACCTGGATGACATCACTTCCTACACAAGCTTTAGAATATAAAAAAGACTCCCCCTGATGGAGAGTGAAAGGAGTACAGCTGAGGACTGGTGGACAAATAAAGAGACTCTTGTGAAGTCATGTCCGAGTTTCCTCATTTTTAGGGCGGCGTTTTCTTTGATCTGCGTACGATGATGGTAATGGACTACAGGGACATTCCACCTGAGGCAAGTAGGTTGAATGCCTTGCCCAAGAACAAAACATCATGTTGACACAGCCAGGGGTTCGAACCAGGGACCTTCTGAGTACCAACCCGACACCCTCATCGCTCAGCCACCTGACTCCCTAAACACTTATTTCCCCCCTTTCATTGTCTCCCCATTCATGGACACCCACTGAGACCAGCTTTCATGTTAAGTTGATGTAATTCTCCAGGTGCGTGGGATCAAAGAGGGGAGCCAGCTCCAGACCAGAGTCCACCCTGAGTGTTGACAGGACTGCCACGATAAAACCGAGCCTACAGCCAATGGAGACCTTGAAGACGAGCTGTAAAGTGTGCAGATAAGGTGAAAGAGAGACACCCACAATTCCCTGACGGCTTTCGCATGCACCGCTGTTCAGACTTGCAAAAGTTAGAGTTATTTTGTATTTATTTACCTAATTATAGGAACTTCACAACTATTCAGCTGACAGGGACACTTTAGGAAACGAGAAGCAGAAGGATAGAAGATGTGCAGGTGAAATATTCAAGAGAGTGAAAGATTGAAAGCGATAGTGATTTTCTTCTATTTTTTCGCGGGCATGAAGAGGACTATCTGGAACTTTCCGAGTGAGTGAAACACAGTCAGGATTCTGTGAAAACGCCCTAAAGGGAAACGACAGTTTGTCCAACATCGGTGAAACCATTGGAGCTGGAGAGCAGCAGCCTTTCTGGGACCAGAGGTTACAACCGCATAATTTGGTCGAGCGACCTCGGGGTCTGACCACCGAACACCCAGCGTTGCCATGGTGACTGTAAACGTGAGGAGCCTGATAGTGCCTGTGGGCATTCTGCGGATGCTGGAGGTGGTGCTCACCTGCATCTCCTTCAGCCTGGTGGCCTCGGTGGGCCACAGCAGCAGCTCCTACTGGGCCTGGAGCATGTTCACCTGGTGTTTCTGCTGTTTCTTCACCCTCTTCATCCTCATCATGGAGCTTACCAACCTCAGCAGCAAGGTGCCCATCTCCTGGGACGACTTCACCACCGCCTTCGCCATGCTCGCCACGCTCATGTGTCTGGCCGCTTTCATCATCTACCCCACCTTCTTCACCTGCCCCACCTGCTACCGCCAGATCGCTGCCACCGTTGTGGCGCTGCTCTGCTTCGGCACCTACATGGGTGAAGTGGTGCTGACCCGCTTCCGGGCTGGCGAGATCAGCGGCTTCCTGTCCACGATCCCCGGCCTGCTGAAGATCCTGGAGACCTTCGTGGCGTGCATCATCTTCACCTCCCTTGTCCCAGGACAGTACGACTCCCCAGGTCTCCGGTGGTGCGTGGCAGTCTACTCCCTATGCTTCATCTTCGCCCTCCTCATCGTCCTTCTCACCATCTGCCGGCTCCTCTCCATCTTCCCGTTTGGCTTTGAGAAGGTGGTCATCGTCTACAACGGGCTGGCGGCGGTCATGTACATGACGGCCACGATCGTCTGGCCTCTGTACAGCTTCGATAAAAACCCTCGGCCCAACCCTTGCAATGAGCGGCCCTGCCTGTGGGACAACCTGGTGGTGGTGTCCTTCATGTCATCCATCAACACGTTCGTCTATATTCTGGACACCGTCTATTCTGTGCGTGTGGTCTTCTTTCAGCAGATCGACTAAGGGAAAGGTTTGATGTCTCTGCCCTGTCAGCACACACAAAGCTTTCAGAGCCCAGACATGGTAGTTGTTGCTCAGTGCCTTAGAACAGTGGTCCTCCTACATCCTGGTACCAAATATGCATTAGAATCAGGTCTGTTGGAATGGGGAAACATCTAGAACATATAAGACAGTAGGCCCTGAGGACCAGGGTTGGGGACCACTGCCCTAGAAGATGTGTTGGCCTAGTTCGAAGACTCTGTAAAATGGGACTGTTTCTAGATGGGGGACCAGGGATGTTCTATTCACACCATAGAGAAGGAAACTTGGTAAATGATTGATAGAATTGCAGCTGTATAAATAAAAAATAACCTCAATGAGCTCCAAGCAAACGTCTCACAATATTTTACGTTGATATTGAATTACCGGTCAAAAGATCGGTCCATTCTTTAAAATCTGTAAAACACCTAAGATAATTAGTAGTTAATAAACACTAAGATGACTAAATACGTGAATGAAATTAATAACAAAAGTATTGAAAATCCAAAGTTCATGTTTCCTTTTTTTTCGGGCTGTCTGATTTGTACTTTTGATAAGTTCAGTCGCTGACCCCTGAAAGTTAAGACTGATGTAACTAACTAAGTATTCCATGAGCTAGCATACAGTATGCCTCCAGTTGCAAAGGGATTGTCTCTTTGACAGATAGAAAGAGCAAAGAGACTTAGACTACCAAAGCGACAGAGAGGGCCCGGGACAAGAAGGCCTCGGATGGGCCTCCCCACCACCCCACCCCACATGCCAGCTGACAGACTTACTAGGGTCCTGGGCAAGAAGGCTTCCCACGGGCCCCCACCCCACATGAACAATTCTTCATATAGTCTCCCTTTCCTCTACGGTCCTCTTTTTTTCTTTTTTACTTTCACTTTGGCAAGACACTTTTGTTTGTTTTCATCAAGTTCCATCTACAGTTGTTCAATGTTCGATTTGATCTAACATTTTGGTTTTAGAGCTAGTTTTTTGTAGAAAGTGAGATTTTAATCAAATAGTTTACAATCCCGAGGACCGGGACAACAAAGCCCCACCCACTGCTGTTGGACCTAGACATCACTCAGCTACCAGGCCTCTTAGTGACCAGACTGGTCATCTGTCAGGGCTGGATCACCTTTTAACCTCTCTGCCACGTGAAATACAAGAATCTTGTATCAACATTGAAAGGAACCTGCCTTTTTCAAAAGAAATAGCAAAAGAGAGGATAACTTACCTGTTTTTTTTTAGAGAAAGAACATTTAAAAGTAGTACAGAGATACATTTCATTTATCAAGACACTCAAATGATTGATTTCACTAAGGTAATTGAGGATGCCTGTGCGTGCACGTGTGCGACATGTAACAATGAGCTGAGAACAGGGGTGGACTGCCATCTGGCATACCGGGCTTCGTCCCGGTGGGTTGTTGACCCAATGTGGGCCGGGGCCACCGCGGATCAGTTGGTATCGGGCCTCGGGCCGCCAAAGAAATACGATAATTAATAACAATCTTATTTTGAAAAATTACCGGATGCTCTCGGTTAAATGTCGGTCACTTGAGCGTCAGAAATGTAACCCACAAGTTTGAAAAACTAGTAAAAACCAGTCCACCCCTGGCTGAAAACACTAATCTTATCTCAGACTTCTGACTTTTTTTCTTAGAATTCTGACTTTAATCTTATCTTACCTATATTAGCCTAGCAATATTCCTGGAAAACTGTCTATGGCTAAATTACTTGTGGGTAACGTAGTTCTGTGAGCGGGGATGCCACGGACGGCATCGACCGGAGTGAAAAGAATCACTGCCCGGTGTCAGGCCGGTGTAGACAGGTCTAACTGTGGCTCCACACGTCTTACTCGGTAGTTGCTGCCACAAAAGCAGACTCCCAGATAGCAAACATGCTAACGAGCTTCTGCATTTAACATTCATATCTATCTACATCTATTCATAAATATATCTATAGCCATTTCTTCATTTTTACAAACACCAAGCATCAAACAAACGAATATATCTTCTTCACTCACCTTCTGCTCTTCCATGAATGAAATGGCCTCCTCGGGGACCCCTCGAACACGCAAATACTCACTGAGGTCCGACATTTTCGTTCCGTGCGTGGCTCTCCTCTCTTTTCCTCCCCTCCACTCTAGTGAAACAAAGTCAGAATTCTGAGAAAAAAGTCTGAATTCTGAGAGAAAAGTCAGAACTCATTTTTTTTTTTTTGCTCATGATGAATGAAAATGTCTGTGAAATAGTTCTGCAGCCGTGAACAAGATTCACTGGAATCTAAGAAATACATATATTTCTATATATCTAACCCCATACCAACACTCCTAAAGGACAGCAAAAAAATAAACCTGAAAAACAAAATCTGAAACCAACTTTTAGAGACTGCCAGAGGATGACTCAGCCCTCCTCCTTGTCTTTGTTCCATTAAGGTTTACATCTCAAGGTGGTCATGTACATTTACATTTAGTCATTTAGCAAACGCTCTTATCCAGACCAACTTGAGGCAAGTAGCAAGTGCCTTTCCCAAAGACATAACGTCAGACAGGGTTCGAACCAGAGATCTTCTGATTACTAACTCGACACCCTAACTGACTGCGCCACAATGCTCTTTTGTAAAGCTCTCTCTTGTAAGTCGCTTTGGATAAAAGCGTCTGCTAAATGAATACATGTAAATGTAAATAACTCCCTATGCACCATACGAGACTATGAGACATGGTTGTCCTCTTCTGGGAGTGTGATTCACCACACAAGGTCTGCAACAACACAAAGACTTTCTGCACGCAAATCTGTGTTGAGGAAGGTCAGTGACCTTCAGTGGTAAAATCTGCATGCCAAAGCTCCTTGCTTTTGCTGATCTTTCAACCATACGCCAGCAAAGTAGCCAAAGTATTTTTTTTCTCCTGTAGACTGCATACACTCAACAACACCTCTTATCTAGGGTTTGACTTTCGTTCAGGTGAAAGATGTCGCCTTCGACATGGACTGGTCTGGTTCCTAACGTAGCTCCGAACTGGCAGCGGATGGACCAGGCATCTATACTGGCTTGGTGTAAGCTGAGGTCCCCAGTCCCTTCGGACCCCAGATGGGTTTCTGTCACCTGTCAGCCCCCTTGATATTATTTGCCCCCAGGCTATAAACGTCAGTCTCCTAATAAAGCACTGCACCTGGGAACAGAGAGGGAGATGGAGAAGAAGGGTACTATGAGTCGGTTCACAAAAAGTCACGGAAGTATTTGCACGCACAAATACTTACAGCATTGATACACGTGTGTGATGTAAAGACGGACACACACACACACGTGCGGGCACACACACAGCAAAGGTTAAAGTTACCTGCTGTGTTGAAGCTTGGTTTGACAAGGCAGCTCAGTCCATTAAATTACTGATGGAGAGAAGCAGATTCTACTGTAGGAGCAGAGGGCTGTAAAGGAAAACTCTGACAAGCTGAAATGTAATTCTACATCCCGTAAAGTATTTGATTTGAATTGGACACTTTGTATCAGACGGCATGGCGATGGACACAAGCACGGCCAGTCAAACGTCAGTTATTGGACGGGAGGTCAGATCTCACAGCTAGTTTCGATGGTTCAGATCTTAGGAAAACCGTACAATTGAACCTTCCACCAAAATACACACAAACACACATATTAATTGAGCAGATTATTTTATCCAAAGCAATATAAAGTAAGTACAGGGACATTCTCCCTGAGGCAAGTAGGATGAAGGGCCTTGCCCTAGGACACAACATCAAATAGCCACAGCCAGGGTTCAAACTCACAACCTTCCACTCATCAGGCCCATGCCTTAACCCACTGAGCCATCGGACTTCTCTTGATCTATGTGAGAGTAGATACTTGATAGTGTGTGCCACACAAACGCACCCTTCAGTCTGCAGGAGAAACACAAATCGCTGTCATTTTCTTCTCATCAAACATTGATGGGAGCAGAGTGCGCAACTCTGATTTCCACCTACTCAACAGTCGCTGCCTCCATATTTAATCAGTTAGATGTTTGTCTTTGGGAGGAGGTAGGCAGAAATGAAATGAAAAGAAAGTTGAGATGTGAAAGAACCCTGATTTGACTGACGCAGGTCTTTTCCCCAGCAACATGGTGTGTGTGATGAGATGACTTCCGTTCTCCAGCCCACTTCTCACCAGGAATAGCTCAGAAATGTTTATTTGGCTGGTTTCACGTCGATCACGACCTAGGTCAAATTCAGAGTTTATTTTTCTTCAAGTTAAGTTTATGATTATTTAAATTTATTAATAAGTTTTACTTACCTCAGGGTCTTCACTTTGGGACTGATGTATTCGTGTAGGACCACATTCATACGTGCTTCCGGGATACATTACATTGCTGCAGGAGTTTTTGATGCATGTATATGGAGCAGTAATGAGCAGTAATGAGTTGTGTGCCCACTTTTAATTTACATTTTTTTTTTGTTTTTTTTTACTTATCGTTATTGCCCCCACCCCCCTATCCCTGTGTACACTTTCTAATCTTTTACCTCACACCCTCAACCTTGTGTGCTTTGCGAGACTGTGTGCCGTTGATACAAAGGAGTTTCCCTCGGGATCAATAAAGTAATCTGAATCTGAATGAATTTGATCTTTTTATCTTTATCGCATTAAGTTCCATATATGTTCTGTGTCCTCCACAGTCCTGCCACAGTAAGTACTGACTGTGTTTGTGTAACTTGCATGGCGAATAAAATATATTCTGATTCTGAGTTAATGCTGTCCTCCACACGTTTCTGCTTACCATATTTCCAGTGTCGCTATCTCAAGTGTCTAACACAATAGAATGCAAGTGATAACCCTTGCTCAACAGAAACAAAGGGCAAAGGTACAGGAGAAACCATGTGTAGTGAAAGGAGCAGCATGTCTACAGTGTTACTCTAATATTAAGTGTATTTACAGTGAAGATATTACATTTAGACTTGATTAGATTAGATGAACCTTTATTTGTCCTCCAGGGGTGGAAATTGCAGTTCACAACAGCAGCAGGGTAAAGTACAGCACACAGAGTTGCAGGGTAATATAACAATAACAATAGGGGGGCAGAATAAAGTACAGTATGAAAAAAATAATAACAAAATAAGTAAGTTAAGTAGACATATGGACAGTTATTGCACTTGAGGATAATTACAGGGTATTGCACGTAATGTACGTATGAACAACAAGACCACCACTGGGAGTATTGCACGTTGTGCGTAAGAACAACAAGACCACCAAGACTTACAGCAACTACAGGAGTGACGAGTGACGCTGCAAAGGTGCCTGCTTTACTTTTGAGAGGAGAAGGTTATGTAACGGTGAGGGCTTGACGTAACTAGCCTGACACAGCCTTTTCGGAAGGTGATACACTGTTGTCACATCAAGTTGAGCATGTGTAGGTCCGCATGGTTAGAAGCAGGTACGGTATACGTCAAGAAACACGCTAACCTTCACCTCAGGTAGCAGGCAGGCCAATACCCTGTACAGCACGGCTCTGATCAGAATCAAAAATACTTCCTTAAACCTCTTAAAACTCTTTTGTTACAGCGGCTCACTCTCACATCGATGCACAAAGCGATAAAGGAGTAAAGGCAGTAGAATACACTATGATACAGATCAGGAAATAAAATGAAGAAATTAAACATACGGTCGCATATGTATAAAATATGCACAAACCTACATCCTCTGCCCTCGTTTGATCTATCCCTCCCTCCGTCCCTCGAGTCCTTCCATGTGGGTGTATCGATTGGGCCGCTGGGATTTCCTGCTCCTCCACCAGAACTCTGAGGAGTTATTCACAGTCCACTTAGCTGACACGACTCTCTGCATCGATCTGCATCTCTGACCGTCACAAGAGACGCCAAAGTCAAATTTGACTGCCTGGAGGGAATGTAAGACAGAGAAATAGAGAAAGAGAGAGAGAGAAAGAGACAGCGAGAGACAGAGAGCGTAAAAGACAGAGAGAGCAGGAGAGAAAGAGATCAAGACAGTGACAGAACAGCATTTGGATGACAATTGTTTTACTTAAGCAGTACAAACATTTCTTTACCGATCACTGTTGTTAAAAAGGCATTTGACACTTCAGCTATAGTGTATTTGTGTACTTGTGCTTGTAATATCATTAAAACAATGTTATTATTATAATGTATTACCTCGAACACTGACACCAGCCCCAGGACACACCACACGAAGTATTGGTCCCTGTGTTTAATTATTCACACAAACACATAGTTACTTACACATGTCATAAATCCTCTCAGTTGGGGTTGGCCAATGTAGGTCAAACCAGACTCTATTTGCCTACAACCTGTAGAAGATAAATTGACACTCTCTTAATCCCCAGGCAAGGACATTTGCATGAACTACACTGCATTGCAATGTCTGCAGTGCATACAAATTATTGATATCATGGGAATCACTGGAATTACCTATTGTGTAAACAAACGGTGTGTTTCTAGTGTTTGCAAACATTGTAGTGAATGAAGTGTGTGTGTGCTTCATGTCTAACCATGGTCAAACCACTTTCTGTGAAACTGGAGATAAGAGTGGGGAGTCAAGTGACTGAGCGGCACGGGAATCAGGCTAGTAATCAGAAAGTTGCAAGATTAAATCCTGGCCGTGCCAACATGACGTCACCCTACTTACCTCAGGGGGAACGTCCCTGTACATTAATTCATGTTACACAAACGTAATGGAATAATTTTTTTGGTGTTCCACACTCTGGCCCCACCATGGCAGGCTATACTGGGCTGTACTGTACTCCCTCCTGTGGGCGTGGTCCATGGGGTGTGGGCCTGTGGCGAGTAGGGCCGGGACAGAGGCAGTACGGAGCTAGGGCTGCTTGGCCTTCTGCTCTCAGGGAAATCACTTCATCCATCAGGGTGACAGTCGCTGATGGGGTTGTGGCAGCACTCCAGGTGACGCCGAGAACGATTGCCTTGTGACCATTCTCAGGCAATCACCATCAACGTCGCTGAACCTACATCCCTCCACCCCTCTCCCCAGCCCGTCCCTTTCCTTTCCCCTCCACCCGATCAGTTGTTGGTGTTCAGCATCCATGTAGGTGACTGGGTCTGTGAGAGCGTATCAGAGTGAATTAGGAGGGTTAACTGGGACTATTGTTCGCCAGGGTCCACGTGGGTGTTACTCGATCCCCTGGGAAGACTCTTTCAATGGGACCCTTTAACCCATTTCCACTCCTGCTGACACTCTTGTCTTTCACCATTTGCACCTCGTCTTAACTCCCGACAGCCTTTTCAATCAATTTTCCTTCCCTTCAACCCGCTTTCCCTCCCTCGTTCTCTGTCCGTCTCCCTCCCTCTGTTACTCTCTATCGCTCTCTGGCTCCCTCTCTCTCTCTCACTCTGTCTCTCTGTCTCCCTCTGTCCCCGCCTCTCTCTATTTCTATGTCTCTCTCTCTCTCTCTCTCTCTCTCTCTCTCTCTATCTCTCTCTCTCTTTCCACCTCTACCTCTTAAAATACCACCTTCTGCTGACACTTAATGTCACCCTTGATGGGATAATGTGATCCTTTACTTCCCACACAAACACACACAGCCGCACACATAAGCAGAATGACACAGATCAGACAATAGACAACACTATACATCCTAGGCACGTCAAGGCTGGGTGGCCAGGCCTTGGTAAAAGTTTTATGTGAATGAAACAGAGGACTACCAATTATCTGCTTAGTGTGTGCCTCGCAAAGCATAAATTCCGGTGTATCCCACACAGCATTTGAAATGGATGCTTCTTTTATCTGGCACTGTATTAAATGAAGGTGTGTGAGGATGTAGGATGTTACTGGTGAAAGTTCAGTTGTGGGATTGTGCATCGAGTCTATCAGCTTGTCTGTCAGTATGTACCACTAGGGTGCAACAGAGAGACAGTTCTTTGTCTGCGGTGTATTTTACTGAAACACGAGAAGCAACTGTTTGTATTTACCTTAATGATCTCTCCAAATATAGTACTGCTCAGATATCAATCTGCCAAACGTTTTTTTCGAGAAGACAGAGCGAGAGAAAATCGAATCCAAATTACACAAAATGTCTTGAAAATGACTTGAACATGTCTTGAAAATGTATTAATCTGATGACTGACCTCCCTCTAAAATGCCCAATCAAGAATCTTGAACTGATGACGCTGACTGCATAAACCACCCTTTCAAAGCTCGTTTAGATCATAATCCTAGAACAACATCATGCAATCTGGCCCCGACCTGGGACGCAGTGCATTGTGTTACAGTTGAGTAAACTACGAGGTAGCCCACTCAGGGAGTGTTTCGGCTGAGACCTGAACTGAAGCTTGATGACGCGGTGACGATTTTTTTGAGTGCAAATAAATACGAACACTCCCAACCGCCTCTTGCACGAAAGGAACAAATCGCTCTACCAAGACGTGCAATGCAGATGGGCATCGCAGAGGATTTTTACGCTCCACGTAAAACCTTCACTTTAATTCAACTTCTAATTGGGAGACGTACTATTATTGGATCTTGGGAGAGATCCACGATAACTATCCCAGGCGTTTGGTAATCTGCTACTTTTCCAGTGTAAATCAAATTAGATTTCAGTGCTCATTAAATGTGCGTACGTGTGAAGTTTTTTGTATGCGTGCCAAACAAACAGTGTACCTTTTTTATACACGGAGACTATACCTTTTTGGTTGGCAAATGTGGAGATTCTCGGACATTTTTCTTATACAAGCTCGCGCTTTAGGGTTTCTTCAAAACATTCCCTGAATTGACAGCTACAGAGCAAGGAGTCCTGAGACGCATCTTACTGGTAGGACCATGGACAGCGTTGGAGTCGCACAGGCTCGCCAAGGTCTGTATTCAATATCTCTATTACACAAGAGAGCACTTAAATTATTGATTGATGTGAAAGCTTTCGAATTGTCCCCGAACAAAGTAGAAACTGCACACAAGTTTGCAAACTGTAGCGTGAGCCCCTGTGAAATCCCTGTTCGGGTTGCACAAATTAACTTCACATTCATTATGTAAATTGATTTTTACGAGTAATATTGTTATACATCGAAGAATGTATGACATGGCTGCGCTCAGACGTAAATGCAATTAACAATAAAGGTAATTAGTGTCGTCCAGGTTTACGTTAATCATCAGCCGTTGCCCTACACTTGCAGCGCAATGCAGACCGTTTACTCGTAAACTGTAATTGTGTAACTATACCTGGTACAGTTTTTGTTCTGTGTTTATTGATAAGAAAGTAAGGACCACACAGTTCAGCTGGTTCTCAGTATCGAAGGTGTTTGGACTCTCAACACGGCCTGGGGGCTGGACGTCATATTTGTGTTTTTGGACTGCGCTTCAGTGATTCCTTGCGTCAGCCCACTTACTTTCTCAACAGGTCTGGCAAGCTAATGTTTTTCATAAGATAACTAACCGTCTTGTCAACTGTTAGGCAGGTGTGGGCAATGCCAGGATCCTTGATTCAAAGACCCCAGTTACTTGGTTTTGCACTAAACAGGAAGTGATATTTATGGATTTACTTTTTGCCCTAGTCCTGGGTTGGAAATAAATATTGGAATTAACTTGAAATACGTTTCAATTTATTCAGCATACGTCATTAATATTTCTCGGCATAAAATTAATAAATGCATAAGGCCCTGATCCACAATATTTTCTCCAACAGAGACGCTTGGCCATTCAAGCATGTGTAATCTCAATACTGAGGCAGTTTGGGAAATCATTGTATGGACACATGCCAAAATGTGGTTTCTAGAAATTCTTGGAACTACCATTAAAATATGGCAAACAGTCAATATGGGTCTCTTGCTCGAAGATGATCACTGTGTTGTCATAAACGCAAGGAGCATAATGGTAGCGTACAAGTGCAACTGTCACTCCAGACCAGTAAGAGGGTATAGCACATATTCATTTGCATCGTGTATTGAAGTATGCCAGAAGACATAAGATGTATGAAGATGCATATCAAAGACATTCAACAGTTAGAAGAGTTCTTGCTTTATTACAAATCAACTTTTTCCCCACTAGCTTTCCTTAAACAGGATAACCTTCCAAAACACATCTAAGATGTGAACGTCAATTCATGAATTGGTCAATTTAATGTGATTTCATTGACCAGGATCTTTGTTGTTTTTTTCAGTCTGAACCTTGATCAGAAGGAGGGTCTGGACCTTCCCTAAAACCTCCCAGATGAGTTTTTCCGATTCTCTAACTGAGGACCTCAACCTGTCCTCAGCCATGTGTCGCTACCCCATCACCAACACGTCCCTCAACTCCTCTGAGGTGGACAGCGAGCCCTTCTGGGGTGCCAGCACCGTGGTCACAGCCGTCATCTCACTCACCGTCTTCATGGTGGGTCTCCTTGGCAACACACTGGCCATCTACGTGGTCCTGCGCTACGCCAAGATGAAGACAGTCACCAACATGTACATTCTCAACCTGGCCCTGGCTGACGAAATCTACATTTTGGGCATCCCCATGCTCACCACTCAAAATGTGCTCTCCTACTGGCCGTTCGGAGAGTTCCTGTGCCGGGTAGTCATGACAGCGGACACCATGAGTCAGTTCACCAGCACCTTCTGTCTGACGGTGATGTCCATCGACCGGTATTTGGCGGTGGTGCATCCTATCCGGAGTGCCAAGTGGCGCCGTCCAAGGGTGGCCAAGGTGATCAACAGCATGGTGTGGGTGGTGTCATTTCTGGTGGTGCTGCCTGTGACAATCTATTCAGACGTGCAAGACAGGTTCCACTCCTGCAACATGAGCTGGCCCGAGCCCCAGGAGGTGTGGTCCACAGCCTTCATCCTCTACACGTCCATCTTGGGCTTCTTCGCACCGCTGGTCATCATCTGCCTCTGCTACCTTATCATCGTCGTTAAGGTAACATTAACACGTATTCATTTATGAGACGCTTTTATATAAAGCAACTTCCAAGAGAGATTTGTACAAAAGAGCTTTCAAGTCACTGATCATAACAAGGAGATTAGATCCTCAGACATTGTGTCTAGTCAGATTAGGAAGCATACACGGTGAGAAACCAAACAAGTGCCAAAGGGAAGAACCATAAGACCGTTCAGTTAACAAGTTACAATTAAACAATATGAACCTCAAACTTGCAAGTGTACCTGTGGAAAAGCAAGGTAAGATTCAGAGCACTGATTAGGCAGCTCCTGTTGCGTTCAAACGGCCAGTTCCAAACAAGTTTGTTGCTGTTTTACACTGTCGGTATTCACTCTTAGATCTTTAATCTTAATACAGTGAACCCTCGTTTTTCACGGGGGTTACGTTCCAAACAGAACCTGTGATAAGCGAAATCCGTGAAGTGGAAACCTTTATTTTTTAATTATACAATTAAATACTCTATTATATATTAAAACCAAAGACCAAGGAATGGTCTTTTTACAGGCCCAAGCATTTGTTTAACAAATAAAAGTACTGTATCCTGTAAACCGCAACTTTATTGATGCACAGGTTTGTGTTGGAGAGACTGTTTAGCCAATCAGAATGCAGAACACAATGCACGACGCAAATCCGTGAGGTAGCGAAACCGTGAAAAGTGAACCGTGATATAGCGAGGGTTCACTGTACTTCAAGTAAACACAATTTGGATCTGTTTTGATCCCACTCTCAGTGTTGAATTCTATCTGACTTTTCTTTTTATCTGACCGAACCTTGTCTGTTCACACATAATGGGGTCTCGTGCTTCCCACAGGTGCGGTCAGCAGGGGCGCGGGCCGGCCTGACTAAACGGCGGCGCTCTGAGCGCAAGGTCACGCGGATGGTGGTGATCATCGTGGTAGTCTTTGTGTTCTGCTGGCTCCCATTCTTCATCACCAACATGGTCAACCTGGTGGTCATCATCCCAGAGACCAGCCTGATGGCCGGGGTCTACTTCTTCCTCGTCATCCTCACCTACGTCAACTCCTGCGCCAATCCCTTCCTCTACGGCTTCCTGTCCGACAACTTCAAGCAGAGCTTCCGGAAAGTTCTCTGCATCCAAAAGGCTAACGGTGTGGGCGCTCTGGACACCAGTCGACCTCGGACTGAGCCTCTCTTCATGCCAAGGGACCCTACCCAGGAGTTTAATGGCCACATGCAGGTGAATCAGGTACGTCAGTCAAACATGGCAACAAACAATGGCCACACCACACTCTCAGTACCGAACAGTAGCTACCAAAAAGGAAGCAGTTCGATTGAAATTATGGATATTTATTCTTATCCCTCATAAGCACTTGTGAAACAAGTGGCGAGACAAAATGATTCTTCATTATAATCAGTATCCTAGGTACAACGGTGCTGTTCTCTTGTGTGTTCTTGAGTGTTTACTCACTTTGCTGACAATGCAAATTGGAAACCCACCTCCGGTGATGAGCCCTCTGGCTCTTTGTAACAGCAAACTGGTTCACTCACCTGTTGTGTTGTATGCACGTGTGTTTGGAACGTTGTTCAGACTCTTCTTTCAGAGCCTCGCCTTTGCCTAGTGTTAGGTTAGTGTACATTTGTTTTTAGATTCTGTAAAAATTACAATGTATGCAGTTTGAGAATGAAAGCGTTTTTCAAAGCAAGTCAGGGCTACACAAAACAAAATGTGTTTGGTGTAACTAACTACCAACCCAAACAAAAAGCGATTTCTCATCTGTAAGAAGTTGGAAGATTTCAGTGGAGGACTTTGTTGTATGTCAGTAGCCCTGCCCAGTCACATCAAATTATTATTGGTTTGGTGTTCAGTGTTTAATCTCTTCGTGTCCATGTTTATCTTCGCAGTGTGTCCAGTTAAACACTTGCAACACAGTGAAGACCGAGCTGTTGCCCTTGGAAAGCCCAGTGATCGGCCAGTCGACACTATGAAACCCTGTCTCTGCTGATTCATCACCGTTAACACAGCCAGCATACGGAACTCTTGTTTTTGTCGTATCCATTAACCAAAACTGACGTTTGACCCCCTTGGAGACCGTACAGGAGCAGACTGTCACCTCAACTGTTGGACTAAATGAAGAACAAGTGGGCCTAAGATACCAATCTGGTCTGTTGAGGCCCCAAGCATTGATACACTCCTTAACAATACCATCTGCCTTGGGGACGTTGAAGAGCCACTGAACTAATAGAAGATTGAATGTTTTGCGAGGAGGAAATGGGCGTCAATGTGTGATTGACTTTCCCAATGCATCACATGGATCTATAATAAAGGTATTGTGTATGGACCTTTATAAAACGTATACTTTGCATCAGGAATGCTCTGTGTTTGAATATACTGTAGTATGTTGAGTTTTTTTTGTATGAAACATCATGTGTATTCCTCAACTTTTATAGGTGGAATAAAGTCCAAATATGAGTGTCGTTCAGTTGACATAGTCACAGAGGTTTCGAGGACACACGGACAAAAACTGCCACATGCTTAGTGACGTCACAAAACTACGACAGCTCAAACCATCTGTTTTCATGGACCGATTAGTGGGTTTCATGTTGGAATTTGTCCAACCAAACCATCACAGTACATTACATTTACATGTATTCCCTTAGTAGATGCTTTTATCCAAAGCGACTTCCGAGAGAGCTTTACAAAACACTAAGACCCCCTGTTGGCATCAAGCTGGTACTTTCCCTCCCTGATTATTGATGGTGAATACTGGGCTTTTCAGGACAAAGTTCGGCCTAAGGCAAAGGAAGTCCAAGGTGACACAGGAGTGTTATCATATGAACTTCTACAAACAAGCACTGACGTTAATGAATCTGGTTACTGTCATTCATGGACAATTCAGGTTTTTTCTGTTTCGGTAACATTTTCATGGTTGTGGTGAGTTCATGTGGAGACATTTATTTAGGAATCTCTGTCATTAGTGACGTGTAAGCAGACTTTCAAACTTGATTCATCAGTTTGAATTGAATTTGTTGAATAATCTTTGTTACCATCTGTTATCGTGTAAAATCCAATTATCTTATTATTTTAAAGTGCTTGCACTAATACTTTAGTACTACTTCACAGTACAGTAGTCAAAGAGACTGTCCTATTAGACAATATTTGGTTTTGATGATTTACAGTATAGTTTGAAAGAGCCTTCAATATGACTTCATTGTCTGAGAGCTATTGAGTCAACATGTTCCAAAAGTTTTATTCACAATTCACTGGTTAACTGTTTAATAAATAGCAAAAAAAAATGCATGAATGCTTCTTTGATAATGATTGATTTTAATCGTGTACGTCTGCACACACACACACACACACACACACACACACACCAGAGACAAAATATTTTATTCACACGTCTCTTATCTCACTTGTAACATCTCAGATCCACTCTCATCATGTCACTTATCATCCTTCTCTCCCTCCCTCTCTGTCTGTCTCTCTCTACCCTTCCTCCCTCTCTGTCTGTCTGTCTCTCTCTACCCTTCCTCCCTCTCTCCCTTCCTCTCTGTCTGTCTGTCTCTCTCTACCCTTCCTCCCTCTCTCCCTCCTTCTCTGTCTGTCTCTCTCTCTACCCTTCCTCCCTCTCTGTCTGTCTGTCACTCTACCCTTCCTCCCTCTCTCCCTTCCTCTCTGTCTGTCTCTCTCTCTACCCTTCCTCCCTCTCTCCCTCCTTCTCTGTCTGTCTGTCTCTCTCTCTACCCTTCCTCCCTCTCTGTCTGTCTGTCTCTCTACCCTTCCTCCCTCTCTCTCTTCACCGCCCTTATCCTCAGCATGTTGACTGAAAACCTGTTACTCTGGCAGCCAGCCGCAGGTGGGTGGGTTTAAACCTGAAGTGCCCTTTACCCAGAACACAGTACAGATGTCCCCGACTTGGCCCGGCATGTTTGTGGTCAGGCTACCTTTGTTCCTTCAGCTCAATGTCAGGATGAAGGACAGTAAGCAAGCAGCTCCACTATTATTGTACACATTTGAAAAAGAAAGAAAGATTTTTCTTCAGGAGCAGAAATAATAAGATTTTGTGTTTGTGATTTATTAAAAAATGGTCTTATCCATCTTGAAAATCTGTTCCAGTAGTCAAAACCAAATTGTACAAGACCAAATTGACTATGTCCTGCATGGTCAGGTTGAAAGAGGTAGGATTGGTTGAAACACTGAGGACACCTTTCACAGAAATCAAAGCATCAAAGCATTATAAACCTGACATTTTCCCAAACAGCTCGTGCCTTCCAGTTCCACTAACTACTGTACTATTGTCAAACGGGGGGGGGGGGGGGGGGGTGGGGGGGTGGGGGGGGGGGGGTGTCCTGGAATTGCTTTTCCGCTTAATCATTCGTTCCTTTAAAAAAAAAAAGAAGCTAAACTGCAAAGACGTCATTACATTCCATCCGGCAGGCTAATCCACCTGGCGCAGGTGCTGTTTGAATACCTGTAGTGCAGTGCAGTGAATATCTGAGATCTGAAAAGCTCTTTAAGTGGACAGAGAAAAAGAGAGAAGAAAGAGAAGAGCTGCATCAGTGTTCCACGCTACAAGATTTCCAACCAGTTTTGGTAGACTGCAAACGTTCCATCTGGTCCCTGTGATTTACAATGCAGTCCATATCGCAGTGATGTGAGGATGCTTGGAAAAACTTTGTCGCGTTTCTTGAAAGTCATCAAACCAAAGCTATAATCCTTCCAAACATCAGATTTGTGTATCCATTATGTCTGACAGTGCTTATCTCTGCTTTTATATGTCCCAAACAAGCTTTCCTTTCCCAGAAATAGTGCATTCTGGGAACACTTTAACTTGAACGCTGGTCTTTAGTTTCGAATGGCTACTCGCAGTAGCATTTCCTGGAATCCCCCCAGTTCCCCCTTTTAAACTACTTGACTGTGTTTTCTTGCACCCTCTACATGTGAACCTTCTAGTTTTCACAGGTGGACGTGTTTCAGACACTGGATTACAAAAGGACACCTTACATAGATGTATTAAATACTTCTGTTGATGGGAGTGGATTCAAGTCATTGAAGGGATGGCACTCAGAAGAACAGGAGGGAGTCAGGTAGCTGAGTTGTTAGGGTGTTGGGCTGGTGATCAGAAGGTTGCCAGTTCAATTCCTGATTAATGCAACATGATGTTGTGTCCTTAGGCCTTCCCTTGAGGATAAGGCCTACATGTGCTGTGAGTCTCTCTGGATAAGAGCATTTACAGGACTACATGTAAAATTACAGGATTCGTTATGAACCAAACTCCAATGTTGTCAGTCCATAAAATAGAGACATTATTGGCCATTCAGTGAACTGCTACTGGTACATTGTTTGTTCAGAGCGAGACAAGCAAAGGCAGTTGAAGAGATTTTCTAGGAAAGGAAGCCTGAACAGCAGTGAAAAAGGAAGTTCATGAAGATGTCATCACTGGAGCAGATGTAATACAGGGAACTTCTTTATTAAAGCAATAAAGATTATGTTTATGGTTTGCAGTGTGGACAGCCAGTGCATCTGTGGAAATCCAAATCTGTCTAAGTTTTTAGAGGCAATACGTCAAATTTGTTGGCCAAATATGGGTCCAGAAATGACGCAAAATGAGCAGTATGAGAAGAACAAAATTGGATTGTACTGTATAATAATAGAGAACGTTTGACAAACAGCCAATAACATGAATCCGTGGTCTTCATGAGTCATTGGATTTCTTTCTTCATCTACAATTAAAGGAGAAAAGTACTCTTGTGAAATTAAGCTGTTTCAACAGCAGTTCACTCAAGCATCTTTGTTGCCATACAAGTTAAGGTTTGTGAAAAGTCTTAAATAAAAAATAAACAGCTCCACATGTACACAGACAAGCTGTCTTGTGATGTACATTGTGTTTGAAATAAAAACCAACATATCAACAGCACTGTTACTGGTTGTGAGTTGTGTAGGTAGGGCGTGTGGCTAACACTGTTTGCCAGCTGTTAACACACCTGCAGTACATGTCATTTGTCTTCGCCTCCAATAATGAGACGGTCTGGCAGAAGATGGAGAGGCCACCTTTATTATGGCGGCAGAAAATAATGTCACTCCCCATGTACTGATCTTGTTATCACATTAGATTAACGCCCCCTCCAACCTACCTGCTGTTTTCCTTCTCCTCTCCTCCTTCCATCCCCCCCACTCTCTACCTGTCCTCTTACTCTGTCCCCGGAGAGCACTTGAAAGCTGTACTGTTGGATAAATCACATGATTTCACTGTGGAAGTCACTGTGGAAGTCACTGCGTTCTTCAGGCAAATCAAACTCACGATCTACACAGGGCTTGACTTCTTGACTCTTGACTTTTCATGTTAAAACTGTACTCACATTGGCAGCATAAAAGTTGAATTCATTAACCACCTACCGTAGAGAATAGGTTTTAATATATCTGCACAGCGTTTACAGAGCATCTACATTCCTAATCAGGTTATGACTTGTGGCTGACAGAAAGGAGAGCCGTGATGGAGGAGCCAGACTCTGATCTAATAACAGGAAACACTTTGGACGCTGCTTCCTTCTTTGTCTTCCCCCTGTCCGTGTCAGCAGCTTAGTTGGACAGACAGACAAATGGATGGGGTGCAGGTGGACCCGTGACATCCTTAATCGCTAGGTAGCTACAAGAGGATGCTGGCCCCACCTGCTAAAATACTTTTTGTTGCATGGTGGTTGATTGAACAGTATTTTCCATTAGACAGCTGTATGTACTGTATGTATGGACTTTATGCGTGTTTGTACTCTGTGATGTACTGTATATATGCTGATGAGGAACAAGTATCCAAACCGTATTTGTAGATCTCAGGAAAGTCCTCTAGCCTGATTCTGTTAAAAGTAAATAATTACACTGGTTTAACCAGGCTCTCTAGTAGGCAAGGTTTTGATCTTTCTTATAAATCAGCACGGACAAACGACTGACTGTTCAATTTGCTTGATTACCATTTTTTTTTCTGAAGAGACTGGCCATGTTGATGCTTTGGTTACAGTGATGTCACCACCCTCAGAGAACTGAAATCTCCCTCCCTTAAGCCATAAAGAACCAAGTAGACGTGAACCTTGGGGCTGTCAATAACTGTCAAAACCTGTCCTAGGGCCAAAAACTGTGGAGCTTGACTTTTTTAACATTCATGGTAACATTCATTCCTTTCTGAGCGTGACTTCTGAGCCTGAGAAACCGAAAAAGAAAAAATGGCCCAAGCCCAAGGAGTCTCCTGTGGATTTATTGGACTGACTGGAAGCTGATGAAGCATATCCTGACATCGGTTTATTTCTGGCCTCGTGTAGCATGCTCTCATCAAGACCCTGCTTTCTATTACCTCAAAGATCATATTATCAAGGCATTAAGGTCAAGACGGAAAACAGTTTATTTGACTGGTTGTGGCTGTGAGGACCACTGGCACACACACAGACACAAACATGGATTCTTGACACACACACTGCCTGCACTTGATCAAATCTAGTTTGCTTTGAATGAATCCATCATCTCCCTGTTTGGAACCTTCTGTCCTCTCACACAATAAGGAAACACCAGAGGAGCCGAGAGGAGTCCATCATTGGCTGAGAACAGCGTTGTAATAACTGTGGGTGGATGGAAGGAAGGACCAGGGCTGAGGGCCGCTTTGAAGATGATGCATGATGGGGTAGGGAAAACAGATGACCTGATTGGCTGAGGAGAGGACAGAAGGAGAGGGAAAGGCAAAAAAAAAAGTGAGGAAAGAGAGAGAGGAGAGCCCAAGTGGCTAATTAAAGCTGAAAGTCATGCCCTTCTACCTCCCACACTGTCTTTTCATCATCTTTACCATGAAGAGAAAACCCAACTAAAAAATATATCACAGCCAGCCAAAGGAGCGGTCACACACTCAATCCCACACACACATACATTTTCAGCCTCATCGCACTTTACCCGCTAGATCTCTCATGTTATGTACGTATTCAACACTAAGTTAAAAGAAAACAAAAAAAACGCAATCTCACTGGACTATTCAGATTAAATCCAAGCAACAATTTTCACAGATTTTCTCCCGGCGGCCTAACTGAACGATGAGAGCAGAAGAAGAAAGGCAGAGGGAGAGAGACAGAGCAAAGAGAGGGAAAAGAGAATAAAAGTAAAGAGTGCATGATCCAGGGAGACTTACGATCGTTGCCGGGTGGTGGGGGGTGGGAGGCATGTGTGTGTCTGTAAGCGGTTGTAAACCGTGTGTTCTTTTTTTTCCCCCCCTCTCTCCGCCACACGCTTGTCATCTTTCTGTCGGAAGCGATTGATGGGACCTTGATGGGGGATGTGGTACTGTCCACAGGGAGGAGCAGTCGGTTCGAAACTCCTAACTCCTCCCAGAGCAGCCAGTGTAGTACATGCCCCCCCCCCCCCCCCCCCCCCGCAGTGTCACCCACCCACTAGCCCTCCCTGTCCTGTCTTTGACTTCCATGACTCTCCATGGACTGTCTAGTACCTTATTCCTCCACACAACTTTCCCTTCAAGCCATTAACCGCCCCCCCCCCACACACACACACACACATATATTGTTTCCTCAGGACCAAGTGTTGCCTTGGGTGTGTGTCTCGGTTTGCCCATTTCGAACCATTCAAATCGGTCTCTCTCCAACTCTCTGGCTTGCCTGTTGATTTATTCTTCCCCAGAACGTGAGATTGTAACATTGAGACTAATCAGGCTTTTCTCCAGGGCTCCTCTCTGGGTAGAAGTGTCTACTAAATGTAAATGTTTTGAAAATGTATTCTTTGTCTGAGTACAATGTGTGCGGGAAAGACCTTGACAAGGATATCTATGACCAGTGGCAGGTCAGTTGATCCGGTCAGTTGGATTGTAGTTGTATCTCCATGTGGCGTGCTGTTACAGAACTCAACACCACTCAACACCGCTTCCACATACTCAGGCTCTCCAAACTTTGCCACATTCTTTTGTGGCCACGTCTGCAGTTTTCTCCGAAAAATATTATCCCTTCTCAGTCAGATTTCTGAGTGACTGCCAGCTGATGAGTTAATGAGTGTGAGTGCTTGTGTGTTAATGTCTGTGCAGCTTAGTCTGGGGGAAAAACAGACCCGACGATTAACGAAGATGGCTGAAAGTGTTTGTTTCAGTATTATTGGATTGCAAAAACCAGAAGCATGTAGCTGTTTTCATCTCTATCTGTCACTATCTCTCTCATCATCTCTGTTCACCTACATTTACATTTTGTCATTTAGCAGACACGCTTATTCAGAGCGACTTATAGCAAGTATTGGGACATTCCCCCTGAGGCAAGTAGGATGAAGGGCCTTGCCCAAGGACACAACATCATGTTGACCGAGCCGGCTTTAGAATCAGGGAGCTGCACCTCCAGTCACCCCTCTGTCAAGCTCCTGAAGTTTGCAGATGACACCACCCTGATCGGGCTCATCTCTGGTGGGGATGAGTCTGCCTACAGGTGGGAAGTGGCCAACCTGGTGAAGCCAGAAAACCTTGAGCTAAACTCTCTAAAGACAGTGGAGATGGTTGTGGACTTCAGGAAGGATCCAGCCCCACTCCTCTCCATCACTCTGTGCAACTCCCAGGTCAACACTGTGGAGTCCTTCTGCTTGCTGGGCACCACACTCTCCCAGGACCTCAAGGGGGAGCTGAACATCAGCTCACTCATCAAGAAAGCACAGCAAAGGATGTACTTCATGCGGCAGCTGAAGAAATTCAACCTGCCAAAGACAACGATGGTGCAATTCTACAAACTCTCTGTTTCAGCTGCTCCCAGGACCATAACTTCTCACCACAGGAACCTGTGTACCCTTCTGCAATCGCCCTCTTCAACAGGGCCAGGGACTCAGAATGACATTGCCACTAACAATCAACACCCCACACCACCATCCAGCAATCCCACTGAACTCTGCACATGACACTTTCGCACGAGACACCTTTAAACTTATCACTGTGATTTTACACTACTGTGTAAATACCCCCCTTCCCCTGTTCTGTATATATCCAACCTCTATATACTAGATATTCTATACCCTTATTTTATATTTTATACTCGTACTAGCTACAGTTATATGCCCCCCACCTGTACAGCCAATGCCCACTTTTTAATTTTATTTTGATTCTATTTTTATCTGTTTATCTTTATCACATCTTATTTAAGTCCATATATAAATGTAAATTCCGTGTTTGTTGTAACTTGCATGGTGAATAAAACAAATTTTGAATTCTGTGTCCTACATTTAAATAAGATGGTTTTGATAAAAGTGTGACATGCATAACTTAGTTTTTGTGTCTTTCTTTCTGACTGGACTGTGTGAATTTCTTGTTGCACCTTACTCTAAGAGATAAATACATCACAGTGATTCACTTGACAGTGTATTTTTTTATATGTCATATTTCACCTGCCTTCATAAAGGTTCTCCTGATGTTCCATCTATACAATAGCGACCCCTAGTGGTCAGAGGGCAAAGCAACATCACCACAGAACTCCTTTCACTAGCTCCTTCAAACCACAAGCACTCATGACACGGTCGGCTCACTCTCTTGTGACTGTGTACAGATGACGACCTGGTCATGTGTTCCTGCATCACATCCTGTTCTGGGACATGAGAGAACACGTTATCAGCCACAGAGGGAAGGGTCCGAGGTCTTGAAGTAAACAATCCAAGGCGTTTTTGCTGTAAGAGGCACTGGAGGCTCACTATCAGGGAAGTTTGAAGGGACACCAAGAAATTACATCCATTTCATTTGCATTCAACACATAGTTCAACAACACTACTTTCACACACATAACCAATTTTTTAGTTGAAGAACCACAGGGACAAAATTATTTTTGCTGAAACTAATGCTGGTAATTACTATACCTTTAGAAGGCAATTCAGTTAAACATTTGCCAATAGTTAGGAAGTTAGTTAGTACTTAGAAATCTGATAGTGAAATAAGTTGTTTGGTCAGCCGGTCCCTTGGTCAACATTGCACACTTGTATATACATGACAAAGGACTTCTGTAAATCCATTCTGCTTGGTACACTGACAGCTCATTGAGTCTGTACTTTGTCCTCTCTCGCTCTCTCTCTCTCTCTCTCTCTCTCTCTCTCTCTTTCTCTCTCTCTCTCTCTCTCTCTCTCTCTCTCTCTCTCTCTCTCTCTCTCTCTCTTTCTCTCTCTCTATCTCTCGCTCTCTCTTATCTCTCCCTGTCGCTCTCTATTCACTTTATCTGTCAGAGGTTATTCAAACAAAACAATATACCACCTGATTATTCTTCCTCCTAAACACTTTCACAACTCAAGGGTTGTAAAACCCCAAGAATACTGATTTTCCAAGTCATGCGTTCGACTTTGGTGGAAATGAAACTGATTCTCCTCCCACCAGCTTTCTCTCCTCCCTCTTCATCAGCCTTCCAAATCGCTCAGACTGCCTGCCAGGAGCTTCTCTGCCTGTCTCACAGGACTAAACAGCACCAGGCCAGTTTCTACCCAAGGAGGCTTCAGGTAAGTGGGTAAGGGATGCCACCCCTCCCTCATTGCGGGCCCCCTGGACCTGGGGGTTATGGGTGGGCAGGCACTGAAGGGACACTGTGTGGATTGGAAAGGGGGAACATCATGATACTTGTTAGTTTTGTTCGTTTATTGTTACACTACAGAACTAGCAGACGTTAGCATTAACATTCTCTCCTTTAGAGTGTGTTTTGCTTACCCGCTGCCAGTAAATCCAGCCCATCTGTGTTTAGACAGCTCCCCTGGCTAGCTGGCCCTTGAATGGATGTGTGATGTATATTTGAGCCTCATTGGGATTTTACTAACCGAGGGATACCACCAGAACTCTGTGAGTCTTCAACATATCCTGTCATTAGCAGATTTCCGGTCATTATCTTCTTGGAATTCAGCCAAACGAAAGGTTCACATTAGAGTGGCAGAGTTTGTGATGTGTGATAGGGAGATAGTTTGCGTGTGTTGCACACTCATGGCAGTGCGTACGTGTGTGTGTGTGAGTGTCCATTTGAGTCCGTCTGTGCGTAGATAAGAGAGAAGCAAAACCAGGGTGGGGCTGGGGTCATGTTGCACAAATTCAGTTAGTAACCAGAACAGAATGGAGGTCTGTGACGAGACTATGATTCTATTCACGCAGGTCAGAAAGCGCATCAGTGTAGGGTTACAACACACACACACAGCTTCCATGGATGATGGTGCGTGCACAGGACAGAGAGTTTAGTAGTACGTTCACTCTCTCTTCAACAGAGCTTGTCAGGAAGTTACTGCGCTGTAAGGCACTCATTGAAGAATGTGGGAGGGGACTAATGGGAAACAGAAAGAGAGACTGAGAGAGCGAGAGACAGAGACAGCGCGAAAAAGAGAGAGAGAGAGAGAGAGAGAGAGACACATTTTTTGAATGTGTTTGAGAGTATCATGCTGTGCCAGGGCACTAGAATACTCAGGTTCCTGACTGATGACTGGATACTCCTCACAACATATGGAAAGGATCGAAACAGCCACAAACTCTTATTTGATTCTGGTTTTGCAGGGTCCTAGCAGAGTGCACAGAGATGAGCTCTTTTTTTAAGATTCAGTTAAATAGATGGAGCTGGTTCTTGCGTGCTCTCTGCTCGGATGTCGAGATGGTGTGTCGTTGGGGAGCGATAAGGAGCCGATGCAGCAGAACCATAAGGACAAAGTCACGTTTTACAATGATGTATTGTAACGTTGTAATGAGTCCTCCTGCACGAACCACTGTTTGTCTGTGTGGTTTGGAGGTCAAACGGTTTCCCCCCAGCCTCGTGTTGCCTCGTGTCTCCCAGGGTGTGTTCTGGACCGGAACACACTTGTGTTGTTCGTCTGTCCCTGTCACCGCTTGTGTCTCATTCCCAATCACTCAGCTGTTGTCCCTGTGGGATAACCCTGCTCTGTCTCCTGCCTATATTAGTCCTCGTCCCTTCTCGGTATGTATCTGAGGTTCCTCATCTTGTCTTTGTAAAAGCGACGCATTGTTTGTACGCTGCACTTCACTCTTCCCTACCTAAAGCAAATAGCAACTTGCCATAGCAACGCCTGGCCTGTGAGGTTAAAAGAGTATCATAAACGTTGGACTTGCCTTCAAAGGTGATTCGTTCTCACTTGTTCTTCCTTTGCAGCTTAGTCAACCGTCAAGATGGAGAAAGGATACCCCCCAAATGAAGCAGCCCCCCCCTACCCCGGCCCCCCAGTCAGCTACGGGGGTGTGGCTCCGGGGTCTCAACCAGGAATGTACCCCCAGCCTGGCTACCCCCCGGCACCCGGCCAGCCCTTCCAGCCAGGTCCCTATCAGGGAGGTGAGTCTGCTTTTGCACACAGCGTCCTGCAAACACACCCATCACCTTTACAGGCCATGAAGAAGAGATAGTTGCAACAAATGAGCAAGACATTACAGCACACTTTAGCTATGGACTTTCACTGGTGTTACAACACGTAATGATTCATCAGGAAACTATCATCTCCTGAAATGGAATGAGTGCGGATTGCTTACGATCACCCCCCCCCTCCCCCCCCCCCTCCCACCATCCTCTCTCCACTCTTGTTTCTAGTGTACCCTACTGCCCCGCAGTACCCTGCTGGAATACCCACACCAGTCACTACAGGTGAGATGGCGCATCCCCTCCCCCCAACCCCCCCCCCTCTTCTCCAAACCACCAAGGTGAACGGTTTTGGTGGAAATAAGCACAATATGAACACCGATGCTGTATGTTGGGTTTCTGTGGCGCTTTTGCCTGTCAATAAGTAGTAATCTTACTTCAAATCTATCTGAGATGGATAGAGAAACAATGACTCCACTCTCTTGTGGTTTCTCTGCAGTCTTCCACGAAATATTGCGGCCTGGCCTGCTGTTGCTGGTTTTCGAATCAGACTTTCAAGCTTGTTTTTCACCACTATCCTGGTGATTGAATTGGGTCTGCGTGTTTCTTGGGAAATCTGTCAAATGCAACTGCGTGCATTTTATAGTCATGCAATCCGTCCGTCATTTTACAATAAATAATATGTTGCTTCCTGAAACTTTGAGGAAGTGGAAGAGGTTTAATAGGTCTCTGTACACGCCTGAGAGTGGAGAGGATGTGGTCAGACTCACTGCACAGACAGAACAGACCCAAAAATCTGTTATCATTGTTTTCATTACGGACATGTAGAGAACAAACAGGAAATCCAACCGTATCCTGACTCATGCTCGACAGCCAGCAAGCAGGTGCAAACTCACGATAATGTTGAAACCACAAAGTAGAGTTGAACGTTCAAGTGTAACGTCCTCCAGCTTATCTTTTAGCATTTAGCATTAGAGTTAGGATGGAGTCGTGTGGCTGAGTGGTTAGCGTGTGGAGCGAACCCCAGCTGTGCCAACATGATGTTGTGTTGTTGGGCAAGGCACTTAACCCTATTTTCCGCAGGGGGAATCTCCCTGTATTAGCAGTTAGTTGCTCTGGATAAAAGCGTCTGCTAAGTTGAAATGTAGGGCAGTCAGGGTAACCGTTTGCACAGCTGTCATAATTCATTTGTTTAGTGTAGAAGAGACACCGTTCCCCTTTGTTAATTAATATTTACATACAGGCTCATGATCAGACAGAGGCCTTTGCTAGAAACGAACCAACTTTAATAGAACACACCAAGGGGCCAGTGTCCTATCTCTTCCAGCAACATTCTCTTAGAAGTCGGAGTCCTTTGGCAGTGTCGAGTTGTGTCAACATTATGTTGTGTCCTTGGACAAGGCACTTCACCCTACTTTCCTCAGGGGGAATGTAAGTTGCTCTGGATAAAAGCGTGAATTTAGAATCAACCATTGCCAAAGGAATCATGATGATTTACATTTATTCATTTAGCAGACGCTTTTATCCAAAGCGACTTACAGTAAGCACAGGGCTCCCTGGGGTGAAGTGCCTTGCCCAAGGTCACAACATCATATAGCCGCAGCCGGGGCTCGATCTCACAACCTTCCAATCATGAGGCCAACGCCTTAACCTGTTGAGCCATCTGACCCCCAATGATGATCCGCATACGTCATCATCATCATCTTTGTTTTCCTCACACTTGGGTTTATTTAGCATGAAGCAAGGCCCAAACGAGCTCAGACGCGCGACCAGCAGGTGTCAGCATCCACTTGTGCAATAATAAGTCAGCGGTCACCGTCTCAAAGTGGGCAATATTTGTCATTCCTTCCCTTCCCCTATCTTGACCTACCATTCTGCCCCCTTTCTCTATTAGGCAGTATGACGAAGCCATAGATCTAAACTGCGCTTTGTCAATTTAAATCTATGTTGTTTGTTTTTGTCAATCTACTACTGTGTATTTATTGTCTCTTTCCATCTGCATCCCTTGGCCACCCTCTGTCTGTCTGTCTACCTATCTATCTATTTATCTATCTATCTGTCTGTCTGCCTGCCCAGTGACTACGGTGGTGATGACCCCGGCATTGAGGGACGCTCCCGGCCAGGCAAACTGCCCCCACTGCAGGGAGACCGTAGTCACCAAGACAGAACACTCGGCTGGCCTGCTGGCCTGGCTCGTCTGCGGAGGCCTCACCATCACTGGGTAAGACAGATATGTAGTCACCCAAACTGCTGGAACAACTGGGAACCTGACTAGGGTGCTAAAGCTGTCACCTATTCAGCATGGCATGTGTGGAAGCCTTCGACTCAATTGGATTCCAATTTGTTTGTCACTTCCTGCCCACGTCCCTCCCCCTTCCCGTCACCAGGTGCTGGCTTTGCTGCTGTATTCCATTCTGCGTGAATTCCATGCAGGATGTAGAACACCGCTGCCCCAACTGCAACGGCTTGATCCACGTCTTCAAACGCATCTGATCACGTTGGCCTCCCTCCACCACATCGGCCCACACATAAGAACTGTGCGGCGCTCAGCCTTTTTTATTTTGTTTACGTTCCATAGCCTGCCGTGACATAAGCGATGCCAAAGAAACCAGACTTTTTCAAACTCTTTTCCATACCTTTCAATTTGTAAGAAGTTCAAGTCACGTCTAGTACTTTAGTACACATTGAACACATACAAAGTATGCATGTTATGTTTTATGATGTGTTATATCTTTTTAGTCATCTTCACTCTCGCACCTTCATAGGCACGCATTGACAAATGCAATGTATGTATGAATATATACGCATGAAAGAACCGTGTCAAATATACAGTGCATATACAGTAAAACTGATAATAGATGTTTTATAATAACATTGTTTTTTCCGTTCCACTAAAAACAGTTTTGTGGCGTCCGTTGTGACCTCCTGTTTGTTATCCACATTATAATGCAGACGTTACTTATGATTACAACAGATTGTTTATGGATATGGTTGTTTAAATAAGATAACATAATCCTTTATCCAATACAACTTTATTTCTATTGCACTTTAAAACAACACGGTTGACCAAGGTGCAGTACATAGCAATATTAAAAACGCAATAAATAGACACACACTATACACAGTAAAAACAACAATTGGTAAAAATTCAACAAACAACAAAGACACACTGTACACGGTAAAAGTCAACACATCACTGAAAAGCTAAGGTAAAAAGATAAGTCTTTATATAGCTTTGGCTTAATTGCCCTATGAATTCTGGAATGTCTGTATCTGAGAGGTGATGAATCCTTTTCTGAGCCGGCCTGGGAAATGGAGACTCTCGGTCCTGTGCCATGTTAATTGGAGGATGACACACTCACCTCAGACTTCTGGGGTGATAATGTGTTGTGTCACCAACTTCCTCCCTCTCAGTCAGAGATTTTAGCCAGTCAAGTCTGGACCAGACACATAACATTCTGATTATTCCACAAAGGAGAGGTGACACTGTGGTGTGATTAGTGTTAAAGTGGCCACACAGGGGGAATAGCAATTTCCTCGCTGCGTCTCGGAAATTAATTCACCACATAGATGTTCTTAGAAATTCTGCACCAGTTCAGCGCCGGTATACATGTCCAGACTAGTAATCCGGTTGTTGTTGACCACTGGTTCAAGTGAGTGTGAGGCGGGTATATTTGACAAAAACATGTTTTTGACTTCATAGCCAATGTTTGGCTGCATGTGGAACTGTAAACTTGTTCGATTTCATTTTTTTAATTCTTTCTTCAGGCGCACACGACATCCCGCAACGTAATCAGAAATTAGCAAGAACTTAAGATAGAAATTGGTTGTCTAAGGAGACGTTAGCCCCAGTGATTACAAGAAAGGAGTCTGGAGTCTTGGATATATCACCCGCTTCAAACTAATGTTGTGGGCCATAGTAATTGCTATAGAGAGTTTCGAATTGAGCCACAGGGAGAGAGAGGTACCCGTGGGACGAGCAATGACAACTTATTTGGGCTTTTGTTGCTAACGGCAATACTAATTAATCACACGCTGTTGTATTGGATGGAGGGGAAAGATTTACTGAAAGAGAGGGAGGGAGAGAGGTAGGGAGGCAGAGTGGTGTGCGCTTACCGCCTCAGACTGTTAAACACATTGAACTCAGTGAACCGAAAGTAGAGTAGCTATAATGTTGATGAGGCAAATAGCTAGAATGAGAAATTCAGGGATTGGAGATCAAGAAAGCCAAACTGAACTGTGCGACCCATAGTATGCCCAGACCTTGTGTGTGTGTGTATGTGTTTGTTAGTGAATGTTTGGGTGTGCGCACAGCCTAAGTCTAAACGGTGTATACACTGTTCGCCTGGACACTACGTGTCTTGTGGCTCTTAGTGCGCCCTGTGTTTATCAGTCAATGGACTGCTGTTCATTACTTTGTATGTCATTCTGCTACCGTCTAAGTGTCAATATAATTGAACATTCCATAAATCAGTGACACACACGTGAACACACACACACACACACGCCTTTGTTGCTCTGCTGCAGAGCGGGGCTATGGAAGTGTGCGAACCAATCGGAACAACTGATTGATGGGCTGTCAGATCATTCTCATTTACATCGTATGTTTCTGACACGTAATCAGGGGGAAGGAAACAAATGGAGTCAAACGAAACGGAGGAATATCTTCTTTTTTTCTGGTAACTGGATGCAGAGTGAACACAGTTTAACCCCTGTTCGTCTAGTAGTATGTCACACACACACACACTTTCTGTTTCATGTGTCATTTCCTGTACACCTGTCTCTGGAGGAAGAACAGGTGGTCTATGGTCTTTGTACTACAGAACATGCAGGAGTGAATGATTCTTCTCCAGGTCTGTTCTACTCTTTGGTCTCAGTCCCTCCCCTTTTTCTTCCGCTGTCTCCCTCTTTTCCTCCCTCTCTTTTTGTTCCTGTCTTTGAGTCTGAGCAGGTTTCCACCAGACCAGGTGGCGACTGGCAGAAAAATCTGCTCAGTGTCACAGTTTGTTGTTGTCTGTTTGTCAGTGTGTTGTTCCAAATGGATGCCATGGTCAAGTCTCCTGACAGTGCAGGATGCAGGCTCAAAGCAGGCCTCCTGAGGGGTACTAAAGGGCGGAGGGGGGCAGAGGATCGAGGGGTCAATCTCCCCGCCCCCCCCCTAGCCCCGCAGGGTTAGGCAGTTGTGACCTTTTAGAGAATACTTTCATTGAAAGTTCTCTTGCATGGTGGGGAGGTCTACACCAGAGCTCTGTTTAAATAATCTGCTAGATTTTGATACATTCATAACGATTTCAATTGTTTTTCATTATGTTGAACGTGCTATCTTTGGTTTTACGTCCATATGTAGCGTAAATGCATCCAAATCCATAAACCAGTGCAAAATTTCAAACTAGGTATGATTGGTGGTTCCTTCACCTGGAGACAGTGAATTACGTGTGACATTTCTGTAGGAAGATGGACTGGTTCACCAACGTCAATCAAATCGTTGTTGCTCCTCAAAGTCCTCTGGGAAAATGGAGAAATGCCTAAATAAAGAGTGAAAGAAATTCACGCTGGCTCGATACAATCCCGCACCGAGCTATTGACTCGTAAAAAACCAAGGAGGGGATTGGAGGGGAGAGTGAGAAAGAGAGAGAGAGAAAAGGAGGGAGAGAGTCATTACAGCAAGGCCATAGCAGAGCATCTGCGCACCCTCATCCATCACTCAGAGCTCGGCTGAGAGGGGTTGACCTGGCCAAGACCTCTGGAACAAAACGAAAAAGGGTGAGGAAAGAAAGAAAGAAAGAAAGAAAGAAAGACGGAAAAAGATACCGAATGGATGACAAGACAACCTTGGACCAAGCGCTCATCGCATTCCAGCAACGTATCTGCTTTACTGCAGTCTCGTTAAGTCTCTCCAAGCAGTGCTTCAGCCTTCTGTTTCTCTAGACTGACCCCTCCAGACGACTCCTCGGCCTGCGGTCCATGCATCCGCCCCGCTCGCTGTCACCAGGCAGACTCCCCCCTTTTCAGCTGCTCTGGGTTTTGTGTGAAGTTTTTTGCCGCAGCATGAATGTCATTGGCTTCAGGTTATGAATGATTGCAGTACAGTGTAAGCACCGGAAATGTATGCCAAAATCCTGGGCTAAATAGTAAGGACGCTTCTTGCAAACACACACACACATGCACACACACATGCACACACACATGCACACACACATGCATGCACACGCAGGCACCAAGATGTGCAGTGGTCGCTGGCCCCCACATTAGCCTCTGTTTTTTTTGTGTGTTGTGCGCTGTTTGTGTTGGTGTATTTGGAGTCTCATTCAAGAGCTGATTAAATCACAGCTTTGAGATCAAGGCCCTGTATTAGGACAGATGAAAGGAGAAATGGCTGAATGGTGCAGAGAATACATTAAACAGGGATTTGATGGGCAAGAGAGAGGGAAGGAGAGAGGGTGAGGAGGGAAGGGAGAACTGCATAGGATGAGGAGAGAACTGAATGTTTAGCTGGCTGCTCTTCTTGAAAGGGCGCACGAGGAGGGGAGGAGAGAAGAGGCGCATCCAACTCTGTCTGTAGATGAAAGTGAGCAGAACAGGTGGTGACTTGTGAACGATGAGAGGCCCTCTCTCTTCTCTGACATGTCCAAATCCCTTCTTCACGTCTGAGAGCAGCCGAGAACTATCATCTGGGAGGTTGGAATTGAAATGTCCGTCCCGAACATCATTTACATTTAGCAGAAGCTCGTATTTACATTTAGCAGACGCTTTTGTCCAAAGTGACTTACAGTAAGTACAGGGACATTCCCTGAGGCAAGTAGGGTGAAGTGCCTTGCCCAAGGACACAACGTCATATAGCCACTACGGGGGCTGGATCTCACAACCTTCCGATCATGAGGCCAACGCCTTAACCTGTTGAGCCATCTGACCCCCTCCAGAGTGACTTGCAGCAAGTACAGTGACATCCCCCTGAGGACAAGTAGGCTGAAGTACCTTGCCAAAGGACAAAATGTCATATCGGCACAACCGGAAACCATCTTATTACTTGCCCTATTCTTTAGCCGCTAAGCCATCTGACTCCATTTTTCCACAACTGCTGGGCTTCTGCTGTTCTGCATGCCCCCAGACCCGTCTATATCCACACTGAAAGGACAGAAAATAGAAACTATTTTGTGAATGACTCAGCACGAAAGGACAAAGAAATCTGTCTCGTTCTTCCTCGTTTGATTGTTTTCGTTGTTTGTTTTGGCGCCATCCGTGACCAGACTACCCTTTGACACAGTACAGTACTGATTCGCATTGGCAAGCCCTTGGTTGTGTGTCTGTGTGTTGGCCCTCCCTGGGTGGGTAGTTTAGCCACTCTGACCTTGTCTCAAGAAATACACAGGTCACTCAAAGCCTCTACTGAACCAGACTACATGAAACATAGTCATTGTGCTGTGGGTCAGTGAAGGCAGGTGATAAGAAACTGTGCACATGGGAAAGACTGGATCTGTGTTTAAAAGGCTGGACCTGTGTTTGAAAGACTGGACCTGTGTTTGAAAGACTGGACCTGTGTTTGAAAGGCTGGACCTGTGTTTGAAATACTGGACCTGTCTTTGAAAGACTGGACCTGTGTTTGAAAGGCTGGACCTGTGTTTGAAAGACTGGACCTGTGTTTGAAAGACTGGACCTGTGTTTGAAAGGCTGGACCTGTGTTTGAAAGGCTGGACCTGTATTTGAAAGACTGGACCTGTGTTTGAAAGGCTGGACCTGTATTTGAAAGACTGGACCTGTGTTTGAAAGGCTGGACCTGTGTTTGAAAGACTGTACCTGTGGTTGAAAGGCTGGACCTGTCTTTGAAAGACTAGACCTGTGTTTGAAAGACTGGATCTGTGTTTGAAAGGCTGTAGCTGTCTTTGAAAGACTGTACCTGTGTTTGAAAGGCTGGATCTGTGTTTGAAAGGCTGGACCTGTGTTTGAAAGACTGGACCTGTGTTTGAAAGGCTGGATCTGTGTTTGAAAGGCTGGTCCTGTGTGTGAAAGACTGGACCTGTGTTTGAAAGACTGGACCTGTGTTTAAAAGGCTGGACCTGTGTTTGAAAGACTAGACCTGTGTTTGAAAGGCTAGGAGCTCTCAATTCTCATCTCAATAATATCCTTATTCCTAATTCCTATATGTCGTTCCTTTCTGTCTTTCACACAGACACAGGAGGACAGGATGCATGCACAACACACTGCAGCGCACATACAGACACATCAATAGCAGCAGCCCAATCACAGCAATGGAGAGCCCATCCATCTTTATTACCGCAGTGACACAACTGGCAGGACTAGGCACTGAGGAGACAGCGACACTCTCACACTCACAGACACACACACACACACACACGCTCACAGACGCACTCGCACACACAGGTTCACACCCACAGACACCCTCTCAAAAACACACTCGCACTCACACACACGTTCACACTCGCAGATGCGCTCACACTCACAGACTCACACACACGCGCTCACCCACTCCCTCTTCCATAAGCAGGCATTGAAGAGCTTTAACAAAGACAGGGGAGAATCTGTCACTCAGGCATATATTACAGGGTAGACCACTGCTCACCTCTCAGACACTAGGAGACAACAATGATGAGATATGGGGACCTTAAAGAATAATGCCCAAGATATGGATTTATTAAGAGGGTGCCTGTCTCCTCACACAAACACACACTCAACTCGCACATGTACAACTGAATACAGCATTTGATCTTTATCTACCTGTCGTGTGTCTAGATAAGTTTTGGCCACGTAACGAAAATCAAGGAGACAATCTCAAAAGCAATATGGCAGGATTACTTTTACAATGCGGGGGCTGGAAATGTGCAAAACAATACCCAAGCGGGGGAGGGACCAACTGTGGGATCAACAAATGGAAGGTGGTTAGATGGTTAGCCATTTGCCTTGATTGGCTACTTGTGGCAAAAGGGCATGGATTGTATCCAACTGAATCCTTAGTCTTGTGAAAGGGGGGGGGGGGGTTCTAAGGTGATAGGAAATAGAGAGCCGTGAGATGCGATGCATAAATGTCTGATAGTTCATCTTTGCGTGAGGGTCGATGACTGGCTAGTGAGAAATGCGATGATTGGCTAAAGTTTTAGCGGGTTGCAGCGCTTGGGCTACTGTCCATCTATGAGCTGGGTGAACTGTGAGAAGGATGGACTGTCACATTGCACCTGACCTACCTGTTACCGTACTCTGGTGTTTTGGACCACTCACCACTCAGATTAAGAAGATTAAAGCTCCAAGTTCCTCCGACTGTTTCACTGGAACATATTTCATGCGGAATCACGTTCCAAAAAATCAACCGTCTCCAAGACTCCCTCCACTGTACTGGAAAAGGCCTAATTCAAAACCTAGACAGATAGATGGACACACATATGTCACACTGACCATATGAGCAGAGGAAATTGCATGCATGTGCCTGGTGACAGATGAATGTTCACTGTTCACACATGGAAACAGAAGCAGGCATACACACACAAATGGATATTTTGTCATTTAGCAGATGCTCTCTTATCCAGAGCGACTTACAACAACTCCAAGGACGTTCCCCCATTGGGCAAGTAGGTTGAAGTGCCCTGTCCAAGGACACAGTGCAGGGCCGGCTCTTGGCATAGGCGACATAGGCGGTCGCCTAGAGCGCCATCGGCTGGAGGGGCGCTGCAGGGGCGCTGGAGGGGAGCTGCACCCCTAATCGACAATTAATATCGAAAATTTACCGGATGCTCTCGGTTAAATGTCTGCAAACGAGCAAAAAACTGTCGTCTTTGGGAATCGCTCGCGCACCCCCCCCCCCCTCAGTGTAGTTATTGTGTGGGCCGTTATCGGTCCAGCTGGTGCTGAGTGAAGGGGAACCATGCTTGTCGCAGGAATCATAATATCCTCCTGAATCCTGACAGCTGTATGGCAAACTTGTTTGTCAGTAAAATCTGAAGTTTGTCTGTGTGTGTTTATGTGTGTGTGTGTCTGTGAATGCTTGACTGTGTGTGTGAGTAGGTGTGTGTCTGTAAATGCGTTAGAAGAAATTATCCCTTATTAGTCCCCTAATGGGGAAATTTCAGAGGCGCACACATTTATTCAATGCATTGGCCGGGATTCGAACCCCTACCGGGAATGTGTGTGTGTGTGTGTGTGTGTGTGTGTGTGTGTGTGTGTGTGTGTGTGTGAGTGTGTGTGCATTCAGTGACCAGAACTCTGTTGTGTTGCGGGGACTGAAAATGGATTGGATACACTTCATGTTTAGCCAACTGTAGCTTCAAGGAGTAGGGGTCCCTTGTCATTAGTCAAACGCATCACCCTGTTGAAGGTGGCTCCTAGTGAGCAATCTATAATTACAGTGTTTAACCGTGCCAACGTGTTTAAAACTGGTTTGTGCTGTTAGGCAGAGAAAACATAGGAACGACAGAGATGAACGACAGGCTGTGAACGAGGTTTGCAAAAACCTTTTTAACGGGATAATTACCAACCCATGTCATGATGCCCACGATACACTGACAAATGTCACGCTGACCAGCGAACACATCCTAGATGACTCACCAGTTTCGCGTGTTTGCGTCCTAAATTGTAGCCTACGTGTGTATCTGCGAAGCGAAGGATGACTTCACAGTTCCCAACCGCTCAGCCGCTGGTGTTGATTAGTCGAATCACGAGTGTGTCATGTGCCATCTCAGGAAAGAGAGTGTTAATACGTGCGAAATAAAATGTCAAGTGATGGCTGATCGCTCTGAAGTCGGGGCAATCCGATTTTTTATTGACGTTGAGCAGCATCGTTCAACAGAGCACAAACTGTTAATATACTTAGTCTTGGCATTACATAAAAAAGGAGTAACGCAAGCCCATGACTATCAATCAAACGGCTTGTTTAAACATAAGCTTTCTGTGTAGGTACCACAATGAGAAAACCATCAGCGCACTACCCCAAACACTCAGTGTCAATGAATGTATAAACTATATACAGTAAATACTATATACCTGTTTATACATGTGTATATATACACACAATAATATTCAACAAATATAGACTATACAGGAAATTACCTTGCAATACAGAAATGGTTTCACGTTTATATATGTATAATAATAATACTATTTAAATAGCACATTTCATAGAACAATTTAAATTTAAGGTACTTCACCTAAAATCAGTCAAGACAAGCGGCAAGAGCGAATGTATGGAGAATAATGCAGACAAACAAGTAATACAAGTAATAAAACAGTTCTGCTTCAAATGAGTCAAATGCTTTGGTAAAAAGAAAAATGGTATTTTAAGAATGTCTAGCGTGTTTGCTTCCCTAATATTCAAGGGTAAGGTGTCCCATAGTTTTGGCCTGTAGTTAACGTAGTTCACCAATCTTACGCCTGGTTCTGTTGACCTCCTTAAATGATTGCAGTGTGCTTGATTATGTAAAAAAAATGGTGTCAGTACAGTTAAATTATTGTCCAATGCATTTTCTCCAACGCAGAAAACCCACACAAGCTCGGACAGACCTTCCGCACACACAGAGCAGAGAGAGAAAGACGCTCACAACAAGATGATGAAAAAAAAACATGAAATATGAAATTCTGCCCAAGATTGATCTATGTGCAGCTATCTTTTTAATATCTGTCTAAAGGATATACGGAGGTAGAGGGTTTTTACACCAGGCATGGAGGGGGGAGGGGGGGGGGGTTATGGTTCACACACTCACAACCGTCCTCCTGAGCGAGGCTTGAGGACCTGAGATACCTGCATGGGACTGACCCAATCTTTTTCTTCATTTTCTCTTCTAATTCCCCGTCTCTCTCCCTCTGACTCTCTCTTGCTCATCAGCTATGTCTCCCTGTCTCTCGTCCCTCGTGGACACTTAGCCTCTCACTTTCTTCCTCACTCTTCCTTCCACAGCTGAGTCATTCTTGTGTGTCTAGGGGACTACAGTAAACTGCACACAAATCCTCAAAATCTATCCCTAATGATGGGTTAACCACTGATCGGGAGAATCAGCGTGATGAACTGTCTGATTATCAGCAGGGGGTTCAAAGCAGTGCATGCTGGATGATTATTATTTATTGATTATCTGTGACCACCTGATCTCCCCTCAGCCCATTCTTGCTCCCTAACTGCGGAGCTTACTCACTGAGAATTCGAACATTTGAATTTAGTCAGGTGCGTCTGTTGTGTGTGCGTGCGTGTGAGCAGATGAGGGAGCTGGGGGCTGGAGGCTGGGTAAGAGGGTGGGGGCTGGAGGCTGGGTAAGAGGGTGGGGGCTGGAGGCTGGGTAAGAGGGTGGCATCTAATCTGCTCAGTTGGAGAGGGGGGCAGCTTCCTCTTGTTACATAATTAATGAGCAAGTGGTTTTGACGTTGAGTAGAGAGGAAGAAAAAGAGGAGGTTTACTATGGTGGAGGAGGAGAATGAAGAGGAAAAGTGAGGACACAAACACATTTCTACTGAGTTTTGTGAGCCTGGACAACAGTCCTGTCAAGTAAAGCTGTGCACATCTCAGTTGATTCCAGCCCAAATTTGTTGCCACCGGTTTCAACCGGATTGTACAATCACACTGAATCAGAGAAATGGGAATAGGGAACTTGTTAGGCAAACAAGAAATTAAATTGGCAATGTAATAGTTAAATCATCATCAGCTTTTTGGAGGGAAGTTAACCAAACGGCTGAGTGTAATTATTTGGTGATGTAGAATTTGTTTGAATTTTGCTTGTGAGTTTGATGCCTGGCTTTGACACGCACAGGCGCAATCACACACACGCAAGTTTCTCTTCTTTTTAAACACACTGGGGGATAGGATCTTATTGTTTCTTGAATGAACCCGACGATGAGTTAATGATGCTGCCTGGATCCTTCCTCAGGTTCCGGGATGAGAGCTTGACTTGGGTGTTTCCCCTCTGTGCAGCACAACAGATGAACACGTTGGCTTCAGTTTAGAGCCCTTGGGAGACTGGCGGAAAATTGATCTCAGCTATGTGTGTGGCGGGGTTGCCGGATGTGTGTTGGGGTTGCCTTGTGTGTGGTGGGGTTGCCGTGTGTGTGGTGGGGTTGTCTCGTGTGTGGTGGGGTTGCCTTGTGTGTGTTGGGGTTTCCTTGTGTGTGGTGGGGTTTCCTTGTGTGTGGTGGGGTTGCCTTGTGTGTAGTGGGGTTGCCATGTGTGTGGTGGGGTTGCCGTGTGTGTGGTGGGGTTGCCTTGTGTGTGGTGGGGTTGCCTTGTGTGTGGTGGGGTTGCCATGTGTGTGGTGGGGTTGCCATGTGTGTGTTGGGGTTGCCTTGTGTGTGGTGGGGTTGCCTTGTGTGTGGTGGGGTTGCCATGTGTGTGGTGGGGTTGCCTTGTGTGTGGTGGGGTTGCCATGTGTGTGGTGGAGTTGCCTTGTGTGTGGTGGGGTTGCCTTGTGTGTGGTGGGGTTGCCTTGTGTGTGGTGGGGTTGCCTTGTGTGTGGTGGAGTTGCCATGTGTGTGGTGGGGTTGCCGTGTGTGTGTTGGGGTTGCCTTGTGTGTGGTGGGGTTGCCGTGTGTGTGGTGGGGTTGCCTTGTGTGTGGTGGGGTTGCCTTGTGTGTGGTGGGGTTGCCTTGTGTGTGGTGGGGTTGCCTTGTGTGTGGTGGGGTTGCCATGTGTGTGGTGGGGTTGCCATGTGTGTGGTGGGGTTGCCTTGTGTGTGGTGGGGTTGCCTTGTGTGTGGTGGGGTTGCCTTGTGTGTAGGGGGGTTGCCTTGTGTGTGGTGGGGTTGCCTTGTGTGTGGTGGGGTTGCCTTGTGTGTGGTAGGGTTGCCATGTGTGTGGTGGGGTTGCCTTGTGTGTGGTGGGGTTGCCATGTGTGTGGTGGAGTTGCCTTGTGTGTGGTGGGGTTGCCATGTGTGTGGTGGAGTTGCCTTGTGTGTGGTGGGGTTGCCATGTGTGTGGTGGGGTTGCCTTGTGTGTGGTGGGGTTGCCATGTGTGTGGTATTTTTGTCTCTGGAGGATCTGTGTTTTGACGTGTTCGCGATGTGTCTTCCGGCATATCGTAACGTGTGTGACTGCAGTTAGGGTGAGGGGTAGTGATGGGTGGAGTGTTTGATGCTATGTTACCGGGAGGGACAAAGACGGCGACACAGGCTGATGTACGGGCTCGTGAACTGAAGAAGATTCATGGTCTTACGTCCACATTAACCTCCCCAGACAGAAGAATGAGCTGGTCAGGAAAGCTGCTGTAGCTCACAGTCACAATGGAGCTAAATAGGGCGCTAAGAAAAGGAGAAAGTAGTCCTATTGCACATCGAATTTCTTTCTTTTTAACGGTCTTTCTCCTTCGCTGTTTATAAAACAGAAAAGGTTTGCAAAGTTTGCACGTCCATTTGGCTTAAAATGTCAAGAAACATGTCATAAAAGACTGGCCTACTGTTAGATATCTACGGAATATCTACCAAAACCTGAAACTTCCATGGTTAGTTCATAGTAAAACAAGGCCTTGGAGATATTACCTTCTTCGTTCCCCCCCCAGTTGTATTTTTTGCGTAACTTTATATATTTATTTGTGTTTATACTAACAGTCAAGTCTAACCCTAAGCACTTTGAAAGTCACCATAACAACAGTAAGAAGCTGCTGGTCTTGTTGTAATGCACCACAAAATTGGACCAGGAAAAGTCAACGGCATTCCAACACGCGTCAGAAACCGAAACTGTTCCCCATGTGCTGTGTAGCTGTGCGGGTGACAGGCTTCACTCAGACCCCCTCAGTCTTATCACAACCCTTCTGTTCATTTACATCGCCACGCCCTCTCGGTAAAGCAGCGGCGGCGTTTCAATGTCACAAGGGTTTGTCCGAGCTGTCACTCTGAACGGGAATTACAGACGAGCGCACATTAAAGAGGGGTGATGAGCCGACCGCCAAAGTCATTAATCAGAGCCTGATGTCGTTACGGAGGCTCCAGGCTATAATACAGTCGTTAGTCAGTCACTCAAGCCAGGCAGGGACAATATCGCCACTGACTCTGTGCTCTGTGGTTTGGTTCAGGAAAAGAGCACATGCAGCGAGCTCTATGCTCTGTAGGATCGAGAGTCCGCTTGTCAAAGCAGAGTAATCCTGGCATTTCATGTCTTTTGTTTATCTTCTTTCCTTTTTTTTTGCATCCAGATCTCTTTTCCTACATCCTTTCTCATTTCTTCGGGGTCGGGGGGGTCGATCTGCCTCCCGGCTTCCGGCAGCCCCGCGTTCGAACCCGCGTCGCCAGACCCTCAGTCGCGCTAGGACGCCTTCGGCTCACGGGCTCCAGTGACATTTTGAAAGTTCAAAAAGAGTTCTCTCCGGTCGTCAAGGCAACAGGGCTCCCGGCTGTGGCCCCTGCAGGGAGTGGGGATGGGGGTGGTGTGGGGGGGGGGGGGGGGCAATCAGGGGGAAACGCAGACGGGTTTGCCGTTCTTGTCGTACTGGTACACCAGCATCTTGATGCAGTGCGAGTTGGCGGGGGAGATCCAGGGGCTGCTGGTGATGGAGAAGTTGTGGCCAGCGTAGAACGGCGCCGGCGGCTGCTTCCTGCAGCGGAGCAGGGCCCGCAGCACGCTCGCCGCCATGCTCCGGAAACGCTTGCTGATGAAGCAGTAGAGGAAGAAGTTGACGCCCGTGTTGAGCAGAGCCAACATGTTGGCCACGTCGGTGAGCAGGTGCAGCAGGCGCGCCGGGCCGGGCGCTGTCGGAGGGGCGGAGTAGAAGTGGTAGAGGATCATGAGGGTGCGCGGCGCCCACAGCACGGCGAACACCGACGTGATGGCGAACAGGATGGCCGTGGTTTTGCCCGTGGAGTAGCCGCGCAGCCGGAAGCAGTTGCGGCGCCGGCGCAGCTTGCGGACGATGACGGCGTTGAGGGAGAAGAAGACGGTGCAGGGGAGCAGGTACACCGTGGCGCAGTGCGCCCACACCAGCACGTGCTGCGCCACGCTGCTGTCCTCCCCCCCGCCTCCTCCGGGGCTCTCTCCGTCGCTACCCACCCCGGGCAGCCCGTGCCACAGCTCAGGCCACCAGTAATAGGGAGCGGCCGACAGCAGGCAGCCCAAGTAGACCGCGGTGATGACGCGGCGCGTGCGGGCTGGGTAGGAGACGCTGTGGTAGCGCAGGGGGTGACAGACGGCGATGTAGCGGTCCACGGTGAGCGGCACGGTGATCCAGATGGAGGTGTGGATGGAGGAGAACTCCAGGACCTGCACCGCCTTGTTGAGGTAGAGGGGGAGCGGCACGCCCAGGACAAAGTCCTCCAGCAGGAAGTCCACGAACACGATGAGCAGCAGGACTAGGATGTCGGCGGCCGCCAGGGCCAGGAGATAGTTGTAGGAGGACTTCTGTCGCCGCAGCACCAGCTGAGACAGGATGATGACGGTCAAGATGTTGGCTGGGGGGGTGAGGGACGGTGGGGGTTGGGGGGGGGGAACGTGAAAGGGGTGCAGAGTGGAGTGTGGATGGTGGGGAGTAGGGGGATGGAAGGGGGCACGCAAGTTTGGGGCATGAGAGAGAGACAGCAGGAGGGGGAAAGCGAGAGAGAGAGAGAGGGAGAGAGAGCGAAAGAGAAAAAGAGAAAGAGTGAGCGAGAGGAGAAAATGCAGATTGAACAGGAATGAAAGTGGGTTCAGACAAGGGAGGAGAAAGAAAGGAAGAGTTAGCAGGAAGGTTACTGTGAAGAAAAACATTCGCTCAGCCGCTTGCAAACACACTCAGGAGAACAAAGAAGCATGCTTTGCTCTTGCACTCTGCGACGGCGGAGAGAAAAAGGATGTTTCAGCACCACGGACAGCAACACCTGTGGCAAAGTCCTCGAAGATAAGAAATTCCTTTATTAGTTCCCCGGGGGGGGGGGGGGAGATTGCAGTCCACAACAGCAGCAGAGTACTGTAACCGGACACAGAGTGGCAGGGTAAAAATATACAATAAGATACAGTAAGATCAAGGTAAAGTACAAGGTTGAGGCTTTCCAACGGAACATGCAAAGCTCACAACACAACACTCAACCACTGTCTACTCCTTGAATCTTTCTTACCTACCCAGACCACCAACTGCCCTCCGTTTTGATTCATGTAATCCTTCCTGGATCCATCCCTTTCTCCCTTCCACATCTCGCCTGCTGTGTGTAACCTAGACGACAGCAGCTGCCTGCGCTTCGGGTCAACTTGTTAGTAGTAACAGAAAAGGTAAAGCCACAGCAACGAATGACATTGCTGCACCTTGGCCGTGGCGTTTGCCGTGTAGTCCAGCGCACACGCCGCCGCCACTTCAACTCTGTGAATAAGCACCCAAGGTCACAGCGACACACACCAGCACTGCTTCCCTTCTCCCTCCCTCTCTCTCTCACACTCTCTCTCTTCAACAAGGGCAGTGTGTGGTGAGCTGTGCGTGGAGATGTTCTTCAAGGTAGAAAAGAAATGAAAGAAAAAGTGGCTGCTGTTTGTCCGCTGCTGTTTGTCCGTTATCATGCGCCTTTTAAATAAGTATGCATACTTATTATTTATGAATATTGCATGTTTTTAAAAGCAGACGTTTATTACTGCTCGTTTACACCAATATACCGTATTTTTTGCACTATAGGGCGCACTGGATTATAAGGCGCACTGTCAATGAATGGTCTATTTTCTTGTTTCATATATAAAGCGCACCGGACTATAAGGCGCATTAAGCGGAAAAAAAACAGTCAGATAAATCAGTCGAATAATATTATGGTGAAGCACAGTATGTATTACTCCGTGAGACTCCTGGGGCCTTATGTACAAAGGTTGCGTACGCACAAAAACGTGACGTACGTCCTTTCCCACGCTCACGTTCAGATGTATCAAACGTGAAATGACCGTGGAAATGTGCGGTGCCCCACACCAACTTCATGGCTGTCATACGCACATTTCTACAGCTATTGTTCATTTGGCGACACTTAGAGGTGATGCTGGGAAACTGTTAATAATGTGAAAACAGTCATCAGAGTGATGTGCACATCAGAGACACTGTTATGAACAATTTACACACCCAGGCGTTTGTAATCATATAGGGGAATATAAAAGCATGCGCAATGACTGTGGTGAACAATATGGTATTAACAATGGCAGCTTTAGCGTTGTTTAAGGACCTTGCAAATGGTGCAATCCGACGTGAGCAAGCTTTTAGGGAACGCGAGGATTTACTTGCAAACAATAACGGGCTCATAAGTCATATATTTTATTGAAATTAGAGCTGCAAAGCTTTCTATCAAGCCACTGATTGTTAGATTCTTCCCTCTACTCATTTTAATTTAACTGATCCAGGGCAGGCTCTACCCCCCCGTGATGAAACTGAAATAAAATACCAAATCAGCCCTGACATACAGGCAGAGATGATAACTGTGTAGAAAACGAATGTAAACTCATCACAACCATAAACAGCGCCGATGCAGTGCGCATTTCACATTAAACACGGTGTAGCTAGCAAGCATAAATAAATAAAACGTCTTCACACAAAACGGCATAATTAAGGGTGCCTGGTAGCGCCCCTCCAACCGATGGCGCTCTAGGCGACCGCCTATGTCGCCTATGCCAAGAGTCGGCCCTGATCTGATAAAAAGCATGCGCAATGTGAGCAAGCCCCGGGTCTGCCTCTCAGCAGACACGCCGATTTTTCCCGGTGGCCACTTCCTGGTATTGCAACATAAAATACCCATGGGGCCCAGAAAGCATTTTTCCCATAGACCGTAATAGTAAAAGAGAAGCCTGTAAAAGGGTTCTCAGGACACCTACAGCTGTAACCACTATTAATTCCAAATCTTTTTATTCCACATTTTTAAGTCATGGACTTTTAAACCGTCAAAAAAATTCTAAAGGCCAGAAAAGCCCCCGCAAAGTCTTATTCTTATGGTGACGTCACAGCCGTGCGCCTACACTCCCAAGCGCGGTCCCGCTGTGTCTCGGGAACATTACCCTGTTCAGCCGCTGTCGCAAGTCTGTTGTTTTTGTTATGTTATGTTCGTTATTTGTTCAGTAAAATCACATAATTACTTTGAAAAGTCTGAACTTATTTCATTATAAAGCCTTGCATAGGAACACCTAATTATGTTAAATACACCACGCAACGGAATTTGTATTTATTTATTCAGTAGCATGTGGCTCAGTATAGGTTCTGACATCTCAGTACAGGAGAAAACTGTTTTAGGGTCGACTATAAAAACATACCAGGCTAGGAATTACACTTAATGTCCAGGAGCTCCTTCCATGACTCAGGTAATATACAAACTATATCACGTAGCTGTAAAAGAAACAGAGAAGCTGCACAACGCTTAATAAGAAAGACTTGCCTGTTTGAATGTGCCGATACAGCCTATAAAACGATAAGAACTTTAAACTTAATCTGACAAGAAGTCGTAGGCTATATCACACACGGGATCATTGATAGACAAAACAGATTTGACTACCGGCATCTGGTTGATAAATATGACAGCTTGTATTGTGGAGAATCCCTTATTTTTTATTGCAGATTAACTTTAATAAAAATGACTCGTTTTATCCGTACTTAACTAAAAAATAAACAAACAAGACGAATTAACCTCGTATAGTCTAAAACCATGACTATGAAAACATAATCGGTTGATGTGTCCTATAAATCCATCATTTGATTGTGTAGATTCGTCATTATCGGTCAAACTCTTCCACAAGCACTCATGAGCGCGCAGCGCGTGTCCAGAACGCGACGTGCTCGTTCTCATTGCCCCAGAGCGTCATCAGCCTCCCATCATTCCATTCCCCATACTGCGGAAGTAAACCAGGAAGTCAAAAAACTTTTTCCGCATATGCGCCAGGTGAGCAACTTCATTGAAATCAACGGCCGCCATTTTCCAATACCCTATCTAGTTATATAAATCTATGAATGTGAGACACAAGAGGGAAATCTCAGGTCCAGGGCCTATTTACATTAATTTGCATATTTAAATGGGGGCGTGGACGGGGAGGATTTAGGCACCTCTGCATGTGCGCTCAATTCCACTGTGATTGTGATGTACAAAAGAAACGTGCTTGGATTCATGCCTACGCACACTTTGATACATCTGAATTTATTTGTGCGTACGACAGTTTCTGGGTTTTGGCGTACGCCAAGTTTCAGTAGGAAGTCCACGCAAGTCTTTGTACATGAGGCCCCTGGTTACGGTAGCCGTAATGCTGCAAGTGCGGCTTTGTAGTTTACCAAAGTCGTACTAAAACATTTTATTTAGTTTATTTAGTGCCTTGTACCACACATACATCGCTTAGAGATCAGTAAACAAAATAATTAATCCATATATAAGGCGCTTCGGATTATAAGGCGCAGTGTCGTTTTTTGAGAAAAATAAAGGCTTTTAAGTGCGCCCTATAGTCCGAAAAATACGGTACTAAGAGTGACGTGTACAATAAAACAGGGTTCTCTTCCCATTTCCAATAGTGCAAGATGTACCGTTTGCAATCACGCCTCAGATTTCTTCTGAAATCCTTCCCCTAGTTTCTTGTTGTACCGCGAATGGCAGAGAGGAACTGTACCGAGAATTCTACTGCAACATTAACGATGCGAAAAACATACAAATCTATCTTAGTTATTCTGGCAGCAGGAACGTAAAACGATGTCAAATGCAACTTTAATGTGTTTTCCTCTCAACTCGTGCTGTGTGCAGGTCAGACCAGAGGCGTCGTTAGCCCTGTTTTAGGGGGGCTGAAGCCCCCCTAAAATATTCTTCAGCCCCCCTAAATAATTATCGGGATTTTTATCGGGCCGCCGAAGAAATACGATAATTATTAACAATATTTCATTTCGAAAAATTACCGGATGCTCTCGGTTAAATGTCGGTCACTTGAGCGTCAAAAATGTAACCCACAAGTTCGGAAAACGAGTAAAAAAACAGACGTCTTTGGGAATCGCTGGCTAGCTCGCATCGGACTACAGTGCGACTACCCCCCCCTAAATGCCAGGGGCTAAGCCCCCCCCCCCTTTCTTTCAATCCTAGAAACGTCCCTGGGTCAGACACAGACCTATCTGTTTCAAAGGTACAGCCCTGTTTATTAACCAGCTCTGGCCCCACCACCAGACACGGACCCTGACAGATGCGCCCGTGGGTTGTGGATCGTCAAAGCAGGTGAACGTGTCACACGGTCCGGGGGAAGGACCACCAGCCCCCCCCCCCCCCGGCTGACTGGTAAGATGAAAGACGGCAGTAGCACATCTGGCAGCCTCACACTTCACAGACTACCCCGCCTTCCCCCCTCCCCTCCCGCCTTCAACCCTCCTACAGCCCTACCCCCCCCCCCCTCCCCTCCCCCGCCCTCTCCATCAGCTGATTACAGAGACTTCTTCAGATAAACTGTAAAGATGTCCTTCTCAGACGTCTGGAGATGACGCGCAGACGGGCACTCACATGCTGGTGCAGACACGCACACACATACAGGCTCACAACCATTTACACACAAACACACAGACACACACACACACACACTCACCACATACAAACACACCGCACAGGGTAATGTAGGAAGACGCAATCGAAGGGAAAAACGAATACAGGGCACGCACAAACTGAGCAGTACGGTAACACAAACACAGACAAAGGCCACAAATTGTGACATGCCAAACGGTCTCTTTCGATTTAGACAAGTGTGTGTGCAGCTCGCACACGACCGAACAGGAAACCCAAAGCGAAATTGCTTTCCTCTTCCACCTGAGTTTGATGGTGCTATCGATTGTTGCTCATCACCCTCAACATTCAGAAGGGGAACTTTGTAAGTCCAAACTGTCTAAGTGAATGATGTCAGTAAGACAGGCTGTCTGTCTGTCCATCCGTCCATCTGCACCTGCAGCCTAATGGGACCAGGCGTCACAAAGACCCCCTGCCTGAGCGTGCTTGACAGTGAGTGACGGTGTATGTCAGTGTGTGATGATGTAAATCAAAGGTGATCGCTTACTTTTCCTTATTTTTTTTTCCCGCTTTCTCGCTCCATCTCATATTTCTCGTTTTATTTCTCCGCAGCTCTGCCCCCTCTCTCTTCCCCTGTCAGTCCCTCTCGACACGTCACACCCTCTTTAAAGCGCTTCTAAAGAACGCAAAATAGAGGAGGAAAGAAAAAGAGAAGGTGAGAGAGACAGGTGACATGGTGAATTGAAATGAAAGGGAGGTTCTTCCTGTGTCGGAGCAGGGGTATTGTGCTGTGTCTGCTGGCTGTGAAATCAGGCCCATCTACAGGCAAACAATGGGCATCCACGCTGGGCTTGACATATTCATTTAGACCCGGCCAGCTTGCATGCAATGGGCCATTCATTTCAATTGACTGTTGACTTTGCGCTGTCTCTGTCTGACTTTATGCGTCTCTGGGGAGGAGTGGAGTGGAGAAGGGAGAAGGGAACAGGTCTTCCCTTGACAAGCAGGACAAACCATGAAGTGTTACCTTTGTTTCGGATTTCAGTCTCTATTTTTCTTTCTTTCTCTGTCTCTCGGGAATGTCCCGTGGAGAAAAATAGCCTGCCACTCGTGTTGTGCTTGTTTGTGCATGTGTGTGCCTCCATCTATGTGTGTGCGTGTCCATGTGTCCTTTGTCTATTATTCTATCCGTGTGTGTGTATGCGGCCCTTGTCAATCTGTGTCTCTGTGTGTGTTTTGTGTGCATGTGTGCTGTCCCTTGTCTATGTGGGAGCTTCGTGTCCCTAACACCCTGCTGTTCCCCTAATATAGCTGGGGCCAGGGGCCCCTGATGTGCTTTAATGGAAAGAGGCCCGCGCATGCTCCTTGAGCTTTGTAACGAGGCTGAGTCACCGCATACAAACAGGGACCTGTTCAAACGGGTTGCTATCCAACGACTGAAAGCAGTTTAACCCCACGCACACATACTTACCGTAATTGCACGCGCACACAGACGCACACCGTCGCACACAGCGAGCACATGCGCACACACACACACACACACACCCTGAGATTCACCCATGCACGTACAGTTATCACACGCGCGCGCGCACAAACGCTGGAATGAGGTAAATACATCGGAGGCAGTTTCTCTGCTAGATTACACAGGCACAATCAGTTCCTCTCTCCCCTGGGCCTCGTATCGAGGAGGACAGAAAGAAATGAACAGAAGAGACAAACGAGAGAAAGGTTTTTTTTCTTTCTTTCTCATTTGTAGAAAATGGAAGTTTGTCTTGTTGCATATCTTAAGGGGCTCTGCCTAATTAGATAGATGGAGGAAGGGCGAGAGAGAAAGACAGAGAGGGCCACAGGGAGAGAGAGAGGTGCAGAAAACGGAGAGTAGACCCATGCAACGTGAAGAGGGAGGTTGGACAGAGATGAGTGGGTACAAGCGGGGTTGATCGCGAGGTCAGGCGGCAGAGGAGGTTTGTAATAAACCTATGAAAAGCGAGACGGAGAGGAGGGGGGGGGGGCGAGAGGAACGGAGAGGGACGAACACGTGGGAGTGTTGAATATCAAAGATGGCCTGAAAGGTCACAGTCACTTTGTACCTGACGACAATCATATTCTCTTTCATCCCGTCGAAAATCAGGATGAACCGCAAGTCAACATTACACGCGCCGTGCGTCACGCGTGCACAAATGTCACGCTTAGTCGTTTAGCAGACGCTCTTATCCAGAGCGAATTAAAGCAAGTACAGGGACGTTCCCCTCTGAGGCAAGTAGGGTGAAGTGCCTTGCCCAGGGACACAAGGTCATGTTGCCACAGCCTGGGGTTCAAACGGAAACCTTCTGACAACTAGCTCAACGCCCTTAACCCGCTGCACCAAATGACCCCCGCGCACAGCCTTACGAACCCACGCTGCATCTCTTCTTTCCTGTGACCTTCAGGCTTCCCGCCTCTCTCTGTTTCTCACACGCGTGTTCGGACACAAAGTCATGTGAGCACTGGAACATGTGCGCTGTTTGACAGGATAAACAGTCGGATGAACGAGCGATGCACTTCCACACCTCCTCTAGCACCAAACCCACACGCTAAAGACGTTCCAACACGCCCCCTGGCAAGAAGGCGAGAAGAGAGGCGCGAGAGAACAGGTGAGAGAACGTGACGGCTAAGATATTCCAGGAAGTGGAGACAAAAAAGGTGCTTGTGTGCATGTGAGAAAGAAGAAGCGAACGAGAGAGAGACGTAGAGAAAGAAATACTGTCAGACCCGCTTGGTAATGTTATTCTGGAGCAGTAGTATACAGTGAACCCTTGTTTTTCACGGGGGGTTACGTTCCAAAAAGAACCCGTGATAAGCGAAATCCGTGAAGTAGAAACCTTAATTTTTTTTAACAATTGTTATACAATTAAATACTCTCTTATATATTAAAACCAAAGAACAAACCCTTTTTACAGGCCCAAGCATTTGTTTAACAAATAAAAGTACTGTATCCTGTAAACCGCAACTTTATTGATGCACAGGTTTGTGTTGGAGAGACTGTTTAGCCAATCAGAATGCAGAACACAATGCACGATGCAAATCCGTGAAGTAGCGAAACCGTGATATAGCGAGGGTTCACTGTACTGTACGCAGTCTGCGGAAACACATATTGATAACGCTTCAGGGATTTTCTGTCATCTGGTTGTCGAATCCAAATCCCCAAATCAAAGTGGAGTCAAATGAGAACACTCACAAGGAATAAAATAGAACAAGGTGGTTTGAAATGGGAGACGAAATAGAGAGGAGAGGGAGCGATTTGAAGGAAAAGGACAGCGATGAGGAGATGCCCAACCCGACAGCCGAGCATTACGTCTTGTGACAGGTGCTGTAATTACCTGACGATTGAAAGGGAGACCGACAAAGCAGAAACAAGCGGTCACTCCGTCGGCAGGGGAAGGACCAGCTTTGGGCCACGTGGGCATATATTTGACCCAGTGGGGGGGCCTAACAATGGAAACAGGTGCACATCCATCAAAGCTAGCCGCCGCGAGAGAGTGCTGAGCATCCGCGCTCCTTCCCACCTCCTTCTGCTCCAGCCCTCAATACTCCACTCCTCCGAGCCGATCACGTTATCCATCCTATCCGTTCTCCAACTGCCGATTCCTCTCCTCCGCTCCCCTCATCCTCCCCCTTGTCATCCGTCCATCCTCCTTCCATGGGTCTTTCTTTCGGGTGTAGGCAAGGGGATCAATGAGTCAAATGGAGAATCAATGGCTCCCAGCTCTTTATAAAACGGTGCCTGACACCTGGCCCACAGTGTGTGCACGTGTGTGTGTGTGTGTGTGTGTGTGTGTGGTGGGGGTCAGGGGGGCTGCTGTTCAGGTTCCCTGTCGCTGACCTTCTCACAGGTACGGGAGACACTTACCCAATGGTAGGTGCTGCCTTAACGCACTGCTGATTAGGCTCGCGCACACACACACACACACACACACACACCGAGACCCACACCCACAACTCAGAAGACAGCGAGAGAGAGAGAGCGAGAGAGAGAAAGAGAGCGAGAGAGAGAGAGAGAGAGAGAAAGAGAGAGAGAGACAGAGAGAGAGAGGAGGGGAAAAAATAGGGCTAAAAACAAGCAACAGGACTGTCGATGGCTGTCCCTGAACACACACAAAGCCTCCTCGTTGTGACTAAGCATTTTGATTCTGGGCTTCACATCTTCCGCTCTTGAAAAACATCATGATTCATTTCCCCATGTAAAAGCACTTAGTCCTGCATGCGTGTGTCTGTGTGTTATGCTAGACCCTGAGTCATTACTTGCTGGTCGGGTGTGCATGAACCGGTGTTAAGTCCTGCTGTTATCACTTCCGAATATTAGACCCCTGTTAGTTAAGGATCTTCCGCCAAGAATGTGCTGCTAACAGTGCTGCAGGGGTTTTCAGCCCTCCTGCATTGTTTGCCCTGTTTGCTGTGAATAACAGGGTGTGTGTGTGTGTGTGTGTGTGTGCTCTATGTGTGCAAATGAAGGAGAGAGAGGGAGAGAGAAAAAGGGAAAGCGTGAAAGCGAGAAACCGTGAGGGAGAGAGGGGAAGGACGTGGAGAGCGGGTGAGCGATTCATTAAAAAGGTGGCAGTTGGTCTCAGCCTCAGCCACTGCTGTCCCCACTCAAAGCTCCCGGGCGCCACATCACTGTGTCTACCTATGTTAATCGCTCTCTTTTTTTCTCTCTGTCTTTCTCTCGGTCTCTCTATCTTGCTCTTTGTCTTTCTCTTTGTCTCTTTCTCGCTCACTCTCCTTGTCAGTCTTTCTCTTCCGTCTCTCTCCCTCTCTGCTTCTCTCTCTCCCTCTCTCTCTCACACACATATTGTACATACTTCTGTTCTCTCTATTTCCTCTTCCCCGTTGAGTCCTTGTCATCCTTTCGTTCAAATCTCTCCCCTCCCACTCATCCCTCGTTTTACCAGCAAATTAAAATGTTTCCATGTCTTTTTAAACTTTCGTCTTCCTGTCCCCCCTTTCAGTTCACTCTCTCTCCATGGGGAAATCAATTTATCTCATTCAGCATCTATTGCACAGTATTCCACCATATTGAGGTTACTGGACCATACTGCGCAGAGAAATAACATGCTTACAACGTAACCATTGGCGACCCCCAACTCATGGTAAATACAGGTTTGTAGGTCACAAAGATCTTGCTTCTTATGGTTCAATCAAGTCTTTGTTTCTGTTTGGGTGACCTGGGAAGTCCAATTGTGTAACAGTATCATTTTGAAACACTGGAAAAAAACAGAGCTTGCAGAACATAACCCAAGCTGTTCATCAAAAAATAAACTCCTTAAACCCCCAGACACATGACTATCCAGTCCCTGTAACAGATGGAATCTGTTCAAACATACACAACATTATAAATCAGTTAAAGTCTTTCCTTCCCCTCTGAATTTCTCTTTTGTTGTTTGAAGAAAATAGATTTTAGTCGGCTATGGATTTACCACCTAGGAGAAATAATTGGACTCAAAGAGATCACTAGGGGGGGGGAAACTGACTGAGCTGTTTCTAAGAGTCAGGCTACTGCAATGCTGGTGTGCAAAACATTGCCATCTTTTAGCACTGCAGGTTCTCTTGACTTTGAAACATCTCACTGCCCGACTGGTAATACTGAAAAATAGGGCACTGCTACGAAGAAAACTCTCCTTTATCATCAAATAAGCCCAAATATCAAGGCTACACTTCAGACATGTATTCTAAAAGAAATTTCCGATGCGAAAAGGAGAAATATGTGAGGAGGAATGGAGAGTTAAGAGGCTGAGTGTGAAAAAAAGGTTCTTTTAGACTGTTAACCGCTCTGAACGGAAGGAGACAAGCTTTAGTCCGACTCAGACGCCCTGATGGTCAGTCAAGTCCTCAAAGCCCACGGTCACAGCACCATCTGAGGTCTAATATAAGATTGCACATGAGCACTATTCTCTATGACCTCTAGTCTCTTTCATGTCTATGTCTCCGTATCTGTCTCTTTTCCAGTGGCTCCCTCCTCTCACTTTCGCCGTGTTTATACTCGTTTGAGCCGATCCGATCCCCTGTCTTTTTTTTTTCTTTTTTTCATATTCTATCTCTCTTTTTTGTCTCACTAGTACCAGATTCTGGTCTATAGATCACCCAGCAGGATCCGACCACACCGGTAAATGGACCTGCCAGCAGGTCAATGTCGACAGATCCATCACAGAGCAAGGCTCCACAGGGCGGCATCATTTATTCAGCTCTCTTACGCACAGCCGTCCTGGAGGTCAAGTCTATAGAACATGACGGATCTGGTTGTGGTCCTAGGCTCCGGGACAAGCCCAACGTAGTTTAGCTTTTGTCAAGTCTTTGCAGTGTGCTCCGTACAGTTGCAATGCTTAAGTCGCAACCTCGACTGTGGTTGTAATGTCGAGAGAATTCCGACATTAAGGGGTTGACGTAGCGAGACCCTACGAGGCGTTTAAACTCTGTAGACGCGCAGCCACAAGGTCAGCGTGCGCCGAACAGTAGCCTACTGTCTTTCAGCAGCGAATGACAGTTGAGAAGCCATGCTCAACACACGGACCAGGAACTTCCACATACGGATACACTGTCACCGACAAACACAAGTCAACATGCAGGACGCTGAATAACAAACCAAACGCTTAAGGCATGCACACAAAAACACGCACAGGACCGCTCTCTTCCTTACCGGGCAGGCCAAGACAGAGCAGGGCGCTGTAGTAGATGACAGGCAGTGGTCCGAGGGGGCATCCCTGGGGAGCGTCTGGGGGTGACAGCCCCGGGCTCCAGGCGCTCTCGTTGCTGGACGCGATGGTGAAGATGTGGCTGTGCTCCATGGTCTCTTCGTTTTCCTACGGCTCGACGTCAGGCACCCCAGACCAACACACGCGCGCACGCAGCGCCTAGCTGCTCGGACCGGGAGAGGAGGGTGCTCCGTCCTTGGGTGCCAGTAGGCATGAGAGTGTGTGAGCAGGAGAGCAAGTGACAGAATGTGTGTGAGAGAGAGACAGAGAGAGAGAGACAGAGAGAGAGGAGAGAGAAGGAGAAGAGCGGGAGAGACAGGAAAGAGACTGAGCCAGACGGCGGAGATCGGAGAGGTGATATGTGTTAGTGGGTGACGGAGGAGAGGAGAGAGTGAGGGGAAGAGTGTTGAGGGAGGATGCTGTGGGTGTGTGTGGGGGGGTGTGGTTGTGTGAAAGCGAGGGAGAATGAGTGTGCAGAGGTGGATGTGGAGAGAGAGAGTGGCGGGGGAGTTAGGGATGGGGGAGAGGAGGGAGGGAGGGAGGGAGGGAGGGAGGGAGGGAGGGACCATGAGAGGGGAGGGGAAGCAGAAAGGTAGGAAAGAACAAGGGCAGGCGACGCGTGAAAGAGATGAAGTGCGCGCGCGTCTGTGTGTCTGTGCGGCGAATGAGTGAGAGAGAATTAGAAAACTGAATGCTGGGATGAGTGAGGAGGCAGAATTGAAGGAGGGGATACGGAGGTAGAGTCCGACGAGTGCATTTGTTCTCGCAAGTGAGGATGGTGGGCGCAAAGATGGCATGACATTGAGGTGACGAGCGGAGCGATGGAAGCACTGAGGAAACGCCATCGGCGCAAACCGTGTGCCCACATACGCACAAACGCATGTGTACTGTATATATTGAAGTCGGCGAGTAGACCATGCATATGCACGTGCATTTCAATCTGACATTAAAGGTGTGTATGCGAACGGGGGGGGGACAAGCATGCTTTTAAGGCAGCACTGAAAGGAAGTTGAAAGATGCTGAGGGCAGTTGGACGCAACTGAGGCTGTAAGCGTGCCCGACGGTAGGTGACGTTGTGACAGCGGGTGTGTAAACGTCTGTGTCAGACGGTGTGTTGTGGGGGAGGGGCGGGGGTGGGGGTGGGGGGGGGGGGCAGGGTTACGCAGCTTCCTACACTAGTGGCTCCGGTGGCTCAGCGGTTAAGGCGTTGGGGCTCACGATTGAAAGAATGTCAGTTCGACTCCCCGGCTGTGGTTACATGACGTTGCGTTCTTGGACAAGGCACTTCACCCTACCTGCCTCAGGGAGAATGTCCCTGTACTTGCTGTCAATCGCTTTGGATAAAAGCGTCTGCTAAATGAATACATGTAAGTGTCATTTTTCTCCTTAACGTTCACCGATTCAAGAAGAACAACCTGCGTCTGGTAGCTACAGGACCTGTTCAGATCCTTAGGATGTGTGTTCCCACCACACAGCCCTCTCTAGAAGCTGTTCTGGCGTATTGCAGCATTTTGACTGAAAAGTACAAGGTCAAAGCACAGTATAGCAGTACTTGGTCACAGACATCACTGACCCCCCCCCCCCCCCCCCGGGCTGGAGGCCCATGTATTGGATAAACCAACACGTTTCATCCACAGCCAGCTACTGTAAACTGGTCATAAAAATGTCCATCGTTTTCAGATCGATTGCCATCTGCTCAGTCAGGTGGCTAAGCGGTTAAGGAGTGGTGCTAGTAATCAGCAGGTTCCCAGTTCAAACTCCGGCCGTGTCAACATGATAGTTTCCTTGGGCAAGGCACTTCACCCTACCTCAGGGGGAATGTCCCTGTACTTGCTGTAAGTGGCTCTGGATAAGAGGGTTTGCTCATGTAATGAACCCATTTTACATTTAGCAGACGCTTTTATCCAAAGCGACTTACAGTAAGTACAGGGACATTCTCCCTGAGGCAAGTAGGGTGAAGTGCCTTGCCCAAGGACACAGCATCATATTGCCACAGCGGGGGCTCGATCTCACAACTTTCCGATCATGAGGCCAACGCCTTAACCGTTGAGCTATCTGACGCCCCGCCCATGTAATGTACATGTAAATGTGCTGCAAATGGGAGAGTGGTTCTGAAGTTGGAGGATACTCAGTTGAACCTGCTTGGTGGAGCGTGGCTACGTGGAGCGGTAGGGACCCCTACCGGACAGAAGTCAGCTACGGAGAACAACTACTAGCTACCGGCTGGGAGAATACTGCGACTGCGGAACACAACACTGTATTACTACACCAAACAGTTGGGTGGGGAAGGGATGGTGGTGGAGAAAAGTAAAAAGACTGAAAGATGGGTTTGAGAGACAGCTTTGGAAAGAGAAGGAGGAACTTAGGGGGACGAGGAGGGGGGGGGGGGGACGCGCCCACGTTTTGAGCTTGTCCGAGTAGCCGCGAACGACGAGCTGTCGTGAATTATGAATGCTTGGCGGAATGGCCGACTTGTTTGTTTTAACACGCGGGCGGAAAACGACAGCTGAGTCTTGGGAGGGAGGGAACGAGAGAGGGGGGGGGAGGGAGGGAGGGAGGGAGGGAGGGGGGGAGGGAGGGAGGGAACGAGAGAGAGGGGGGGAGGGAGGGAGGGAGGGAGGGAGGGGGGGAGGGGGGGAGGGGGGGAGGGAGGGAGGGAGGGAGGGGGGGAGGGAGGGAGGGAGGGAGGGAGGGAGGGAGGGGAGGAGGGGGGGAGGGAGGGAGGGAGGGAGGGAGGGAGGGAGGGAGGGAGGGAGGGAGGGAGGGAGGGAGGGAGGGAGGGAGGGGGGGAGGGAGGGAGGGAGGGAGGGATCACGTGCCTCCTAATCCTATTCCACATCATGGGAAAAATTAATGTGCAGAGGTAGAGAGGGCGGTTGCAATTAAACCTTGAATAAAACATGGGCGGCTGACGGGTATTGATGGAGGGGAGAGATGGAAGAGAGGAAGGCCATTCTTCAGGCAGCTTGGTAGAAATGGTTAAGACCCCCGGGGTCACAAACACACGCACACACACACTGACCGTGTGCAGTTCAGCGACACGGCTCAGTCAGTGCCACCCTCTTGACGAGGCTAGAGAACCTCTACAAACTGAGCCGGGTCTAATGACTTTCTCACTTGACCTATTTGAGATCCCTTTGTCTTTTAAACCGACTGCAAGACGTGTTTTTTTTTCCTTTGAGATGCAATGTTGTTACGGTTGCAGTGACCCACCATCAGAATTACGTAAGGCCAGATGTTGTTGTTGCACTGTGTCTGGTAAAATACAAACCATTATTTGGCGATAACCACTGACATCCTGTCAGCGCTGGTCATTTCTGGTCCTTGAGTTTGTGTTCTTAGGATATGCACTGTTTGTCGCTTTGGATGAAGGCATTGGCTATACGAATGAGAGGTCACGTAAAATGTAGAACCTGTTTCTAATACAGTAATCCCTCGTCACTTCGCAGTTCAAGTTTTGCGCCCTCAGTGCATCGCAGATTTTTTTTAAATATCAACAAAAACCAACCAAAAAATATATATTGCCATATCAGCAGCCGTACTGCGGAAAGCTGCGTTGTTTCATCGTGATGCACCAGAGATACGTTTTTCCAGGATGCCAGACAGAGAGAAGCTTTCTCTTCCCTTGTTGTATCTCGCCACTCTCGTACACGTTGTCAACTGTTTCTCGCGCATCTTAGTCTTGCGTTCCAAATCTCTCGATTTCTTTAAGCTCTTATAATTGCCTCCTAAGCGCCGTGAGTGAGGCAAGTAGGGTGAAGTGCCTTGCCCGAGGACGCAACGTCACGTAGCCGCAGCCGGGAATGAAACTTGCAACCTTCAAATCGCTAGCCCAACACCTTAACCGCTGAGCCATCTGACTCCCTAATGTTGTACAGTAATACACACGCTGTTGATCTGGAACTCATAAATGCTTTCAGTCTATGGTATGAGTCAAGCTGTCCCAGAATATTGTCAATAAACCTCAAGCAAACCACACAATTATTTTTCTATATCCTTCATGGATAAACAACAAATCAACAAACAACCAATGCTTGCTGGATATGTTAGCTGACTGGTCATTAGGAGCTGTGTGTTTGTGTGTGCGTACGTGTGTGTGTGTGTGTGTGTGTGACAGGATATGCCTACCCTGTGGTGAGTGTATACACATTCCCCAATGGTCACGATGACAACCGTTTTCACGGTACGGGTCTCATTTAACAAACACATTCATTCACGATTACACCCGTCATCGGTCGACTGCAGACCGAAGTACACCGGCCCGTGCACACGTTTGTGCAAAAGCAATCGCACATTCACTTACACACGGAGGTAGAGGTCTGCAGTATTTACATCATTTTACAGCATTCCACTAAGGGTAGAAGGGCAGGGGTGGAAAGGTAGAAAAACAGTGCAGTGTAACGATTAGGTGTCGAATGAATGAAAGAGACAGAGAGAAGATGGAGAGATGTGGGGGGGGGGTGGAGAAAGATTAGATTAGATATACTTTATTAATCCCACAACGGGGAAATTTAGTTGCTACAGCAGAAGAACAAAAGTAGAAAAGACAAAAACAAATCCAGATAATAAATAGAATAAACCAAAATACAATAAAAATAAATACAGACAAATGACATGGCATGAGCAGAGACTACAAAATCATCAGGTGGTGCAGGTGTTATAGAGTCTGACAGCAGCCGGGATGAAGGACCTGCGGAACCTCTCCGTCCTACACCGTGGGTGTAGCAGTCTGCTGCTGAAGGAGCTGCTCAGGGACCCCACAGTGTCTTGTAGGGGGCGAGAGGTGTTGTCCATGATGGACGTCAGCTTAGCTAACATCCTCCTCTCACCCACTTCCTCTATGGAGTCCAGAGGACAGTCCAGGACAGAGCTCGCTCTTCTAATAAGTCTGTTAAGCCTGCTCCTGTCTCTGTCCGTGCTGCCCCCTCTCCAGCAGACCACAGCATAAAAGATGGCTGAGGCCACCACAGAGTCATGGAAGGTCCCGGGGAGAGCACTGCGCACTCCGAAGGACCTCAGTCTCCTCAGCAGGTGGAGACGACTCTGGCCCTTCTTGTAAAGTGCGTGGGTGTTATCAGTCCAGTTTATTGTTGAGGTGAACACCCGGGAATTTGTAGCTCTCCACCACCTCTATGTCCGATCCCTGGATGTTCACCGTTGTGAGATGTTTCCCTCCGGAAGTTGACGATCATCTCCTCCGTCTTGCTGGTGTTGAGCTGAAGCTGGTTTAGCTCACTCCAGCTGACAAAGTCCCTGACAAAGTCCCTGAAAGATGGAGAGAGGTGGAGAGGTGAGTGGAGATGTAGAGGTGGAGAGAGGTGGAGGGGATATGGAGGGGGGGGTGGTGGGGAGAGACAGAGGGGGGGATATGGAGAGGTGGCGAAATATCCAGGGGGGGTTGGAGCGAGATGCAAGGGAGGGTTGGAGACAGACAGAGGGGTGGAAAGACGGTTTGGAGAGCGATGGAGAGAGGTGGAAAAAAACGGGATGGGAGAATGATGCTGGCAGACAAGGGGGTCTCTATCCCCCTGGTCTCCAGTGAGTCATAGAGATTGTTAGCAGCAGAATTCATTATGGAGGCTCTGGGTGAAGCCAGGTGTGTTTGTTGAACACACTCGCTAAATCAGCGTCTGAATGTGGTGAAAGCCAGGTGACTGGATCGCATGCATGGCTTATTTCTCCCTCCTTCACGGCGAGACAGTTTTGAAAGCGTAAAAACAAGAGGGGTGAGAAGAAGCGAAGTAAGGGAGAAAGAGAGAACGATGGAGCAGAGAGGTATAAGGAACAGTGGGTGGGAAAAGCAACCCAGACAGAGGTTGTTACTCAATTAAGGAGACACACGCCATTTCCTTTTATGCCTGCTCTCCTGGTTGCTGGCCCTTCCTTTACACGCACACACATACTCACACACACACACACGTACAATCACACATGCACGCACACACACTCACCGCTCACACACTCGCGCACACACACACACACACACTCACGCACACTGTAGAAGGAACAGAACACGTGTGGCAGACACGTGTGCATTAATACACAAAGACAGTACATGTGGACAGGGACTGGACTCATTTACACATCTAGCATGGCGCCAGCAGGCTGGGGCAGCCCTCTTCGCCTCTCTCGGTCTCCCCCCAGGACGTGAGAGGCTCTCTCCAGTGACCAGCATCCAGGTCTGGCTGGGAGAGCAGCTGTGGAACCAGGGCTTTCCAATAACCTGCTCATTGGACCAGGGAAACGGGGAAACACTTAACAATCAATCAATCAATCAATATCCTTTATTTAACCAGGTAAAATTCATTGAGATTCAAATCTCTTTTTCAAGAATGACCTGGCCAAGAAGGCAGCACCATGATACAATAAGAACAATCAACCACAATTCTCATACACCACATTCAACGTCAGGTAACACCGCGCACAGCTGAGTCTCTCATCCCCTGTAGACTAAGCAACAGTGCCCTCACCCCCTCCAGCCCCCTGCAATGACGTTAGCAAGGGATCATTTACAAATATCGTATCCACGGGTACGAATGATGTATTTGGGGTTGAACAGGCTTGTGGTTCCAACGGAGGCTGGTTTCCTTTTGCACGTTGGCAGATGGGTTTCCTCCACGTGGTAGAGACAGGATTGTATGGATATTCTAACCAGTTGGGCTGGAAGCGGGCTCACTGGCAGTTGTTAGTTTATGTTTGCTCAGATGTCCATCTCTGCGCCTGGGAGTTTCCTTTTCGCTGGCTGCGAAGACGAGGCTCGGCTGAACTCCTCTCGTCCATGAAGTCTGTCAGTTGCTCAGTCTATCGCTTCCCCCCCCCCTCTCTCTCTCTCTCTCTCTCTCTCTCTCTCTCGCCCCTTAGCTATCAGTTCGTTCTGTAATCCTTTCTCCCATGCCGACGGCTTGTTAACAGACAAGGGCTGTGGAGAACCCCCCCCCCCCCCCCCATCTTGTTTTTGTTGTCTCCGCGTCTGTTTACATTCGCTCCTCGTATTGATCGCCTGTCGCCTCAGATCAGGGAGGGAGAGGGCTTTTCGGATTCCGATCACACGTCGGATGATAATGGAATTATCGTTGGCTTCGTCGTTGGCTGAGCGGACCTAGGTTCTGGAAAGGTCGCGCTTCGGCCGGCGTGGTTGACGCAGAAATGGGAAATGCGGGTTTAGGGACTTGAAGCAGATTATAGGAGGCTGAAGTGGTTGTGGCCATTGTTTCACTTAGACAGTGGTAAAATATCCATACCACACATATAGGGCCTCCATAAGGCCTATAGGCTGACCTGTGGAAGTATATGAACTGTTAGATTTTGTATTATAAATACATGGCGGGAAGATAAGGCATTCGCCAACTTCGTTAAACCGTATCAAAACACGCCCGGTTACAAAAGCACACAGGTAAAAAAAAAAAAAATGTAAATGTATATTCCGACACTGCATAATAGGTTATGGCTGAGCAGTTAGGGAATCGGGCTAGTAATCAGAATGTTGCCGTTTCAGTTCCCGGCCGTGCCAGATGACGTTGTGTCCTTTGGCACTTCATCCTACTTGCCTCAGGGGGGGATTTCCCTGTACTTGTTGTAAGTCGCTCTGGATAAGAGCATCTACTAAATCAGTGGTCCCAACCCCTGGTCCTCATGGCCCACTTTCCTGCTTGTTTTAGATGTTTCCCTGCTCCAACGCACCTGATTCAAATGAATGAGTGGTTATCTAGCTCTGAATAATCCTGGTAACGAACATGCATTAGAATCAGGTGTGTGGGAAGGGGGAAACATCTAAAACATGCAGGACAGTGGGCCCTGAGGACCAGGGTTGGTGTCCACTGTGCTAAATGACGCTCAATCATCCACTCCCCAAAGTTGGAATCAACTCCCCACCTCCATCAGAAACACAGACTGCCTCCACACCTTCAAAGTAAGACTTAAAATCACTTATTCCGAGAATTCAATGGCATTTAGAAAAAGTATGGTACTTAGAAATATAATCTGATGTTGCTCAGACTACTTGTCGGTCGTTGTTGCTTTCTTGCTTTATTGTTCGCAACCCTAATGTGTTGATGCGATTGTTGTGTTATGTTTGCATGCTCTTATAGCTCTTCCCTTGGCACTTATTTGGTTCTCACGAATGTATAATTCACAATCAAACAGCCCACTATGTTCGGGGTCTATCTCGTTGCTATGCTCAGTGACCGATGCTCTTTGTAAAGCTCTCTCTTCTAAGTCGCTTTGGATAAAAGCGTCTGCTAAATGAACAATTGTACATTTAAATGTAAAGCCAGATGTTTAACCAAATGCACTGCCCGAAAGCGCTCTCTAGTGGTTTAAGTGTGATACTACAGTGCGGGTTTACAAAGCAACAAATGCATGTGATGCAGACTTCAATTTGACATCCTGCGACGATGCTGGTACAGTGAGCTGCGTATTAGAACCAGCCTATCAGGCTTTTTACTGCTGTTTTCTACCGTCCTTGCGCCTGCTAAAGAACTGTAAGTAACGTCAATTTTGTCCAAAAAGCTACGCATTTTAACCCGCCGCGCCCTGCAACTGATCTCCCACTGTTATCCTTTTCGGAAGCCCATAGTGTTCGTATATTACGATACGCAGCATGCACTATAAACTACTAATCAACGCGATTGACATAAATAAGCTTTCAAATACCTATTCACTGATTCAATACCCAGTTTGTCAAATTTAGGATATGTTAAACCATAGCAAAATGACGTAGGCCTGTTCTTGACAGCATCATCTTGGATGAGTAGGGCGATCCAAGAGAGACATATGATTGTGTTAGTCTGCGTGTTCCTGATCTATTTATTCGTACCAGAATGTGTTGTTTGGGCTATGACAGATGCAATTAAGTCGATTTAGTGGGTCAACGTCGTTCATTGTTGTTTACAAATGCAAATTACAGGCGATGTGGCCACTTGATGGCAGCATTGCAGCCGACATAACCTAGGAAAGTGCATCGTCACTTGTAATAAGTACGTCGATAGCACTTCAAGCTTTTAGAGATGCTCTTATGCTTTAGTAATGACACACATGACCCTCCTGAACAGACAAGGGCAGTTAGACTTCCTTCCTTGCCACAGCTTCATAACATTCACATGTAGTCATTTAGCAGACACTCTTTCAACCTTTTATTTTCAGACAGAAACTTTCGATCCCAGGTGGAGTTGATTTGTCAGCACTACCAGTCAAGAGTGTGAGAAACAGGCGTCACACCCTTTTCATCATGGTCCCCATGGCCACCTCCACCACCCTGCTCTGCCTGCTGCTGGGCCAGGCTGCTGCTAGTCTGCGCAGCAAAACAGGTAAGGTATGGATGGATGGATGGATGGGGTGAGGGTGCTTGTTTGGGAAGGAGCAGAGAGATTCTTGGAAAGAGCTGGAGGGGACGAATACACCAAAATTAGTTGATGTGATTGGAGAAGCGGAGAGGAACATTGATGAGAGCCAAGTAATGAAAAGGGCAATAAGAGTACTTTCTGCTGTTGTCTCTGAGGGGTTTCTTCACGAGGTAATAGTAATAGGAAGGATTTCACAAAAATCTTTATTACCAACTATGAATAATGATTTAATCATTTTTACATCATCTCATGGCAGGTCTATTTGATTTGGAGCCACAAATCGCTGAAGTACTTTCCCAGCTCTGTCGATTACCGTCTCCCTTTCTTCTCCCTCCTCTTTGTCTCTCCCACTTTCTCATTTCCCCTCCATCCCTCGCTATTATTTTGACTCTCTCTCTTTCTCTCTCTCTCTCTCTCTCTGTCTCTCCTCTGTCTCTCCCTCTCCCCCTTTCTCTCCTCTCTTTCTCCCCCTCTCTCTGTCTCTCTTTCCCTGTCTCCCTCTCTCTCTCCTCCCTCCCGCTCTCTCTCTCTCCCCCCTCTCTTTCTCTCTCTCTCCCTCCCCAGTCTTCCTGGATAAGCAGGAAGCCAGCGCTGTCATCTCCAGGTCAAAGCGTGCCAACGGGGAGACCCTGCCCCCCAGCATGGAGCGCGAGTGTCTGCAGAAGGTGTGCAACTACGAGGAAGCCCGCGAGATCTTCCAGGACTCCTATCGCACGGTGAGAACACACACGCACACAGACTAACACACACAGACTAACACACAAACACACACACAGGCTCACACACACTAGACTAACACCCTAAAACAGGGGTGGGAAATGACGGTCCTCAGGGGGGCCCCTGGGGGGCCTCTGTCCTAAAGGTTTTAGATGTTTCTCTACTGTGGCACACCTGATTCTAATGAATGGGTCGTTATCAGACTTCCAAAGAGTGTGATAACAACCCGTTCGTTTGAATCAGGTGTGCTAGAGCAGGGAAACGTCAAAAACCTTCAGGACAGCGGCCCCTGAGGACCGGAATTGCCCCACCCCTGCTCTAGAACATGTGCTCCTAACCCTAACATCACTACAGTGGTGTTCGCCCTCAGTCAGCCAACCATTTGCACTCAGACACTCACTCACCCATGGACCCACTCTCTCATTCTCTCACTCACATACTCACACACCCACACACTCACTATACAAACGATCGCTAATACTGCCTCTGTCTTACAGGATATCTTCTGGTCCGTTTACATAGGTGAGTACATATATTCTCTTTCCAGTTCTGTCATTGTACTTCACAGTTGTATATCTGATGGTCTGATACTTAAACCTGTGTGTGTATGGTGTGTGTCTTCAGATGGGGACCAATGTGCTCCTAAGCCCTGTAAGAATGGAGCCATGTGTTCCGACAGCGTGGGGGGCTACGACTGTGTCTGCAAGAGCGGCTTCTCGGGGGTCCACTGTGAGAAAGGTACCCTGACCACAACACCTGGAACACGGAACTGGACTGTAAACCCTTCCACTACGATGACCAGGGACTCGCATTACACAGAAGGCTTGTACTTCTCAAAAATGTAGCCTGGGGAGTCAGGTGGCTAAGCGGTTTGGGAGTCGGGCTAGTTCCTAGTTCAAACCCCAGCTGTGCTAACATGACATTCTGTCCTTGGGAAAGGCACTTCTCCCTACTTGCCTCAGGGGGAATGTCCCTGTGCTTACTGTATGTCGCTCTGGATAAGAGCGCCTGCTAAATGACTAGATGTGAATGTAGTTCTGACTGAAGGTTGTCATCCCCAGACATGACTGTATGTGTACTGGATAAGACCAAGGGCTGCAGCCAGTTCTGTAAGCCAGGCTACGTGTCCTACGAATGCTCCTGCGCCCACGGATGGAAGCTGGACGACAAGACAAAGGAGAAGTGCATTCCTGCAGGTACCGCTCGCGTGCTTTTCTCGTTTGTCCTTTCTCTCCTCTTTCCATATGTGCCTCACCCTCCCTCACGCTCATTCTCTCCCCCCCCCCCTCTCTCGCCCAGTGCCGTTCCCTTGTGGTAAGAGTAGTTTCGGCTTTTGGGAGAGCAGGCAAGCAGCCAACATCCGCGACAACTACAAGGGTTACAGCTGCAGTTCCGGGGAGTGCCCCTGGCAGGTAATGTTGTGTACCTAGAGCAGACACCTACGGACACGCACGCACCAAAGCCTTCTGCATTTTTGATAGGGTCTTTTTCTGTTTTAAAGAGTTTCCCCTCGGAGATTAATAAAGTATTCTGAATCTGTTTGTGCACGTGGGTGTGCAGGCCATCTTGAAGAGTGCAGAGTCCAGCGGGTTCTGTAGTGGAGTGATTCTGAAGGATAATCTGGTTCTGACCACAGCCCAGTGCGCCAACAAGTACACCTCTTTCCAAGTGGCAGTGGGTGAGTAGCTAAAGGGGTGTCTGTGTCTGTATGTGTGTGAGAGGGAGTTTGTCCCCATGTGTATGCGTGTGCCTGTCCATCTATCCTGACCCCTGCATTCCTCCCCTCTCAGGCAAGCTGGGTACGACCTACACGGACGGGGAGCAGACTCTGTATGTGAAGGTCACCCACATCCACCCTCGCTACACCGAAGGTCGCCCCGACAATGACCTGGCCGTGGTGGAGCTCCGCGACCGCATCCTCTTCAAGAAGACGGTGGTCGCCGCCTGCCTGCCCGAGCGCGACTTCGCAGACAGCGTCCTGATGAACGGCACGCTGCCGGCCGCCGTCACCGGCTGGCACGAGCCCAAGGAGAGCCTGGACTTCCAGGGGCCGCTCACCATCAACCATCTGACCTACGAGCCCCTGGCGGCGTGCGTCGAGAGGCATGGGGAGCAGGTCACCAATAAGATGGGCTGCACCGCCCCCAGAGCCCAGGTGGACTGCAAGATGGGGTCTGGCAGCGCCCTGCTCACCCTCCACAGGGAGGTGTTCTTCCTGACCGGGATGATCAGCCGGCCCCCTGGGGGCCACTGCGCCAAGGGCTACCTCTACCAGAGGGTGTCCCGCTACTTGCCCTGGCTTCAGTCCCTCATGGACTCACGCTGAGGGGAGAGAGAGGCGTGTTGGAGGGTGGCAGGAGGGCAGCAGGGTGGAGGCAGGTGGAGCGGTCTTTTAATGGGGGGGATTACTGATACGAGGGAGGGACTGAAAGAAGAAGAGATTGGGGTGGCTTGGGAGGGAGGAATTTCAAAGGGTTAAATAACGCTTTGTTTGTGTAACCTCAAGTCAGGTTAGTCTGTTTGTCTGCTTATTTAATACTGCCTAAACTTTGTTATTTCGAATTAAAACAGCTAGAAGTTTCTCTCATTAACTGTTGGCAAGGCTGCCATTTTTAACGTCCGTAAACTGTATATTTTGTTGTAGTTCTTTACTTGTCCAGGAGGTGTCTCCCTCTTACCAACAACACTATTCACAGGCCTTGTACCCTTCTAGGCTCCTGCCAAATTTAGCACTTGGCAGACTGCAGCTAGGAACAGTAAATTATGCAGTGTGCATTTATGTTGCTGTTGTACCTAAACAGTGTTGTTCTTCACAGGCCCAGCGACGGTGGCTGCTAAACTGTTTTCGTCATTCTTGTTCTTTGCCCTTCTGAGAATGCCATAATAAAATGTAACACCGCGGCTGCTGTCGTGTTATTATTTGCGTGTGAGGAATAGGTGTTGTGTTTGTTGTTTGTGTTAGTCATTTATTAGCCGGCCAGGGCTCCACACAGCTAAGGTATTGTCAATTCTGGGGCCGGTTCTCCTCAGCCAAAGTGTCGAAACTTCCTCTACTCTGCGTGGTGTTAGGCTGCCCTCTGGGTCACGTTCTCCCGCGTTGCTTGCCAACATTTTCTCACAACCCTGAGCCTTCACCTCTCAACTCCTACCCCACCCCCCACCCCCTCTTGGGGGCCAGCCTCCACACCAGAGAGAGAGAGAAAGGAACAGAGAGAAGGGAGAAAGACGCAGACAAACCAAAACCTGTCCTGCCACTTCGGAGTGGGCCCTTTGAAAAGGGGATACCCCCTCTCCCTTCCCCCATCGCCACCACCGCCCTAAAAAAGCTGTGGCACTGTCTGCTTGTTGCCATGGCCACCTGCCTAGGAGATGACTTCTGGCTGCCAAAAATGCTCCCCTGCTCCTACCGTCCAATAGGGAGGAATCTAAGAGAGACTGTTTCCTTCCTGTGTTTGGCCTGGTTCTCTGGTCCTGTCACCTTCGATAGCTGCTTCTACCTACAGACACACCACACCAGGCTGGACCAGCGAACCCAGACACAGGGCAGACACATCGACTGGCTCAGTACAAGCAAGATACTAACAGACCAAGATACATGTGTTGAGGTAATAGGCTGGATTCATATTTCTCCCAGTACTGTACTGAATAATCCCTTCAGGATTCAGGATCCAGATACGGCCATAGAAAGAGAGACTTAGGCAAACAGGAAGGCTTAAGCAGGGTGAGAAGGAAGCGACTGAGGGAGGGAGGGAGGGAGGTTGGCGGTGATGGTAGCGCAAAGTAGATTTGGAGTTTGGACGTAACTGAGAACTGATGGCGTAACATAAGTCACTCATTATTTATGGACCTCTCTCCTCGGTTCATATGTAGTATGTGCGTTAGAGATTTAGTCATTGTTTTGCACAGGGGCCCATATCAGCGTCTGTTTTTGGACGTATCCAGTAAATTGGTGGTGTGTCTTCTCCAGAGGACAGATTCCCATACATCTGCCTGCTGCCCTATAAAAGCTATAATCTGGAACCCTTTGATTTAACCTCATGCTGTGAACTCAAATCCATACACACCCCCTACACAAGTTTGTGCACGCGTGCGTGCGTATGTGTGTGTGTGTGTGTGTGTGTGTGCTTGTGTGTTTTTGGGGACTAGGGGTAACGTCAAATGGCAGTCTTGTGTGAGGATAATCTGTCTGTGTGATGTCTGAGCCTGTGTGTGTGTGTGTGGGTTGGGGGGGTGTTTTTAAAAAAGTGACAGGATTGAGCAGTGAAAGTGTTTGTTGTTTTGTTAATTTGTGTATGCGTGTGGATGGGGGGGGTGGGGGTTAGGTGTCTGTAATGGCACGTCTATCTCATATAGTAATCTCTAAATCCTTTTCTCTCCCTCCGTCCATCCAGCCCACCCCCCACCCCCTGCCACCCCGGTCCTATGCCCAGGGAGGGGGCTCTCCTGTGGGCTGGCCTGATGCTGGCTCACCCCCACCCCCTCTCACATGGTTCCCCATGCCAGACTAAATCAGATTCCCCTTGGCTGAGCGATTGTGCGGCGCTACCACTGAACCTCTAGAGGCCTGGGCCTGGGCCTAGGCATGGGTGGGAGAAAAAGAGGCAGAGGAAGAAAGAGAATGAGAAATCAAGTGTTGGCAGGGACATAACAAGGAAGACAGGGGGAGGGAGGAGGGGAGGCTGAAAGCACAACTGTTTGGGGTTGTAAAATAATGAAGAGCGAGAGACAGAGAATAGAGACTCAAGAATTGGGGAGACTGTTTTCTGTTTGTCTGACAGGATTGTCAACCGAAATAATCGCTCCATTTAATCAAAATAGTGTTAACAGAGTTGTTGGGTGTCTTTGATTATGTATGCTTTTTATTTTTTTCGCTAATAAAAAAGCAATAAACGTTGTTGGCAGATGCAACAAGGAAGGAATGTTTGTACCCTAGTATGACACACCAAGCTTATCCCTTAACCCCCCCCTCCACCCCTCACCCCCACCCCCACTCTACAAGCCTTTCAAAACAATCGCATCACCAGCCCTTTCCTGCTTCTCTGATTGGATCCGAATGACCCATGAATAATCCTGGCTTTTATTCTACTAACCTAACCCTGACCCTCTCGGGCCTGAGGAAAAACTGAGGAGACCACCTTCATCCCAGGTCTGTGGAAGAGGAAGAAAGTGCGCTCTCTCTCTTTCCGTCCTCCCTCATCCTCCCTCTCTCCCCTTCCCTCTATCTCTCTCTCTCTCCTCTCTCCGTTACCCCCTTTGCTAGCACCTGTGTTTGTGCTTTCCTATCCGTGTGTTTATTTAGGTGTCTTACAGAGGTCACTATCTGCGGAGCTTATGACCTGACCCTACAGAGACCACACCGCTCCTAAAGGTCGACAGACGGCAGACTTAAATTACCCAGAATTCTCCTTGAATCGCCTGGTCTGCTGAGGCCAGGATTATCCTTCGCCGCATAATTACCCCACAGGGCATGTCAGCACATCTCATCAGAGCCCAATCAGGAAGCTCTAAGCTCTTTAAGTATAAGAGTGTGCATATGAAAATGAAAGCAACGGACCCTGTCCGCCTTAACCCGCCTCACTTAACACGCACGGGCCAGTTTGATTATACGTTAAATCATCAAAATGACACACGGTGGTGTCCTACTTTAGTATGGACATCAGCCCACCCACCTTCTCTTAAAATTAGCCCCTCTTCCTGTCTGACACACCTGCTTCCTGTCATAGTGGTCATGTCCTGTGAGGTTATAGGCCAGCTTCCTGTCACGTGTCATAAGGGACAGTGACAGCCTGCGGTCATTGTGGTTGTCATATCCTATTCTGGGGAGTAGAGTAGGACTGGCTACTCTGTATGCTGCAGTCAAGTTGCGGAGCGAAGGTGTCTGTTTGGACTCAGTCGCTCAGTAAGAAGCCTAGCGAGAGCCAAGTGTCCTGGGAGAGGAGCAGAGAGGCACTCCCTTACATTTACAGTCAGTCATTTAGCAGACGCTCTTATCCAGGGCTATTTACAGCAAGTCCGGCAACATTCCCCCCTTGACAAATAGGGTGAAATGCCTTGCCCAAGGACACGTCATGTTGACACAGTTGGGGTTCGAACCAAGGACCTTCTGTCCGACTCCCTAACCGACTGTGCCACATGGAGCTGGCCTCAAGAGACCTTCAGCTTAGCGAAGAGAGGGAGAGAGCGAGAGGAAGAGAGACGGAAATAGAGGGACAGACTCCAACACTTTATAGCAGTGTTTCCTAACCCTGGTCTTCAGGGAACACCTGTTCTTCATGTTCTAGATGTTTCCCTGCTCCAACACACCTGATTCAAATGAATGGTCATAAGCAGGTCTGCTGATGCAGGGAAACCTCTAAAACATGCAGGACAAGTGTTGCTTGAGAACCAGGGTTGAGAACCACTGCTTTTAGGAGAAGAACTTTAAAGCTATACATGACCCAAATCTGAACCAGGAAAGTGTTTAGTCTGTCTCTTCATAAACGGAGTGACTAAGTTCAGTTGAGTTATAGATTTCAATAAGTATTTATCACTCTGCAGGAGAGAAAACCAGCCCACACACAATAAATGAAGACAACACCTGGCTTAGGTCTCAATCATGTCTCTCTCTCTGCTCTAAGAGCTGGAGGACCATCTTTTATATGGCAAAAAAATGTAAACATAGATAGTGAAAATCAGGCAGTATTGACGTTACAACAGTCTTAGAGAAAGAGATTCACAGCTCCCAACTCAAGACCACTCTCTGACTAGAGATCATAGTTGGAGCTCTCTTTCTCCTTACCCCAAGCATCCATTAGCCCAACACACAAAAGCATAACCTACTTCTTATTAATAGCAAGCTCACATGAGAAACATACTAACTAGTATCCAATGATTAATTCTATTGATCAGTGATTAATGTAAGCACGCAGGTAATCTAATCTCTTCCACACCCCCTCTGTGTTGACGGCGTTATATCGGTGAGTGAATGAGCTCCACACATGATCAACCTGTCCCTGAGTAACCCCTATAAATACAGGCTGCTTGGGGCAGGAATCCTTCCTCACTGCTCTGCTCTAATCTGACCTGCAGACCCAAAAGACTATTTCCGATCATTCTGTGTAACACGAACGAGCGCACACAGAAATAGGTAAGTAAATGAGGCTGGGATAAGTTATTATGTACAGGCTATACAATTACAATTATACAAGAATTGATCTTGCAGAATATACAGTGTTGGCCAGTATGGTCGGAAGTCAAAATGCATAGGTTTGTATTGTCGCCTACGTTTTGACGCATGCCTACCTGGTGTTCCTGGTTCACCTCCCCTTCCACGTGATCACACTGCATGTGTGTGTATGAGAGGATGGTAGACGTGTACATGCGATCTTATTCGACCGTGTTTTAGCGCAGCTGCATCAGTGAACTTGTTGAATGAACATGCCACCACATGGGCTGTGGCTGTGACACTCAGCGCTCACCTGGAGAAACGGGGACTCGATAAGTGTCGCTGACCATGGGGCAGTTACACAACAGTCAAGGCTGGGCAGGGCTTAAGCTTCTTACACCGTTAACTTAGTCATAGTCAGGAAGGGATGCGTTTGTTATATTTCATTCTTCTTGCAAAGCCGGTTTCTAAGTGCGGTGGATGTATTGCTTGCAGCGCTCGACCATGGATCCTGTGGTGGGATCTTTTAAAGCTGGCTGGTGTCCGAACATGGTCTGATCCCGCTCTGATTCCAAAGGTGGCCGAAACCAGCCGAGATTTGGAAACTGGCCATGGGTCATCGCTAAGAGGCTGGTGACGAACTGCATCGTAAGCAGGGGTGTCATGTGGCTGAGCGGTTAGAGAAACGGGCTAGTAAGGAAGGTCCTTGGTTCGAACCCCAACTGTGTCAACATGACGTTGTGTCCTTGGGCAAGGCACTTCACCCTGCTTGCCTCGGGGGGGATGTTCCTGTACTTGCTGTAAATTGCTCTGGATAAGAGCATCTGCTAAATGACTCAAATGTAAATATAGTCAGTCAATGTGGATTCATGATGATGATGATCAAAATACATTGTAAAGGGGTTGTGAGAAGGGGAGAAGGGGGCTGCAGGAGTCATTCGACATGAGAACACGGCTTTATCCCCCCCGAGCGCCCAAGGCCCTATCTGTCCCCACCTCCCTCTGCTCCCGCCCCTCCCCCCACAGTCGCTCTCCCAGAGTGCACCTGTCAGATTAGCTGTCTGCCATCAGCTGCTGCTCTACATGATCGCCTCCTTAGAGCCCTGAGCCGGCCACACTCTCACCTCTCTGTGTGTGTGTGTGTGTGTGTGTGTGTGTGTGTGTGTGTGTGTGTGTGTGTGTGTGTGTCATATTGTGTGACGGAGAGGGAGAGAAAGTTACTGTGATTGAATCTGAGAAACAAAGAAAACCAAGCAAATGGCTGTCCTATAAAGACTGAAGACCCTCACAATGATGGTACTGTTTATAGCAGTGGTGTCATCGAGGGCCAAGAAGGTGCAGTTTTTTGTGTCAACCAGTTGATTTCAGTAAACAAGTTTCTCTACTCAGTGAAATCAGCTGGTTTAGTACTTGGTTCAAGTGAAAACCTGCACCCTCTTGGCCATCGATGGCACGGGTTTGACACCAATGGTTTATAGTATGGCGAATGTGCTTTTGTGTTGTTTCTTGTGTCCCCGAGGTAAAGAGACAGCAGGACAAAGAGCAGATGATTAAACCAAACATCATATTATTTACAATCCCAGGGAACATATCCTTCTCCTCTGTGTATCTGTGCCAGTGGCCTTTGATTATCGAACTTAATTGATGTTTAGTTGATTACTAACATGGATGTGATGGATGGAAAACAATATGGCTGCCGTACAAGTTTTCCACCAAATCACTCTGTGCGTCTTCTGTATATTATTTGACAACGTTTTAAGCAGGATGGACAGGTGGTAACAGTTTCGGGTGGTGATTCAGTTAGAAAACGTTCCTGTAAAAACTCCCCTAGGGCCAGCACTCACGTTAGGGGACTCTGGGTTGGCGGGGCCGGACCTCAGTCACTAAAACACGCCTCCATAGCCGGACAGATTGAATCGAACAGCTGAGGACTCTCGTGTTCAAGCAGAAGGAAACATTATCATCATCACAGCGCCGAGTTCTCCTGCTAAAGCAGCGACTCGAAAACGATCGCACAGTTGTCAGAGTGTTATTTGTGTAGCGGATGTCTGTAGCGAATGTAGCGTTTTATCGTGAAGCAAAGCGTACAATACAATACCGTCCCAAAAACAATAAGCAGAATTGGTTGACCTGCTGCGGGAACGAGGTTTTTCTAGAAAGGAATTGACATCCAAACCCTCGGGGCAGCGTGCTGGAGAAGATTGTTCTGAATAGGACACGAGAGTTAGAGAGGGAGAGGGGGAGAGAGGGAGAGAGAGAGAGCGAGAGAGAGATACAGAGAGAGAGAGGGAGAGAGGGGGAGGGAGGGAGAGAGAGAGAGAGAGAGAGAGAGAGAGAGAGAGAGAGAGAGAGAGAGAGAGAGAGAACGGAGCGAAGTCAGTGAGCTGTGGTTGAACGGTGGAGCTGTCATGCATTCTGCTTGTGCAGAGCTGGATTAACATCACGCATGTAATGCGGAGTGCCGAGCTGTCATACGCGGGTGATGCAGTCAGTCGGGAGATGTGCAGCGGGGAGAAGTGAGCGTCGACCCGGGCACTCCGCAGAGTAACGGCGAGGTACAACGATTCCTGCTGGGCTGTCAACATCGGGATTTCAATTTTCTATGCTCCTTTATATATGTCGATTATTCTCGCGTATTCATGACAGAAGGTGTTCGTTTTGGGGGAAACGTACCGCTGAACAAAGGATTTATGAAAAAGCTATAACCCAATCCTGGGATCGTAAAGTGTCGCCACAGGCTTATTACACCGCTGTAAAGGGACTGTCCCCACCTGATCGTACTGGTTGGACAATCTGATGACAATCTGATCTGAATCTGTGAATACTTGATCGGCCATCGTGGGAACGTGAATGGACAGTGCCAACGCAGACCCAGCAAGCGGGCTCCTGTTCGAAATGTGACCTTTTCCAACATCACCCCAAAAATCATTTTCACGTGCATCCAACAACCGTTTCCAACCGATCTTTTGTTGACATCGCTGAAGGTAAGGCAACGTTCACCCGGATTCCCCTCGAGTGTGAATCGATCAGAGCAGGAGGGGGGAGGCAGGGAGGGAGGGGGGTTTGTCGAGATGGAGAGAGAGAACTGATTGGCATGCATGTTTTGTTAGCCTGATATGATTATTGACGTGATCGTTTTAGCCGGATACTGGTATAGAATAGAATCACCTTTGCTGTGTTCGTGATAACAGCGGGCTGTCTCCGTGATCTGTGCCGGTGATGTGGAAGTTGCGCCGTTGACAGTCTTGTTAAGAGCGGCGATGGCGGTGCACCAGATGCGGGCTTTAAATATGTAAGCTCGCTCGGGGGGGCGGGGGGCTAGTATTTGCTCGAGGCTCAGAGGGCACGTCCACCGCAGACCCTGTTGTTTTGGAAATCTAAATTTACGCGCAACGTTGGCGCCCAGATATAGCCTTGACCTGCGCGATAGTACTGAAAAACACAGACCCCCAGTTTGTGCGACGCCAACGTGTGTTCTCCGACGAACAGGGCTCTTCCTTTTACTCCTTTGCAATTGTGTGAACCTGAATAATGGGATGTGTTTTGTTATTATTTGGGTTCTCGATTTGATAATGTTCTGATTAGATATACGCTCTTGGAGGCGTCACGTGATTCGACCCCCCCCCCCCTCCAACACACACTCAAACACACTGTGCATCAAAGACTCAGCTCTGACTTTATCTAGGATTTGAGATCGCTCTGAACCTGCTTACAATGGCCCTGGCCCCTAGTCCCTCACACAAACACTCTCTTCTAGAAGCCAGTGGACCCTCCTGTTTGTCAGCATTGTTGGGGGGCAGGGGCAGGTCAGTGTGGTGGGACTACTGTCTGAATGAAGAACATTCTCTAAATAGGTATCTGCCTAAAGGTGATCATTTGTGGTCAGTGCCTGGCAAGGCCAGCATCTTTTGACCTGTGGTGAACGAGGTGTTGGCCTGGCAGACTTATTTACAGGGTTGGTGAATCATCCTCAAACAGATTGACCCACACAATAGGCGAGCGGAGGGTTGTTGCTCGTCAACACGGACTTGGCTTGACACTTATTTTAATGCCCCATTTTGAAGTAATTATTGTAACGTGGTTCACCAACCTGATGCCTCTAATGCTGTGTGGTTGTGGTTCTAATTGGATCAGGTCCAGATACGGTTGTGGTTCGTCATAAATCAATACAAGCAGCGTAGACGAGAGCAGTTTATTCTGATCATCTGACTTCCATGACACAGTTAGTGTTTCAAGGCTCTCAGGGGATTTGACGCTACACCCCAAGGCACTTTAACCATATGCACTGTGTTTGTGTGAGTGTGTGTGTGTGTGGGGGGGGGGGGGGGGGGGGGGGGGGGCATGCATGCATGTGCTTTCTCTCGTGTGCCAACCATGTGCATCTGGTATAGCGCATGCATGTGAAGAGTGGCTATGTGTGTCTGCATGCGATTCTCCTGTTGAGGTAAACTTCCAGCTGTCTTTATTGTGCTTTGCACACGCGCCAGTGTGCGCGCGTGTGCGCGCGGCTCGAGGCGGCAGCTTGTCTTAATGACATAAGACGAGGCTCGCTTCCAAGATTGAGCTTCCTCCGCACATCCTGCTCTTTACTTCCCCCCCCTCCTCTCCTTCCTCTTCTGCTCTCCTCTCCATCCTCCTCTCCTCCTCTCATCTCCTTCCTTCTCTTTTTCCTTCTCTCCCTTTTCCTCCCCTCCTCTCCTTCCTTTTCTCCTTTTTTCTTCTCCTGTCCTCTCTTCCTCTCATCTCCTTGCTTCTCACTTTGCCTCTCCTCTCCTTCTTCCTCCCCTCTCCTCCTCTACTTCCTTCTCTCCTTTCCTCTCCTTCCTCCTTCCTCCTCTCCTCTTCTTCCCTTTTCCTGTCTGCCGTCCAACCCTAACCCTCTTCCTTCCCCTCCGCCTCATCAGCCCACCCTCCCCAGGATCATCGCGATCCCAACCCTGGTTTCCCCTGAGCCCCATGCGAACGAAAACACGCATCCCTTATCTCTTTCTATCCAGGATGACTGATCAGTGTTGATTCAATCACTCAGAGGGGGAACACACAAGGATGAACTGTTACTTAGTGTGAACTTAGTCTGAACAGTTGCTCCCACAAGTTTCCCTCTTTCGACCTCTTTGGTCTCTGTAGAGGCGTTTCATCAGTGCGTGGAATGGGGGGGGGGGGGGGGGGGGGTGGGGACTGTTAACTGCCAAGGCAATTAGCATATGGTCACGCTGTGTGCCCAGTCCCATGTTAATGAGACCTAATTAACCAGGCTAGAGATGCCTTGAGAAGAGGGAGGGGCCGGGGGGTGGGAATAGCTACACACACACACACACACCCTGGAGGGACAGTGTGAAGGGGCCACCTCTTCTTTCAATCCCTCCTTTCAATCTCATTCTATTTTATTCCCCTCTCTCAAGCACACCCTTTCACCATCCTGTCTCACTGCCCTCCTCTCCCTCTTTTCCTACTTGTTTGAGGGTGTAGGTTGGTTGAGGGGCAGTTCTATGGGCATATGTGAAGCCCTTGGTGACATTGCTTTTAAAAAGGGCTATACAAATGAATTTTGATTTGTTTCTTCCTCTCTTACATTTACATTTAGTCATTTAGCAGACGCTCTTATCCAGAGTGACTTAGAGCAAGTACAGGGACATTCCCTCGAGGCAAGTATGGTGAAGTGCCTCGCCCAAGGACACAACATCATGTTAGCCTTGGCCAGGATTTGAACTGGAAACCTGCTGATTACTAGCCCGGCACCCTTACCACTCAGTCATCTGACTCCCTAGGCTTATCCTCTCTCTCCCGCGATGCTGTCTGATGGTTTGTCGATCCCAGCTGCGGTGTTGATCTGACATCAGTCCCCAAGGATCAGACACGTTCTCTCCTGCTGGTCTCCCCCTCTCTCTCCTTCCTGTCTTTTGGGTGACCAGACGCTCCTCCCGGTCTTTGGAGATGGAGATCACGAGAATGGTGACCCGCTCTATGTGGAGCGACTTTCTCTCATGCCCTCTTCATTTGAACTTTGACCCCCCCACCCCCCTGTCTTTAAGTGAATTGTGATTGACTGAATTGATGAGGGCTAAGTCTTAGAGCGCTGGAGAAGTTCATCATTTGTTGCTGACCAATCGTGTCAGAGTTTGGAGAATTTCAGCCCTAGATTTTACCCTTGGAAAAATGGCAACAAAGTATAAAGAACTGGACAGGCAGACACCAGGACAGCTTCTTCTCTCTGGCCCAAGAAGTGTCATTCTGACCCCAATGTTGGCCTTCCCCATATCTGGATCACGCTGTCTTTGAATACACACACAAACACTGTGTGTTGCACTGTTATCACACCAATATGAATGGGAGTGGTGGGTGCAAAGAAGAGGACAGGGTTAGAGAGACGCACACAATCCCTCACAGAGTGAGGGGGTGGAGGGGATGCTTGTCAGAATGTAATGGTCTGGCCAGTAATCATGATGGTGATTAGCCAGCATCTGGCTGTGCCCTAGTCTCAGGCATGAGGCACACAGGAAGAACCACTCGCTAACACAGAAGGGGATCTAGTTTACTTGACGAAATCATCAGAATCGATTCATTTCCTATTCAATGATATGTTGAAGGGGAAAATAGGGAGGGAGTCAGGTGACTGAGCAGTTAGGGAATCCGGCTAGTTATCAGAACGTTGCTGGTTTGATTCCCGGCAATGCCAGATCATGTTGCGTCCTTGGGCAAGGCACATCACCCTGCTTGCCTCGGGGGGGAATGTCCTTGTACTTGACTAAATGTAAAATAGTCTTTATTTACAGACGTGGCGATGTCTGTATTGTTTTCAAAACCCAGTGTCGTCATGCCATCAGACCTCCAAACACCGCGAAAGGGTTAACCACTCAGCGAACACATGGAATGACACCGGCCTGTTTTCAGAACAGGACAAGCAGCCATGTGCTGACTGCAGCAAGCAGCAACCATGTGTGGGCGTGTCAGCGGTGGATGTACTCAGTGTACACACATAGGTTGATAGAAGCCCATGCGAAAGGTGTGCGTGTGTCGGTGGGTTTACGTGCGTGCATGTTCTTCCTGGGTTCGATGATTAAAAACACGCGTGTGTAGGAACCGCTGGTTCTGAGGAACCTTGGTAACAGCAACAATAGCAGCTATGATGCAGAACTAGCAAAGAGCTGGATCCATCCCCCATTATATAAGAGGACAGGGGGAAGAGAAGAGGGAAGGAGAAGAGGGGGAGGGGGAGAAGACCGAGAGCAGAAAGGGAGGGGGGGAGAAGAGGGGGTGAGAGAGCAGAAAGGGAGGGAGGGAGGGAGGGAGGGAGTGGAGACGGGGAAGGAGAGGAAGGGAGAAGAGGGCGAGGGGAGATGAAACGGGAGGGCGGCGAGCGAGGCGGGCGTCGAGAGAAGGAAAGAGAGCGAGAGATTGATGGGGAAGAGGCGTGCAGAGGGGGAGAGCGGGTCGTGATTGGGCAAAAGGGGAACAAGGGCTTTGGGACTCACCGTTCACAGCACATCTTCAAATATGGCAGAGGGATGAGACTGCTCCGCGAGGGGTGGGGGGTGGGGGGGGGGGTGTTGCAGCTCTGCAAACGAAGAGAGGGTTTAAATGTAGTCGAGGACAGAAATGACTGCACAGAGGGAGATGGAGAGAGAGGGGAGGACAATGCTCTGACATCTTAAATTCTTTCGGTTGTGTTTTATGGCAAAGAAAGGCCACGGGCTGTCCTCTTTTTTGTGACTCATGTCTGAGAAGGAGAGAGACAGAAGGAGAGAGACAGAGAGGGAAGGAGGGAAAAAGAGAGAAAGGGAAGGGAGGGAGAGGGAGAGAGTGAAAGAAAGAGAGGCAGAGAGAGCAAATGTGTGTATGTGTGTGTGTATGTGTGTGTGTGTGTATGTGTGTGTGTGTGTATGTGTGTGTGTGTGTATGTGTGTAACTGGCAGCCTTGTGGGTTCATGTACTTCCTCCAGTCCCCAGAAGATCCTCAGTTTGTCAGTCTCTACCATCTGTGCTACAGTGATTAACTGCATGTGTGTGAGCAGTGTGGCAAGTTATAGATTTTTCACAAGTGCATGCACAAACTGCTGCTTGCTTAGTGTATCTATCCCCCTCTCTCTCTCCCTCCCTCTCTCTCTCTCTCTCTCTCTCTCTCTCTCTCTCTCTCTGAGAGATCCTGTCGCTCACCTGTCGTTCAAGGTTTTCTGCAGATACGTTCTTCACAGTCCCCTCCAGAATAACCCAAGAATAAAAAGAGAGAGGATTGAAAGAACTCGGCAGGCCCCACCTCTCCCCCCCTCTCTCTCTCTTTCTGTCACATTCTCTCTCTCTACCCCTCTCTCTCTCTCTCTCTTTATTATCTTTGCGTTTTGCTCCTCTCTAAGAGAGGAGAGAGCTGGGGCGTAACCATGGTTATCAGGGGCTCAGCCAGAAAGAAGCATGGTGTGAGAAGCGAACGCAGCCCCCTCGGTTTGGTGTGTGTGTGTGTGTGTGTGTGTGTGTGTGTGTTTGCAGGCATGTGTGTACGTCCATGACAGCGCGCACGTGCATGCGTGCGTGTTTTTGTGTTTCGAGTCCACGAGCGGGCGGGTGCGTATGTGGTTGCGCGTGCGTGCGGTGCGAGTCGGCGCGTGTGTACGTGTGTGCGAGCGTGTGGATGCGGGTGCGTAGCATGAGTTGTGTTTAGGTGAGAGCTGTGTTTAGGTGACTCATTCCTCTGTGAGCACTGATTGATGTTAATGTAGCTTAGTAATGACCAGAGGCTGTTTGTTGCAGCTACTTGACAAGTTGGAGGAGGAGAGAATAGAGTTTCGGGGAGAACATGTTAGTAACATTTTCATAACGTTTTGGGGTTGGAGCATAGGATTGAAAGGTTTTTGCCAAGTCTTACGCACACACATTCACATGCACAGTACATTAGAGATGTTTCGCATATTACACACACACAAACACACACACTCCCTCTGAGCTGTGGAGGCAAACTTGCGTATTAAAGATCACAAGACGTAAACAGCCCCTGAGTTCAAAATGCTAAAATCGAGCGTGCAGGCAGGCACTTCAAAGGTTGCTCAATTAATGACTGGAGCTACACTAGGAACGTTACACTGTCTGTAAGCACACACACACACACACACACTCACACACACACACAAAAATCTCTCACAGGCAAACATACACCTCTGATCAAGGGATGAGCTATCAAGACATCCAACTGCACTGGACACTGGACCTCTGCCAATCCCAGTGGCCTGCTAACCGGGTGTTCCAACCTGACCTGTTAACTGTGGCCCAGTTCCCTTCAAGAAGACGACCTTGACTGCGTCTCTTCCCTGAGTGGCCTGTGCGTTAGCCATTAGCTACAAGCCAGTCTGCAGGGGATTAGTCTTAGTTAAGGGTGATAAATGTATTGGGAATCAGGTGGCTCAGCGGGTTAAGGTGTTTGCCTCATGATCAGAAGATTGTGCTATGTAATGTTGTGTCCTTGGGCAAGGCACTTCACCCTACTTCAGTGGTCCCCAACCCTGGTCCTCAGGACCCACTGTCCTGCATGTTTTAGATGTTTCCCCCTTCCTACACACCTGAGTCAAATAAAGGGTCGTTATCAGGCTTTGGCTGAGCTTCATAATGACCCATTCGTTTAAATCAGGTGTGTTGGAGCAAGGAAACATCTAAAACATGCAGGACATGTGGGCCCTGAGGACCAGGGTTGGAGACCACTGCCCTACTTGTCTCAGGGGGATTGTCCCTGTATGTTGTGTGAGTCACAGAAAAGTGTCTGCTAAATGAAGATTTATTTTTTATTTTATTTATTTATGCACTCCTGGAGCATTCCCAAAACAGAAGTTGGAAAGATTGCGACATCAACACAGAGATCGCAGTGCAAATTGTCTTGTCCTGATTTGGCTTAGCTCACCTCCCAGCTTCACATAATAGTCTGTAGGGACGGATACAGGCAAGCCACAGACTTTTCCTTAATGGGAAAAGTAAGGAGGAAAAAACAAGTACATTCACATTTAGTCATTTGGCAGACACGCTTATCCAGAGCGACTTACAGCAAGTACAGGGACATTCCCCCCGAGGCAAGTACGGTGAAGTGCCTTGCCCAAGGAACAACATCATATTGCCACAGCCGGGAATCAAACTCCCAACTTTTCGTACTCACAACCTTCTGATCACTAGCCCAACGCCCAAGTAGGAAAACTTGACTACTTCAGTTCAGTTCTCCTTAAGTGTCTCGTGTGAAGCTAACTAATGGAGGATAGTCAAGTGTCCTTTATATGGCATGTCAATATTATGTTACAGGCTATTTCTGTAGTGGTGCGGTAGGCTAAATATTCTGGTCAGGACCATTAAGGTAAATTGAAGAGGTAGGTTTAAGCTAGCTACTGTATCAGGAAGGTCACCAACAGTAAATTCTCTCATGGGAGACATACCTGTGTGTGTGTGTGTGTGTGTGTGTGTTTTGGAGGGGGGGGGCATTAGTGTGTGTCAACAGTCATATGATATATGAGGATGTAGCTGTTTGAGGTAGCTTGGAAACTATGCGCTGAAGTTCAGTGACATTTCATTGGAGAGACCCAGTTGTTATTGACTGTTACTAGGCCTGCTCAACTCTGTCTGCTTCTGTTTGAGTGTCTGTGTGTCGGTGTGTGTTTATGTGGGTGTGTGTGTGTGTGTTTATGTGTGTGTGTGTGTGTGTTTGTGTGAGAGAGAGAGAGAGAGAGAGAGAGAGAGAGCGGAGAGAGAGACAGTCAGCCTTGTTAGCTGCTCAAATTACAAAACAGTGCAGTGTCCTTTGTAATTTGACAATTTGACACGGTGATGATCTTGGAAAGAATGCATATATCTAAAATATGAATGTGTGTACATGCCTGTGTGTGTGTGTGTGTGTGTGTGTGTGTGTGTGTGTGCGTGCGTGTGTGTGTGTGTACATGCCTGTGTGTGTGTGTGTGTGTGTGTGTGTGTGTGTGTGTGTGTGCGTGCGTGCGTGTGTGTGAGAGATCTGTCGACAAGGAAATGGATCAAAACAGACCGTTGAATTCTGCTGAATCACTGCTGTCTCAGGTTTTTAAAAGCTGCTCTATTTTAAAGTGTGTGTTTGCCCGTCAAGTGACAGAGTGTGTTTGTATTATGCATGCCGGTCTTGCTGGCTACATATTACTCAGCCTACACAGCTGGTCCACTGAGATGTTTGTTGAAGAGAATCTGTTCTTGCCTGTTTTCATGAAAGCATGCATGACTACAAGCCCATGCACTTTGATGAGAGATCCTCGCTGCTCCTGCTGTGTGTCTGGGTATCTAACCTCTGACCTTCAGCTGTTACCACACGTGATTCAAATGCAGAGACAACTCATCGAATCCCTGCCTGTGTTGAGTCGCGCTGTCACACCAGCCGTTTGTGCGGCGTCTTTGTCGCCGGTTAGCGTTTCCGTCACAACATCGATCTCCGCGGTTTCCATCGAAACGATTTACCAGGCCGACTGTGCTGTTGTTACTCACGGGAGGAGGTTTTTGGAGAGATTGTCCCCGTGTTTGGTTTGTCAACCATTGGTAGCGGAAACGATACTATCTTTTCTCTCTTTCTCCTTTCTCTCTCTCAGAGATGGCGTTCCTCCCTATCCTTCTCGTCCTCCTGCTCTCCGTTGCCCAGCGCACAAGTTGCCAGGACTACGACGAGGAGGGGGCTTCCTCGGTGCCGCGGGGTTGTGGCTGGGGCCTGGTACGCCCCTACACGCTCCTGTGCGACCTGGACTCCGTCTGGGGAGTGGCTGTGGAGTCGGTGGCGGCCGGCGGCGCCCTGGCGTCCGTCCTCCTGGGCCTGGTCCTGCTGTGCCGCCTGCGCCACGTGAGCGAGGCCGAGAAGCGGAGCGGCGTGGGGCCCATCCTCCTCCTGCTGCTGGGCATCCTGGGACTGTTCGGCCTGAGCTTCGCCTACCTGATCGAGCGGGACGAGCAGCTGTGCCTGCTTCGCCGCGCGCTCTGGGGCCTCCTGTTCGCCGTGTGCTTCTCCTGCCTGCTGGTGCAGGGCGTGCGTCTGCGGAGGCTGGGCCGCGAGAGGCGGAGCCCCGGCGGGTGCGCGCTGACGGGGCTGGCCCTGGGGCTGAGCGCCGTGCAGGGCATCATCGCCGCTGAGTGGCTTCTCCTCACCGTGCTGAGGGAGGGCCGCGCCGCCTGCCAGTACCTCCCCCTGGACTTCTCGTTGGCCTGCAGCTACGTGCTAGCCCTCCTGCTAGCCGCGCTAGCCGCCGCAGGGCTAGCGCTGTGCGGGAAGACCAGGCAGTGGCGTTGTAATGCCATCTGGCTGTTGGTGGCCTGCCTGCTGTCCCTCCTCCTATGGGTGGCCTGGGTGGGCTTTTATCTCTACGGAAACGCCTGGCTGGGGAGGTCGCCCGACTGGGACGAGCCGGCGTTGGCGATAGCGCTCGTGGCGCAAGGCTGGCTCCTTCTCCTCTTCCACGCCGTCCCCGAGGCTCACTCGTGCCTGCGGCCCCCGCCCCAGCCCACCGCCCCCGACTACTTCGACACGTCGCAGAACTCGTCCCGCATGAGGGAGACCAGCTTCGACGAGGACATCCCGCTGTCCCACAGGCAGTTCGTGGAGAACCAGGGATACAACTTTGACGACAACACCGCAGGTATAGAAATACTGTTGGATATTTACATTTACATTCATTCATTTAGCAGACGCTTTTATCCAAAGCAACTTACAAGAGAGAGTTTTACAAAAGAGCTTCAGTCTCTGAGCATAGCAACTTGACATAGCAGGCATCTAGATTACAAAACATACATCATGAGAACCAATAAGTGCCAAGGGAAGAACTACAATAGCATTCAGCTGAACATTATACATTTATCTGTTGTGAAAGGATCTGTCTTTGATTTGCCCCACACAAGTAAGGCTAATCCTTTTTACTTGTGTATTAGACGGTATTTGCCAATGTCTTACCGGTCTGTGATGGTACGATAATGAAAGTCCAATGAAGACCATAGTTTCAAATTAGCTAATGGGGTAACAGTAAATAAGGGTTTGGGCAACGCCCAACTCTTTGGTCTCTTATAGCTGTCCCAGAGAGGATGTGAAGGTACCGCAAGTCTACAGCATGGGGTAGCATGAGTGTGAATCTAGGCCATTATGAGTAATGGAACAGCAGACATATTACCATATCTGGCTTAAAATACCACCAGTAAGAAAGCTTGATTCACACAGTGCTGAGAACTACTGCTCTAATATTTCTGAGTGCAACTTTGTGACAGAGACAGATAGAGAAAGGAGGAGAGAGACAGATAGACAGGGAGGGAGGGAGGGAGGGAGGGAGGGAGGGAGGGAGGGAGGGAGGGAGGGAGGGAGGGAGGGAGGGAGGGAGGGAAGGAAGGAAGGAAGGAAGGAAGGAAGGAAAGAGGGAGAGCAAGGCTGTTAATGTTTCAGTCAGACAGTCCTCAATGAGTGTCTGTAAAAACCCCCGAGTGCTCGTTTGCGAGCGTTTGCGTTGGTGTGTACAAAAACAAGTACGTATTCACAAGAGCGTGTACGCAGAGGCGTCCTGAGGGCCAATTCACAAGTCTTCCTTGTGTGCATTCAAGGCCCCTCTGCCACCTCTGTGCCAGGTCTGAGGAGTGGAGGAGGGCACCACAATGGCAACACCGGCCCCCGGCCCAGCGCCCCCTTCAGGAGCAACGTCTACCAGCCCACCGAGATGACCATGATCCTGAACGGTGGAGCGGTGAGTACAGCAGCACACTCACAGGTACACCCCTATCACACACCTCACGCACTCTACCAGCATGCGGGGGGGTGTTCCCGTGTTGTCGGTCAAGCTCGTCCGTGCGCAACGGGTCGCGTTCGTGTCGTTGTCTTTGCACATGCTTGGATTGGGTGTATACGTGCGTCTCCGTGCGTGTTCTTCTGCGCGCGTGTACACGCACGTCTGTATGTAAGTGCGTGCGCGTGTACGCATGAGTGTGAGTCTGCGGATGTGTGTGTTTGTGTGTCGTGTGGCCCACAATGTGTGTCCCAGAGTGTGTATGCCCTAGCATGTGTATTCCCCTCTGTGTGTGTGTGTGTGTGTGTGAGTGAGACAGTGTGTGTGCTCTTGTGTGTGTGCTCTTGTGTGTGTGTTCTTGTTTGTGTGTGCTCTTGTGTGTGTGTGCGTGTGTGTGCTCTTGTGTGTGTGTGCGTGTGTGTGCTCTCGTGTGTGTGTGTGTGTGTGTGAGAGAGAGAGAGAGAGAGAGAGAGAGAGAGAGAGAGAGAGAGAGAGAGAGAGAGGAAGGGGGCGTGTACTGCAGCACTATCAGTTGTGATAGATGCAGCTGTGTCCTGGAGGCTGGCAGCTCCTCTGTTGTCCCAGGATGGATGGGCACAGTGGCTGGCGCAGGTGACTCCCCCTCTATAAATACACTGGAGCTGGCACAGGCCCCGGCCAGGGAACGCTTACGGAACGCTCAGGGAACGTCCACCTGCCATCTCAGTCTGAGTTTTAAGAGGGGCTTCTACCTTGCGTTAGGGAGTCAGGTGGCTGAGCACTCAGGGGAATCGGTCTAGTAATCAGAATGATGCCGGTCTTTGGGCAAGGCACTTCACCCCAATTGCATTGGGGGATTGTCCCTGTATTTGCTGTCGTTCTGGATAAGAGTGTCTGCTAAATGACTAAATGTAAATGTAGATAGAAGTCATGCTAATGTTGGTCTTGCAGTAGGAGGAAGCAGTTCGGGAAAGCCTTGAAGAGTTATGGATGGATGGTTCAATATAAGGGTAAATGGTTGAATAGAGGGGTGGATGGATAGAGGTGGATGGATAGAGGGGTGGATGGGTAGAGAGATGGATGGATAGAGGGGTGGATGTGTAGAGATGGATGGATAGAAGGGTGGATGTGTAGAGATGGATGCATAGAGAGATGGATGGGTAGAGATGGATGGATAGAAGGGTGGATGGATAGAGATGGATGGATAGAAGGGTGGATGTGTAGAGATGGATGGATAGAGAGATGGATGGGTAGAGAGATGGATGGGTAGAGAGATGGATGGGTAGAGAGATGGATGGATAGGGAGATGGATGGGTAGAGAGATGGATGGATAGAGAGATGGATGGGTAGAGAGATGGATGAATAGGGAGATGGATGGAAAGGTGACAGCCACGCTGACAGAAAGCATGCTTGCGTGAGAGAGGGGCTAGGGAGGGAATGGGACTGAGGCGAAACGCTGTCTTTGTGCTGTGCATCGTGCGTCTGTGTGCACATGCAGTGTGCATGTGTGTGTTGAACATGCATGGGTGTGTGACATGCAGGGCGTTTGTGTTTGACTAACGCGCTGTACCCCCCCCCCCCCCTCATCCCCTCCCCCCACCTATACACAGGTCCCCTCCGCCCCTCCCACCTACACAGGTAGACAGCTGTGGTGAGGGGAGAGGCCTGGAAGAGAGGATGGGGAAGAGGAGAAGAAGAGGAGAAGAGGAGGAAAGATGAGCGAGTGTGTCGCTCACGCACACACACACACACACACACACACACACACACACACACGTGTTCACAGCAGCAGTCCTGCGGAGAGGACATCCGCGCCGATCCCTGCCTCCGCCGCTGTGTGTGCGAGTGTGTGTGTGTGCGTGCGGTGAGAGACGGAGCCTTTACACACGCGTATCAATCAATCAATCGACCAATCAGACAACCACCCCAACTTTTGTGGCCGTGTGTGTGAAGAGAGAGAGCGAGAGCAGGGAACGGAGGACGGAGCTCGTCTGAATCTCTGAAGTCTTCTGTCAGAGATTTACGACTTGAAATCAAAACATTTGGCACCACAACAGTCTACAAAAGCCAAACGGGAAGTGAGCTTAATAAAATTGTAGCAGGACATGACGTTGTTGGCAGTTGTCTCCAATTATTTTTGTTCATCTGAGACTAAGAACCACTGTATAATCTGTAGGAAAACTGTGAATGCTTCTTGTCTGTCTCTTGTTGAGATATTCAGTCCGATGTTCTCTGCTTCTGAAGACTTGTCTTTGGCTCTGCTCCCCATCTTTGTTCTGGGTGGACAAACCCCTTTCCCCTACAGAGCAGTCATTCAGCACATGGCCAGTTTAGATTCAAGATTGACCTCCCCTTAACCATCCAGCCTTGTGTACGTGTGTGCGTGTGTCACTGTTTGTGTTCTCTGAACAAAAAAAGGATCTTGGACTCGTTCTTTCCCCTTTCAAGGTGACCTAATCCAGCCTGTGTGCTCTGAATTGGCGAACATCTCTATCTCTGGTTGGCTTTGCTCTCTTCATTTTGGATCCTAGGTTCCACATGCACTCTACTCCCAATCCTCTCCACCTTACACTGACTACCCCCATGTCAGAACCCCAAACCCCGTGTGGAACCTCAGCCGACACCAGACACCCAACCTGGGATCGCCTAAGCTGCTAATGAATGGACAAGTGGGGAAGGGGTTCCTGATTGGACGATGGCTGTGTCAGTCAGGGGAAGGAGGTGCGCGGGTGTTTCTAGGTCAGACTCTTGTCTCCTGTGACCAGCGACCGTCTGAAGCAGCCGGAGACACTGGCACTTTGCGACAGAGCGAACTAGAGCAAGGAGGCTGCTCCCTTTGGACGCTTCCCTGTTCCTCATGTGACAATGAGGGTGCTCGTGGGGCGGTTGCGATGGTATCGGCGATGGGAGACAACAGCGTGAGAAGCCAGCGCTCGGCCCTCGTCCCCCAGTCGGACCCCTCAGCCAGACTGGGCAACAGAGACGCTGTAGACTGCTACGATTCCACAGCCCCATTATTGTGACTGCCTATATTTAGTGCAGCGGCCAAAGTGTGCGTGAGGAGTCTAGGTAAAGGTGACATATACTCTGTGCGTGTGAGAGTGAGCGAGCGAGCGACAAAGAGAAAAGAACGAATGTATTAGGGGTTGGGGTGGGGGAGGACTAGGAAAGGAAGGAGGATGGGCGTAGGAAGACAAACAAGATACCGTAGGAAGAGAGGAGCCTAGGATTTCCTTAAGTCAACCTCCAACCTCCCCCCAACCCCCTCCCCCATCTGTGTCAAAAAATGGCTCCTTCCCATTGGCCCGTTGGCTCGTGAACGTGAGTTGGCGGTGCTGCTGTGTGCTGTCCTCATCTGCAGGACGCTCTCTCTCCCTCCGTCGTCTGGGGGCTAGGCTAGTGTCATGTTTGTGCCAAGAAAGACTCTTGCTCTTTCAACACCCCCCCCCTCCCCTAAACCCCATATAGCTAGCAGCCATCTTAGATGCTGTGTACATAGTAGTGCTGTAAAGCTTGTTTGGGTATTTCATTTTTTTTATGAAGTAGAGAAGTTTGTAGACACCAGACTAATATGAAACCACTGGACATCTGATTACTGTAACCCTTTTTTTTAATTCTAATTTTTGGGGGCTAGTTTTTCGAGAGTTCTGTTCAAATTGTCATATTTCTTCCGCTTTCTACCGCATTCTCTCTCTCTTTCATCTCTTTTGCTGGTGTCCTGGTTCCTTTTAATTCAAGCTAGTCTTTTTTGGAAAGAAACATTACGTTCAAGAAAATGACAAATGGTTTGTCTGTAAGGGATCTGCTGTTAACTTGGTGTGATTTTCCTTCTCTTAGCAACTACCTTGGAACCGTCATACAGTAACTGAGTCAAAACACTGTTATGTGAAAGTCAAGGGAGGGAGACTACATTCATTAAATGATGCTTATCAGGATTTTCATTGTTGTTTTGCACTTCATAGATGATGATGATCTGTGATATTATAAGGTGAATTCAGAGAGCCATGCAGGGTTGGTTGAATTACCTTTGACCCTCACCCTACGGGTATCTCACATGGTGACCCTGGGTAGGACCCGCTGCCAAGGAAGGATCGATGAAGCAAGGTCAGGAGGTCAAGGGTTAATCTGTGTTGGGGGTTAGTGGGGGTTGGGGTCTGCTTGAAACTGTAGCTGGAGGTCTAACCAACTGGAATGCTTGCTTACCCAGACAAGGCCAAGCACCAACATTCTCCTAGGGACAGGCTGTGTTTGAGATCCATTGGGACAGAACCATCAGGCTGCGTCAGGTTGTAGTTGACCCAGCTACAGGTCTCAGACCCTGGGTTCCGTGGGCTATGTAGGAGCCGGTATGTGGTGCTGAAGGATACCTACTCCCCACCCCCCATCCCCCCACACCCCACCGGAATCGGCTTCAATTCTCATGTTTTCATTCAATGTGGAGTACAAAATAAATATGATGTGACTTAGTAGATTTTGCACTTGTTGACTACCTATCTGTGCATGCGCATCACCATTTCTACATGTGAGCCATTTCTCCAACCTACTGTTAAGATAATAATTCTATTTATGTCAAAGTCATGTGATAACAAACAAAAAAAAGACAAAAAAACAGAGAGCATATTTTTCAGTGTAACAGATTACACGATTGTTGTCTGTGCTTTCCTCGGTGAGAATAAGAGAAGCAGGTTCTTGAGTGAAATAATCATTATATAACGAGAGGAACTCAGGGGTCTGCAGAAACCCTGCAGGGGAACTTGTGACATCATCATCAGTGGACCCAAACCGCTCCCTCTCTGTGAAAAAAAAAAAGAAAAAAAGAGTATCGACAAATCTATATATTCTTCTGTGTTTATAAAGATGGTATAAACTGGTGAGATTTGCACAAATATACTGTATGTCAAGTTTGTTGTCCACAGGACAACCCAACCAAACACCCCTCCTTCCCGAATTTGTCATGTCCTTGCCTGTCCACTCCTGTATTGTCTTGCCTTCAGACTGTTCCATCCGGGGCAGCTGACAGGGGTGGTCTTGGTCTCACAGCTGTGACTGTGCAGTGACGCAGCATGCCTATGTAAAGAACTTGTTTCCCCCCTGATTAGTAAAACAGTTAACTCATGTTTCTGTAACCAATTCAGGCAAAACGTTATAAATAAAGTGTCATGTTTGTAGTTAACTTTTGCAGCGCTTGAGATCTTTCTTTATGAGCAATGGATTTTTATGAGGTCGTTAAACTTGAAATGGTATTTACTCGACTCCTAATAAAAAGCTGGAAAAAAGCATCTGCCACTGCTTTGGGCTCGCGTCACTGCAGTAGTTTGTTAAGACAACTTTCCAAAAATGGTGGACTGGACATTTGACAGATGGGCACTTAGCAAGACATCCAGATGTTGTACTTGACTGCAGTTGATCTAGAATCTTCCGGTAGCCTCTGGCTCTGTAGCCCTGCCTGGGCTCACATATCCGATTACACCCATGTCCAGTACGACCTTGTCTCTTTCACTTCAGGTTCAGTTTACGCCAGCTGACACCACTAATAGAGCAGCCTAGTCAGGTAACAGGGAATGTATGAAATGTGAAAATACACATCCTTCCTTTTTGCCTTTATTACATGTCGTCATTTAGCAGAAGCTCTTACCCAGCGCAACTACAGGGACATTCCCCCTGAGGCAAGTAGGGTGAAGTGCCTTGCCCAAGGACACGTCATCTGGCACGGCTGGGGTTCGACCGTGATAGTAACCTTCCAGGATAGCAACCTTCTGATTACTAGCCCGACACCTTCACTGTTTGGACTGACCCCCAAAATCACAGAAATCCCTGATCTGATACGATTAGGTTAGTAACAGCTGTGTGGAGAAATGAATACTTATACCCATCTGATCCTGTTGAATTAGCAGTTACTGAACGATTCCATTAGATCAGGGGGCCGGCAACCCTGGTCCTAGGGAGCCACTGTCCTGAAGATTTTTGCCGTTTCCCTACTCCAGCACACCTGATTCTAATGAAGGGTCGTTATCCAGCTCTGTGGAAGCCTCATAATGACTCTACATTAGAATCAGGTGTGCTGGAGCAGGGAAACATCTCAAATCTTCAGGACAGCAGCTCCCTAGGACCAGGGTTGCCGACCCCTGCATTAGATCAAACAGACCAAGTGTGTGGATGGTCCCTGCTCTCTGTCACCGCAACGTGACTGTCTCACTCACCCAGTCACGCCAGGCTCTGGGAGCACTCAGACCTATCACATATCCTCCCAATGAACCCAGAATGCTTGATGATCTCAGCCTAACCCTGCTGCAGCTGTCTTTCGGGGCGTCCAATTACCTACCTAGTAAGATAACATCGAGTGCGAGGCACGGATTGGTCCGGACACCTGTCTGTCAAGACAGCCCACCACTACGCACTGTCACAGGCTCAAAGAGCAAGAGAGCGGTCTGTCAAGCAGCAGCAAAATGCCCCCCCCCCCCCCATTCTGTCATTCTGTTTCCTGGCTCTATGGACACCAGCCTGAGCAGAAAGAGCTAGTCTCTGTATTACCGTCAGTCTTGCTATTCTTTGGAAACGATTCCTGTTTCCAAACGCTCGAATGGTTTGCATGGGCTGAAGAACAATCGGCTTGGTCGTGGGAGGGGAAACGACAGATGACAGAAACGTGTTTTTTCTTTTCTTTTTATTATTACACTTGGAGGGAAGAGCTAAGGGGTCAAATCAATGCAGTGTGTGTAGTGTGCAACAATTAGGTCATAATAAAAAATACGATCCACGAGGCTAAGACGGTCATATCAAAAGAGCATGCGCATGACTGTTCTCGCGTGCGTGTGCATCTTCGTACGAGTCGCTCTAACTACATAGCTGCTAAGTCGGTGGAGGCAGGGGGCTCCCCCCCCAGCAGCGAGGGGGAAACAGCCAAGAGCGCTGGGCCTGGGTGCTGGAGCAGCTCCAGGGAGCTGGTTTTGAGGGAGGGGGCCAGGTCGGAAGTCTGGCTGCAGGTTTGAGACTCCACGCTCTCAGGGGTCCACTGCTGGGTGGGGGTGAGGACCTGGGTGGACTGGGGGGAAGGCGAAACCACCTCGATGGACACCCCCGAGACGCCAGGTTGGGGGGAGTGGGAGAGGGCGGCGAGGGTGAGGGCCGAGTTCACTGGAGGCAGGGAGGGGAAAAACACAAACACGCACACAGAGTCATGCGTCACAAACACGTACACGCGTATGTTTCATGAGCAGGTTCCCCTCCCACAACACAGGAACAATGCTAACAAAGACAAACAAAACCGAATTGAGGCAGGCCCACTGGTTTGGGGGAGGTGGGGGTGGGGCTAGGCAGCTGGACGTCTATTGTGTGCCCTCTAGTCCCAAACAATAGACATGACATCAGGGATGTGAAGCGACTTTGAATAGAGGCCTACAGTTGTGGTCAAAAGTTTACATACACTAGTGAAGATCATGTATGCCATGGCAATATAGGGTTTTCAATAAACTCTACAACTCTTATTTTTCTGTGATGGAATGATAAGGAGCACATATTTCTTTGTCACAAAAAACATTCATGAAAATTTTTTCTTTTATGAATTTATTATGGGTCTTTTGAAAATGTGACAAAATCTGCTGGGTCAAAAATATACATACAGCAATGTTAATATTTGGTTAAATGTCCCTTGGCCATTTTCACCTCAATTAGGCGCTTTCGGTAGACATCCACAAGCTTCTGGCAAGCTTCTGGTTGAATCTTTGACCACTCCTCCTGACAGAATCGGTGCAGTTAAACTAAATTTGTTGGTTTTCTGAGTCGGACTTGTCTCTTCAGCACAGTCCACATATTCTCTATGGGGTTTAAGTCAGGACTTTGGGAAGGCCACTCTAAGACCTTAATTCTAGCTTGATTTAGCCATTCCTTCACCACTTTTGATGTATGTTTGGGGTCATTGTCCTGTTGGAACACCCAACTACGTCCAAGACCCAACTTTCTGGCTGATGATTTTAGGTTTTCCTGCAGAATTTGGAGGTAGTCTTCCTTCTTCATTATTCCATTTACTTTCTGTAAAGCACCAGTTCCACTGCCAGCAAAACAGGCCCACAGCATAATACTACCACCACCATGTTTGACGGTAGGTATGGTGTTCTTGGGGTGAAAGGCCTCACCTTTTCTCCTCCAAACATATTTCTGGTCATTGTGGCCAAAAAGCTCAATTTTAGTTTCGTCTGACCACAGAACTTTCCTCCAGAAGGCCTTGTCTTTGTCCATGTGATCAGCAGCAAACTTCAGTCGAGCCGTAAGGTGCCGCTTCTGGAGTAATGGCTTCCTTCTTGCACGGCAGCCTCTCAGCCCATGGCGATGTAGAACACGCTTGACTGTGGACACTGACACATGTGTTCCAGCAGCCTCCAACTCATTGCAGACTTGCTTTTTGGTGGTTCTTGGTTGACTCTTGACCAACCTGACCAATTTTCTCTCAGCAGCAAGTGATAGCTTGCGTTTTCTTCCTGATCGTGGCAATGATACAACTGTGCCATGCACTTTATACTTACAAACAATTGTTTGCACAGTTGATCTTGGGACCTGCAACTGCTTTGAAATGGCTCCAAGGGACTTTCCTGACTTGTTCAAGTCAATGATGCGCTTTTTCAGATCCGTGCTGAGCTCCTTAGACTTTCCCATTGTAGTATTTCTGGCTGAGTCTAGTGAATGTGTCAAACAAGCCCTATTTACATGGACTGAAAGAAGTCACCAGCTGGAGTCAATCATAATCACTCGTAAGAAGTTAGGAGGCCATGCCAAAAAGCAAATTGGATTGAAACAACTTTTTCTACATCACCAAATTGGTAATTCAAGGTGCTGTATGTATATTTTTGACCCAGAAGATTTTGACACATTTTCAAAAGACCCATAATAAATTCGTAAAAGGACCATTTTTCATGAATGTTTTCTGTGACAAAGAAATATGTGCTCCTTATCATTCCATCACAGAAAAATAAGAGTTGTAGAGTTTATTGAAAACCCTATATTGCCATGGCATACATGATCTTCACTAGTGTATGTAAACTTTTGACCACAACTGTATATCTGACCATTTACAACACAGACAGAAAGAGAGAGAGGGCGATAGAGAAAGGATAGGAATAGGAAATCGGGTGGAGGGAGGAGGTGGAGCTGAGCATTATGTAGGGAAGGGGAGCACAGGAGATGAAGGGAGGTGAAAAAGGAGAGGGAACAGAAGAACCCTGCTTTTCCAACCACCATCTTTAACAGACCTGATCTCATTTGACCTCATGGGCCACCGTACTACACTGGAGAACAGGAGGGAGATTTGGGAGATAATTAAACTCACAATATCATGCCGTTATTTGACTTTCTGTAAGATATGATATGCTGAATCTAGCAAGCATTATATGACTTAAATAGATGGTATAGCCCAGGAGTGGGCAATCCTGGTCCTCGGGGGCCGCTGTCCTGGAGGTTTTAGATGTTTCCCTGCTCCAGCACACCTGATACTAATCATCAGGCCTCCACAGAGCTTGATAACAACCCATTCATTAGAATCAGGTGTGCTGGAGCAGAGAAACATCTAAAACCTTAAGGACAGCGGCCCTTGAAGTCGTTGATTTAGCTGAGCTACGGTGCATCTCATCGATCTTCACTCGGCATATGCAGTACACACCCCCTTCACACACACACACACACACACACACACACACACACACACACACACAACCCCTTACACACTCTCCTGACACACACTCTCCTTACACACACTCTGACACCTCCCCCCCCTCCACGTCACACTGCGTTTCAAGGACACCGACTCCCCGAGTGAGTGACGGTCTGTTGAAGACTGCACCTGTCTGACTAAGGCTGACCCTTGACCCCACACGGCCCACATGCCACGGTGGCGTCTGACTCGCCGGCCCAGACCAGCATTGAAAGCTCTCCCACGCATCGCTCCTGCATCCCCTCCTCCCAGCGGGCCTGACTAGGTGAAAGGTGCGTACTTCTCAACTCAGCTGCCTCAATCCTGCAACTTTCCTGTCAGCCATTACTTCCAGAAAGGGAGGGACAGGTCATTTGCTGTGACATTTGAACTGGGCCAGGGTCTTGGCATTATCCTGCTGTGACCTGTGACCTCCGCTCTCCTCTGGGTTCGCAGTGCGTCGGTCTCCAGGTTGCGGCGCGGAACGGTGGCCCTGTCCAGTCAGATGACATGCAGGGCGGCGCAGCAGGAAAGGTCGCTCAGATGCTCTTTTGTAAATATCTCTCTCTTGTAAGTCGCTTTGGATAAAAGCGTCTGCTAAATGAATAAATGTCAACGTAAAGATGCCGGTTCTTTCCTCCTGCACCACCCTCTCCCAGGAACTCAAGTGGGAGCGGCTCACTCATCAAGAAAGCACAGCAGAGGATGTACTGCACTCTTCTACAGGGCCAAGGACTCACAATTACGTTGTCATTAACAAGCAACACCCCACACCCCCATCCAGTTAATCCCACTGCACAAGCCACTTTAGCACAAGCCACTTTTACAATTAACACTGAGATTTTACACTACTGTGTACATACCCCCCCTCCCCCTGTACTGTATAAATCCATTTATGCATCTTTTTTTTTAATACTCGTACGACTATTGCCCACTTTTTATTTGTATTTTATTTGATCTTATTATCTTTATCTTATTTAAGTTCCATATATGTTCCTTGTTTGCTCCATCCTGCCACAGTAAATTCTGTGTTTGTGTAACTTGCATGGCCACCAAAAACGAATTCTGGTTTTCCTTTCTCACCTTCTGTAGCGCTCTCTCTTCCTCTCCCCCTCACGTGATCCTCCTCTCTGATTGGCTGTTGTGTGTTCCATGACACGGCAGCTCCAAGTCCTTCCTCCCCGTCCTACTCTCTTCCTCCCCCCCTTCCCTCCCTCTCCCCTTCCCTTTCTTCCTCCCTCTGTCCCCTACCTCCCACTCCTCCCCACTTCCCTCCCTCTCCCCTTCCTCTCTCTCTCCCCTTCCTGTCTCTCTCTCTCTCTCTTTCTCTCCCCTCCCTCTCTCTCTCTTCCTCTCTCTCCGTCCTCGGCTGGGGGTCATCTGTCTCTCTCTCTCCCCTGCGTGCCGCTCCCGGCTCATTACCTCTCAAAAAAACAACAACAGGCAGAAACTAGCAAACAAACTGCAACATCAGCATCCACACCCTGGCAAGGTTTGTCTCTGTCTCTCTCTCTCTCTGCGTTTCTCTCTGGCTCTCACTGCCGTCTGAAAGCCCCTCAATTTCAATGTCGATCTGACCCCCCCACTATACCTTGACTTAAGGTGACAAAGACCATTTTGAGAGAGGAACAGAAAGCAAAAAATGCGCAGTGGTCTCTCACGTTTGACCTCTTCTCTTCCTCCCTAAATTCCGCCCCCCCCCCGCCACCACCGCCACCAACGTGTCCGCTGGGTTTCCAGTAAAAGGAGCAGCAGCGTGGGTCAGGTGTGTTCCCCACCCCCCCCACAGGGGCCCCCCCTGCCAGAATGTCAGGTCAGCAGCTCCAGCAGCCCAGCCGTCATGTGGGAACATCCCCCCCCCCCCCCCCCCCCCCATGCTCTCCAGCTACTCCGCTGGCTGGCTTTTGTGGTGGGGAATGTGTGTTTCCCCTCAATGGGGAAAAGCCCTGCATGTGCGTGGGCAGGCTGGGGCTCTCACGCACACAAAGATCCAGAGCGTGGCTGCTGTGGAGGTTTTACGGCCCGCAGGACGGGGCTTTGTCCAGGGTTTCTGTGCGGTGTGTTTGAGTGGATGGGGTTTCTGTGTATGTGTTTTAGTGTGTGTCTGCACAGTGTCTTCTAGTGGCATATTCAGGATGCACTGTTCGTTGTGTTTACAGCTTCCATAGTGCGTGTATGCGTGCGTTTGTGTGCCAGTGTGTGTGTGTGTGTGTCAAGGACAAGCTCCATCATTCTCACAGGAATGACCGGTTACTCAGGGCTCTATGGACATGATCCTACATTCTCAGCTGCTCAATACTATCATGACACACACACACACACATTATACCAGCCTCAGCCCTCCAGCCATTTTATCTTCCCCACTGCCTCCCATCCTCTCTCTCTTTCTTTCTCTCTCCATTTTCATCTTAAGATGTGTCCTCTCCCCCCCCCCCAATCCCTTCCCCTTCCTGTGTCCGCACCCTAAGCCCTGCGGCCATTTCCTTTCTCTCCTTCACTTCCCATCTCCTCTCTCTTCTCTCTCTCTGGCTCTGTGTCTGTGTCTCTCGCCCCTGGCCTGATTCCCTCCCTCTTTATCATTGGTTTCAGCCTCCTCATCTCCTGCCTTCCACTTCAAAGCCTCGCTTTGTTGGATGCATACTGTGAGTGTGTATGCATGCGTGTATCTGTGTGTGTGTATGCGCCAGTATAAGATGTGTGTATGCTAGTCTGTGTGTTTGTGTGTGAGTGCTTATGTGTGTGTGTGTGTGTTGGATTCTTGGCTCCTATGTTGCCAGGAAATGTGGAACACAGAGGAAGGTTCAAGATCAATGGGATTTTGTGGCCAAAGAGCTCCAGGCCTGACACTGTGTGTGTGTGTGTGTGTGTGTGTGTGTGTGTGTGTGTGTGTGTGTGTGTGTGTGTGTGTGGGTACGTGTGTGTGTGTGTGTGTGTGTGTGGGTACGTGTGTGTGTGTGTGTTTGTGGGTACGTGTGTGTGTGTGTGCGCGTCTCACCTCGGTGCTCCTGGCGTGTCCAGAATTCCTGAACCTTCTTTGAGATGTCCCGGTTCTCCTCCCTCAGCTCCCACTGCCACTTCCGCAACTCCTGCACATCTTCACGGATTCGGACCTTCAAACACACACACACACACATACACACACACACACAAACACACAGGCACACACACAAACACGTACGTACAAGCACATACACACACACACACAGGCACACACACAAACACATACGTACAAGCACACACACACACACGTACATACAAGCACACTCATACGCACACACACACACAAGCAGTCACATACGGGCAGGCACACAGCCAAGCACACGGACAAATCATGGTCACAAATGGCACAATCAATTGCAATTACTTTACTGCATGCCAAATCTGTCAATTTAAAGCTCAGGGGATCAGCTACTGGGGTTCGAACTGCTGTGAAACCCACACTCCTGGTTGGGGATGGATGGGTGGATGAATAAATGGAGTGTATGTAAATACCGTCCATTTATCTTTCATGGCCACCAAGAGGCACAAGATGGATGGATGGAGAGAGTGAAAGAGGTGCTTATTGCGTGAAAGGAAATCCCTGTTCCAGCCCTGTCTGTTTGTGTAGTCTCCAAGCTTTCAAAGGCTGAAGAGTGAATGCCCCTGAATTCTGTCTCTTTTTCCCACCCCCACCCCCCCCCACCCCCCCCTCTTTTCTCTCCTCTCCCACCCCCTCTTCTCAACTCCAACTTGGCCTTCTTTCTCAGACCCTTCTCCCCCTGTTCCTCCTCCTCCCCCCCCCCCCAGGTCTCAATGCTTCTCCACTCCTCCTCCTCCATTCACGGCTCCTCGTTCCCTTGCTCTCCCCAACCACCCACCCCTCCTCTCTCCTCCCTCTCACATTCTTGCTCTCCCCCCTCCATCTCTGCTGTTCCATATTCTTGAGGTGCTCTCAATCCCTCCTTCCCTCTCTTTCCTCCTCTACCTCCGTTTTTCTCTCCCATCCCAGTTCTCCTTCTCAAGTCTCCAGTCTCTCTGGTCCCTGCATGGCGACAGCACGGCAGCAGCTTGCGTAGCATGTAGCCCTGTTAGCATTTAGCCCCTGCATGTGCGCGTTGAGGCGTCTGAAAGTGGGCCTGTTACATAAGCTGTGGCACGGCGCTGGTGATGATGTTGGGAATGGTGGTGGGGGAGGAGGGAGCAGCGATGGTTAATTCAGTGGGTGTCAGAACGGCGAGCCAGCCTCCTCTGCTACCAGGAGATAGCATAGAAATGGAAATGAGGGGGGGGGGGGCATGTGTGACTGTGTGGAAGAAAGAGAGAGAGAGACGCACAGAGAGAAAGTCTGTGAATCCCTGTGTGTACGTTGCCCTTAAAGTGAGGGGCTGGGATGAGTGTGTGTTAGTGCTGTGTTTTGAAGCCTGTCTGTGTAGATCACTGTAGGTAGTTAGAGATGGTGAGGGGTCTGTTGTGGCCTACAAAAGTGCTCTGATTCTGTCTAGCACTGCCAACACTGTTCCGTGTGTGTGTGTGTGTGTGTTTGAGTGTGTGTGCACACGTGAGTTTTTCAACACATGGTTATAGGGAAGAGTACAAGGCTGTTTTTTCTATGTCATTAATAGGGTGTCTCTGATAACGATCTTTTGAATATGCACAGCCTATTGTGTCTGTCGATGCCCACGTGAGCGTGTGTGTTTTCATTCCACGTGAGTGTGTGCGAAGGGTGGCCATTTAAAACACGATTATATCCATATATACATTAACAAAAGTAATTTATGTATGTATATATGTAAATATACAAAAATTAATATATGTTAAGTCTGTATATATGTGCATGTATATATATGTATTTGTATAATGGTATTTGTATGGACAACCAAATAAACGTATTCATTCATATCAATCAGGAATGTGCGCATGCACACACATTTGACCCCTTCTATTCCTCCTTCAAAACTGTCCTCATAGTTTTCTGTTACAAAAGAGATGGTCTTTCCCCCCCCCAAAAAAAATACAGCAGAGTTTGCAGACACCCTAGAAACCACAGAGAGAGACTATCCTGTTTAATCCCTGCTGACAATGTCGCTCGAACTGAGGAAGAGTCATCGTAGTCGGCTCGAGGGAAAGGCACAGCACACACACGTATGAAGAAACAGGCAGCAGGAGAGACGGGCAGGAAGTAGGAGAGACAGGCAGGAAGGAAGAGAGACGGGCATGAAGTAGGAGAGGCAGGAAGTAGGAGAGACAGGCAGAAAGAAGGAGACACAGGCAGGAAGTAGGAGAGACAGGCAGTAAGTAGGAAAGATGGGCAGGCAGCAAGAGACACAAGCAGGAAGGAGGAGAGACAGGCAGGAAGTAGGAGAGACAGGCAGGAAGGAAGAGAGACGGGCATGAAGTAGGAGAAACAGGCAGGAAGTAGGACAGACAAGCAGAAAGAAGGAGACAGAGGCAGGAAGTAGGAGAGACAGGCAGTAAGTAGGACAGACAGGCAGGCAGCAGGAGAGACAGGTAGGAAGGAGGAGACACAGGCAGGAAGGAGGACACAAAAGCAGGAAGTAGGAGAGACAGGCAGGAAGGAAGAGAGACGGGCATGAAGTAGGAGAAACAGGCAGGAAGTAGGACAGACAAGCAGAAAGAAGGAGACAGAGGCAGGAAGTAGGAGAGACAGGCAGTAAGTAGGAGAGACAGGCAGGAAGGAAGAGAGACGGGCATGAAGTAGGAGAGACAGGCAGAAAGAAGGAGACACAGGCAGGAAGTAGGAGAGACAGGCAGTAAGTAGGAAAGATGGGCAGGCAGCAAGAGACACAAGCAGGAAGGAGGAGAGACAGTCAGGAAGGAGGACACAAAAGCAGGAAGTAGGAGAGACAGGCAGGAAGGAGGAGAGACAGGCAGGAAGTAAGAGATATGGCAAGAGGGATGAGAAAGGCAGGAAGACAGGAGGCTGCAGGCACCCCCAGCCCTCCACCTCTAGGATCAGACAAGACCTACCCAGGGAGGGGGAGTTGTGGAGGTGGAGAGAGAGCTCCAGGCGGAGCCTCTGCTGTATAACTTCCAGAAAGACCTGTATCACAACCTCCCCCCTTCCTGTCACTGTGTAAGGCCCGTCCATTGCAGGCTAGAGAACACAGTGGCTGCAGTTGGGAGCATCCGGACTCGAGTTTGCTCCCTGCCTGTTCATCCATCCCACTATTAGGAGGTCTAATGTGAGATAACCAGCAAACCCTCAAACTATTCAGCTGGAATCAGAGACCCAGTTCAGCTCTGGTAGGAACAACCAGCTTGCAGCCTTACTTGACTTCAGCTGGGTCTGTGTGTGTGTGTGTGTACATGGCAGGGTCAGTGCAGGTTCATTTCCAGGCCCATTTTGGATATGTGTTTTACATGGATCTTAAAGCAGCCCTGGTCTTAGTAGTACAGCAAGACCAGCCGATGCCATCCCTGATTTGACCCCATGGTTCTGTTCTTGAAGAGGCCCAATATAACCAGGTTGTACTCTGGTCAAGACATGTTTGTGGTCTAAGTGTACAAAGCATGTGCGTGTACAGAGTGTGTGTGCGAAAAGATCATGTAAGACCTCAGCATGTGTGACCTGGATGTGTGAATCCAGTTTGTGAGCTGGCACGGGGGGAGAGACATGAGGGTGTAAACCTGGAGGCCTGAACAGCAGGTAGGAAATTTGCTCTCACCAGCAGGAAGTAAGCAGAGCAGAACACAGAGGGCTCCATCTATCTATTACCATAAAAACCTTCTCTCGTTCCCCTTCCTGGTCTCACACTAAACCCCCATCGACTGGTTAATTAGCAACACTACTTACGTCTTTACCATTATCGCTCTCGTTCGGACTCAATCTCACCAGCCCCTCAACAACCCAAAGCCTGGGTAAGGCCCAGTGTGGTAGGGCTACGTCAGGTAGGGTAAGTGTGGTAAGGTATGACAGGGCTAAGTGTGGTAGGGTAAGGTATGATAGGGCTAAGTGTGGTAAGGTATGATAGGGCTAAGTGTGGTAAGGTATGACAGGGCTAAGTGTGGTAAGGTATGACAGGGCTAAGTGTGGTAAGGTATGACAGGGCTAAGTGTGGTAAGGTATGACAGGGCTAAGTGTGGTAAGGTATGACAGGGCTAAGTGTGGTAAGGTATGACAGGGCTAAGTGTGGTAAGGTATGACAGGGCTAAGTGTGGTAAAGTATAATAGGGCTAAGTGTGGTAGGGTAAGGTATGATAGGGCTAAGTGTGGTAAGGTAAGGTATGATAGGGCTAAGTGTGGTAAGGTAAGGTATGATAGGGCTAAGTGTGGTAAGGTAAGGTATGATAGCGCTAAGTGTGGTAAGGTATAATAGGGCTAAGTGTGGTAAGGTATAATAGGGCTAAGTGTGGTAAGGTATGATAGGGCTAAGTGTGGTAGGGTAAGGTATGATAGGGCTGTTAGTCCTGTGGCATCTGGTGGCTGAGCGGTTAGCTAATCGAGTTAGCATTCAGAATGTTGCCGATTGTTGCCAATTCGATTCCCGGCTCTGCCAAATGACGTTGTGCCCTTGAGAAAGGCACCTCACCCTACTTCCCTCGGGGGGAATGTCCCTGTACTTGCTGTAAGTTGCTCTGGTTAAGAGTGTCTGCTAAATGACTAAATGTAATGTAAAAGTAATGCAATGGAGTACTATTCTGTGGGACAGTTTACTACATAGCAAACCTATTAATGGATTATACTATGGAGGGAGTTAGGGACCAGTAGTGAGGGTAAAGTAGATTATGTAATGTGTTTAGACGTAGCATCCCTTTATAGGAGGGGCTTAGGGAAACTGACGTTGACTGTGGACAGATAAAGCCTCTAGATGCAGCAACATATGTGACGGGCTGATGCTCAATGATCACAGCTATTCCACTGTGTTTTCAGTGGAGGAAAACAGAGATGGGGGGCAGGGTACCCTGGAGGAAAATACTTGCAAGTGCACAGATGCGTGTGCACAAACACACACACACTTTCTCACACACTCCTCCTCTGCAGTCAGCGCTGCGTCAGACGAGTTACATAACTGCTCAGAGTGAAAGGGAGAAGGAGAAAGGGGGAGAGGAGAGAGAAAAGAAAGGGTTGAGGACCAGGGTAGGGAAAAGAGGGATATGGAACGAGAGGAACGTGAGCCATTCCGTACCGTGGTACATGATGCAGAGCATCAGAACATTTACATGTAGTCATTTAGCAGACGCTCTTATCCAGAGCGACTTACAACAAGTACAGGGACATTCCCTCTGAGGCAAGTAGGGTAAAGTGTGAAGTGTAAAGAAGTGTTGGGCAAAGCCCATCGTGACATGACACAATGTCATGTAAGCACAGCCGGGGTTCGAACCAGGGACCTTCTGATTACTAGCCCGACGCCCTAACCGACTGCGCCACGTGACCCCCCCCCCAGAACATCCCTGAGCTGTTTCTCTCTGTCTCTTTCCCTCTCAGGTTCCCAGTCCAGAGTTTGTGTGTGTACAGTCCTTGTCTCTGCTCAGCTGGAAGGATGACTAGATGGCTGAAGGGGAGGCTGCTCTAAGCCCAAAGGTAACAAACCAGGAATGACACACTTCACTAGTCTTCAACCTTCTGCCATCCTCAAACACACTTACCTCGCTGACCTCAGCCACCACCAGCCTCCACCTCAGCCTCTACCGCCCCTGCAACCCCAGATTTGACAGAACGTCTAGCAAAACACACAAATGTGTTCCCTCATCGTCAATGGCACAGACCCCTCAGCTCTTTCACACTCCGCACTAACACTGTTAACCGTGTTCCTAATTCTCTTTCCAAATGCCAATGCAGATCCTATTTGTTTGGTTTTTTATTCCTTCCCCCTGTGCTCGTTCTCTCCGCTTGCAATCCCCCCAACCGCCTCGAGGGAAAAGAGAAGACAGCCTCTCACCCTTCTGAATCTCACTGTAAACACGGAAGACTAAGAGCCTCAATACCCCCACCTGCTGCTAGAAGTCTGAGTTGCTCCAAGGGACACCACAGAGGAAAATCGAGACGCATTGCTACCCCCTAGTGGCACGTATGGTCACTTTGAAACCCCGAAGGCAACCTTTCTGACTCTGTGATTTCCTCATGTCACTCGAGCAGAACGCGATCTGACATGGCACCACAGCTGGCCCACTCGGCGCTCAATAATTTACATGAGTAGCAGTTGTTCTGCTGGTTTTCCCACGCCAAGACAGGAAGAGTAAAAATTCATTTTTGGGGGGGGGGGTTGTCGCAAAACATTTCTCTGACTACGCAGACAAACCGTTCTGGAGAAGGTGGTCTGGCGGAGCTATAGCGCTGTTGCCTCCGGTTGTGTCTGCATGATGAGTTGTCTGCGCGTCTATATTTAGCAGAAACTCGTCTAGCCTAATGGAACATTGCACTCCACAACACCCACACAGGAAGAAATTAAGCTGATGACATAAGCACAGTCCTGAATTAAAATACAGCCCCTCATCAAAGAGCTAGGTTTTCCAACCCAATGGGATTATACAATATACATCCATCCATAACGATGGGCCCAGCCCCCGTGCATTAGCTCCTCTCTAACAAGCACAAACATACTTACGCACATGCATATGTAACCCCTGTAACTATGGTTCGGGCAGCACCGTTCATTGGTAGGATTCTTGCATACCATGTGCAGAAGGCCTGGGTTTCATTCCCCATGGGGATTCGAAATCCTGGCCGAAGCATTGAATATGTGTGCGCCTGTGAAATTGACCCACTAGGAGACTAATAAGGGATCATTTAATGTCCACTTGCTCCGCACTGCGTGGGCCTTGAACCAGGGTTTAAGCATGGGAACCTTACTTGCTTCAACAAGGAGGCTAAAGGTTGTGACCTCTAGCGTCTGTCGCAAGACCAGGGGTGGGCACACTTTTTGACTGGGGGGGCCACACAGAGTTCTAAAATTTGCAATAATAAAAATCATGATGTATAAAATTAGGTTTTGGCCTTTATCAGGCTTTATAGTATATACAATTTATACCATGGTCTGGGTGATACTCAAATTCCTGATTGGCTACCAAGCCAAGGGTGTCCATCAGGTGATATACAGACACCTACTAAGTAATTACAGCAAAACTGTTCATTGTTCTAAATGATTGCAGCTGCTACAGAGTATGAGCCTGTACAAAGTGTCTGAAATAATAATGACTCTTATTGAGGGCCTTGTTGCCCAATTCTAACCCGATTTGGAATTTAGGTAATCGCAGTGCGGTATATTATTATTATTATTATTACTTGCTTTCCTACCAGGTACAATATTGCACGTTTGAGACGCATGCCATGTAATTGTACACATACTCACACTCAAACGCCCAATTATGAACACACATGCGGAAACAAAGGAGGCCACCAATCATAAAAACACATGCAGAAAAGGGGGCCTCTTCTGCAATTGCCCCACCACAGGACAAATAAAGGATTATCTTATCTGTTGAATAACATGGTTGAATAACGTTTGTTCGGTCTCTGCTTCACCTTGTATCCTCGCCAGAACGACTGAATGAGCAGGGCGGCCTCCTGGTCGGACAGCAGCAGGGACAGAGGGATGGGAGGCCTGGGGCTGGAGACAGGGACACAGAAACAGACAAGCAGGTGACTCACCTCGGCTTGTAAGGACAAGAGGAACACAGCTCTCCAGGGGATTAACATGACTGTACTCCCCTTGTGTGTGTTTGTGTGTGTGTGTGTGCACATACGTGCAGCGTATGACTGCATTCAGGTGATCATATCATGTGGTGATGCAAAGGTCTGTGTTATCTGACGACCTGTGAGGTCACACCGATAGGAGTGCGCTGATACTCACTGCACGCTGAGCCAATCTTTGACAAAGGGGATGTCATGGAAGTCCACAGGCTTCTGCCCCTGCCTAATGGGGTTATGGCTATCCATGAGAAGTGTGTGTGTGAGCGAGGCAATGTGTGAGTGTGTATGAAAGAAAGAGAGGCAGAGTGTGTGTGTGAGAGAGGCAGAGTATGCGCGTGTGTGAGTGTGTGTGAGAGAGGCAATGTGTGAGTGTGTATGAAAGAGAGGCAGAGTGTGTGTGTGAGAGAGGCAGAGTATGTGCGTGTACGAGTGTGTGTCAGAGAGGCAATGTGTTTGTGTGTGTGAGAGAGGCAATGTGTGAGTGTGTATGAAAGAGAGAGGCCGAGTGTGTGTGTGTGAGAGAGGCAGAGTATGTGCGTGTGTGAGTGTGTGTGAGAGAGGCAATGTGTGAGTGTTTGTGAGAGAGGCAGAGTGTGTGTGTTTGTGAGAGAGGCAATGTTGAGTGTGTATGAGAGAGGCAGAGTGTGAGCGCGTGTGAAAGAGCGAGTGTGAAAGAGTGCATGTGTTATAAAGGGTAGAGATGAGGGAAATAGAAAGTGAACGAAACAATAACAAAACACCATGAGTACCATCTCAAAGTCATTGTGCTCCTTTCCACTAAAAACGGCCATGACCTGTTACATAACTCCAATTCATATTCAGTAAATGACACCATAGAATTGTAAAGGCTTAGCACACAGGCCTGGTAATGCATAGTAGCATAGTCCTATCATTTGATTTGAGATTTTATTTTATTTATTTTTTTTAAAGCAGGGAGATGGAGATGGCTTTTCACTCACTTGTACAGCCATTGAGTCAAGAAGTCACAGGCATTAAAGGCTGTTCTCTTCCTCTGAAACAGGCCAATAGATATACAATTCAGTTTGAGCAGTAACATGTGGGATAGGTCATAGTCATAAATACAAGACAGGACAGGCAACATTACTTTGCTGTACTAATTATACTGTAGTGTGTTCTGTGGACCTGGCTGACTTGCACCAGCCTGAAAAAATGTGCAGGGATAGGCCATAGGTCATGTGGGAGGTTTATGGTGTGAGGGCCATGCCATGTTGCTGACCTGAACGCCCAGAAAAATATGAGTGGACTGGCTAAACCTGAGTTAGACTACTATGTTGTGTTGAGTGACTGTATGTGTTGAACCTCCAGACAGTGTTGTCTCTGGGCCTCTCTTAGCATGGCCTCCAGTCCTGGGAGAAGCACGGGCATCACGGTCTTCTCCAAAAAACTGGTCACAGGGTCTGACGCACAGACAAATACATGGACATTGCATTTGAGACACAAATTAGGATATTAAAGAATGTGATTTCTAAGATTATATAAGAGAAACCCTGTTCCTCTAGGAACACTTGTTCTAAATGTTCTAAATGTTTCCCTACTCCAACACACCTGATTTAAATCAAATTGGTCATTATCCAGCTCTGCAGAATCCTGTTTATGACAATTAATTTGAATCAGGTGTGCTGGAGTAAGGAAACATCTAGAACATGCAGAACAAGTGTTCCCTGAGGACCAGGGTCGGGAAACCCTGTACTATACTACTATAGCAGGGGTGTCCAATCCTGGTCCCGGAAGGTCACTGCCCTGACAGTTTCAGACATTTCCCTGCTCCAGGACACCTGATTATAATGTATGGGTCCGTATCAAGCTATCAGGAAGTCTGATAATGACCATTCATTAGAATCAGGTGTGTTGGAGCAGGAAAACATCTAAAACTGTTGGGTCAGTGACCCTTGAGGACCAGGATTTGACAGCCCTGTACTATAGTATCAAAGGTCTCTAGCAAATAGAACTCACTTAGAGGAAGTTGAGATGTAGAAGGCGCAGACTGAGATAATGACGGACGTTTGTCCAGGACAGAGTATCCAGCAAGTGCAGGGTGACACAGGAGGGGGTCAACATTTTTCAACGGCTCATCATCGACGGAAACCTGTAATCATAAACAAATGACTGTGTGTCTGTCTCTCGATTTGGAATTCGTAGGCTATACTGTAAATTACCGAGCGTCACCTTCGCTACCATGAGCCCGTAGAAGACTGGGTTGTGCTTGCTGGCGCTGTATTGGGACACATGAGTGCTCACAGAACTAGTGTCCGTCCATAAAGCAGCGTTGGGTGGTCTGGGTTGCTCCGCTTCGTATTCTGTAAATTTAACTCTGCTTTAACTGTGGTCCACGGCACTACACGGCATCACGTAAAGCCCATAATTGGTCATCACTCACTGTTCACGTTTATCTTACCATCACACACTTGCTGCCACAACGACTTCTTTGCACCGACGACTTTAGCCATTTTCTGCAAGCGTTGCTAGGCACCGCATTGGTTGTTAAGGAAGTACTTTCACCAGTTTCTGCAACAGGGAATGAAGCTAGCCTAGATTGGATGAAACGTGTAGGTTTCTCTCATACTGGCTTTACTATCTTATTCTATTCTGGCGTTACACTTTAAGCATATCACAAATAAACATACTTGAAAATAATGTTGTTTAGTATTTTATACAAAATCAATTTTATTATGAATAATGATTAAATATGTTTTAAAGAATGCATCTTCGTGCAGTCACCTACATGAGACCAAGTCGTCGCATTTTGGATCGTTTAGCAGACGCTTTTATTCAAAGCAACTTACAAGAGAGAGCATTACAAAAGAGCATCGGACACTGAGCATAGCAACGTGATCGTGAGAAACCAAAAGTACCAAGGCAAGAAACCCAAGAGCATCCAGCCGAAATTCAAGGCAGGCACCTCAGACGGACAGTACTAGTAGTCTACTTGTAGGAAGCGAACAATAAACCAACAACAACACTAAAGAGTTTCCCCTCGGGGATCAATAAAGTCATTCTGATTCTGAACAACAACAGCTGATATTTCTGAGTGCCATTAACCTCTTGGAACAAGTGAGTCTTAAGCCTTTTATTGAAGGTGAAGAGACAGTCTGTGTTTATGATGGAGGTGGGGAGTTGATTCCACCATTGGGGAGACAGACAAGGGAAGAGTTTGTGTTGGGCTCTGGTGCTCTTGAGGGGTGGGACCACTAGACGATTGTCAAAGGAGGACCGTATGTGGCGGGCAGGTGTGTAAGGCTGGAGGAGAAAGTTGATATAATTTGGGGCAGTCTCGTTCACTGCTCTGAAGGTCAGTACCAAGGTCTTGAATCTGATACGGGCCATGATGGGAAGCCAGTGGAGGGCGATGAGGGTGACATGACAGCATCTTGGTAGATTGAAAAGCTGGCGGGCTGCTGCATTTTGGATCCTCTGAAGTGGGCGTATTGCGCTTGCTGAAAGCCGGGCTAGTAGTGAGTTGCAGTAGTCCAGCTTCGAGAAGACAAGAGCTTGGACTAGCAGCTGGGTGGAATGTTCAGACAGGTATCTTCTGAGTTGCCGGATGTTGTAGGATGAATCTACATGACCAGGAGACTGCAGTAATGTGTGCTGTGAGGGAGAGCTTGTCATCCAGGGTAACCCCCAGGTTCCTGGCAGAAGATGGAGGGGTCACTGTTGCGGACCTCTGAGTGATAGAGAGATTGTGGGCAGGGGTGGACTGGCCATCTGGCATACCGGGCATCGTTTTTTTGTATTCTAAATTCCCTCCAATTGGGCTGGCCGATTGGCTGCAGAGGGCTAGCAGTGTATATTTTTTTATATTGGTCTGACCGGCCCATAATCAGTAGATCACACAGCCCTAACACACTGTTGAACAACCACCCCGTTCGCTTTGGTCCCACCTGCAGGCGAAAAAAAGGCTGCTCAAGACTCATTATACAAGACCGGCCCTTACACGCTGACTGACAGGGGACCGGCCCAATCATATCATGAAACACCTCCTGCCTTTGGCTTGGTGCGCCGGTGTGCAGTTTATTGATGGGTGAAAGAGATGGAGACAAATCGTGAGAAAAACTCTGCGATAAAAAGAGGCTTGCTAGTTGTAAAAATGCTGCTCAGTGTGCCAAAATTTCGGCTATATTTGCCACAGCAGGGCCTTCACCAGCTCCCGTTGCTGATGACAGTGGTGCCGGTGGCAGTGGCACTCAGCAGGAGCATGTTGAACCTGCGGTAAACTGGACTACTGTCATAAAATGTATGAAATGCAACGAGTAGGATGAAGCCACCCAACCCCTTGATGAATATGATCAGATGTCAATCAAATAATTCTGTCTATTGCTCTATGGCCAAGTTGGTTAGTTTAATGCAGGTGAAATTAGCTAAAAAAGTTCTGAGCATAAGCGTTATTTTTACTGTAAGACACTGTAGAATGGGTGGATGAGAACATAAGCATAGCTTAGTAGCCTACTTTTATGTATTTCATTCTAACGTCTTTAATGCGAGAAGACTTGTTCACAATTCACCAGCAATAACAATAAGTCAGTGGGCAGCATTCTAATTTCTTACTAGACTATTATTGTTTGTGGGGTCAGTACCAGGCTAGCCTATTGGCTAAGTTGCTTTTTTGTCCTGCAAATATAGCAGTCCTTTATGTAGCCTAGATGGTAGGGACAATGTAGGCTACATAGCTGATAGAAAATCTAACTTTTAAAAATTATATAATTTTGTCTGTGTTATGTGAATGCAGCAGGTATCTGTACATTCCAGTAATTCTGGAAGTACTTCATGTGTCCAACCTCACTGATTCCATTTAAGTCATTGCATAGCTCAGTGTTCCCCAACCCTGGTCCTCGGGCCCCACTGTCCTGCATGTTTTAGATGTTTCCCAGCTCCAACACACCTGATTCAAATGAATGGATCGTTATCTAGCTCTGAAGAATCCTGGTAACGAACATGCATTAGAATCAGGTGTGTGGGAAGGAGGGAAACATCTAAAACACTCAGGACAGCGGGTCCTGAGAACCAGGGTTGAGAAACACTGGCATAGCTCAAGGTATATTGTTTTAAAGACTTGCACCTTGCATCGAAAAGACTGAAAAGGTATGTTATCAAATGTTGTGGGCCGGTCTGGTCCAAATGGCCAGGGCCGATTTTTTGTCCCAGTCGGCCCCTGTCCACATATGTCCTACAGAGGATCCCTGCTGCTGGTCACTGATCAGAAAACCCTCCAGAGTTCATCCAGCAGGGAAACAGCTGAGCTTTAGACCAGCCCATGCAAACAGGTGCACCTTGTTTTCAGCTGCATGTGCAGATGGGAGATTCCTTTATCACATTTACTTGACTGAACTGACTTTCATGTTTAGTTTTACCGAAGTAATGAGAAGGATCTTTATAAAAGAAAGTCTGATAACTTACCCTATCGGTGGTTTTGTTGCCGCGTTTACTTCTCTGTAGTCCATCATTTTGGGTTTTTGGCGCTGATTAAACTGGTTTCCTTCTAGTCTTCTGGTTTATATATCCAATGTACTGGAGGTAATTTGGGTGGATGTGTGTGGTGTGTGGTCTGTGCTGTGTGTGGTCTGTGGAGGTGTGCTGTGTGTGGTGTGTGCTGTGTGTGCAGTGTGTGGTCTGTGCTGTGTGTGGTCTGTGGAGGTGTGTGGTGTGTGCTGTGTGTGTGGTGTGTGCTGTGTTTGTGCTGTGTGCTGTGTGTCTGGTGTGTGCTGTGTGTGTGTGCTGTGTGCTGTGTGTGTGTGCTGTGCTATGTGTGTACTGTGTGTGTGTTGTGAACTGTGCGTGTGTGCTGTGTGTGTACTGTGTGTGTGCTGTGTGTGTGCTGTATGTGTGCTGTGTGTGTGCTGTGTGTGTGCTGTGTGTGTAGTGTGCTGTGTGCTCTGCTGTGTGTGGTGTGCTGTGTGTGTGTGTACTGTGTGCTGTGCTGTGTGTGTGATGTGTGTGTGCTGTGTGTGTGTGGTGTGCTGTGTGCTCTGCTGTGTGTGGTGTGCTGTGTGCGTGGTGTGCTGTGGTGTGTGCTGTGTGTGTGCTGTGTGGGTGTTTGTAGTCAGGAGAATTTGAAGTTAGGGGCCTGCAGTCCTATAGATGTTCTGGTGAAGACACAAGGCCAGGAGCTTCACTGTCGAACCTACATCATAAACCGCTGCATCTATGCACCGCCTTCTGCACAATACCTCCAGGTGACACCATCTCTTACTCTCTCCTTCTCTCTCCTCTCCTACTCTCTCCTTTTTTCTCGCCTTCTCTCCTCTCTCCTCTTCTTTCTCCTTCTCTTTCCTTCTCTCTCCCCCTCTCTCCTCCTCTCTCCTGTGTTAGAGCAGAGAAACATCTAAAACCTTCAGGACAGCGGCCCTCGAGAACCAGAATTGCCCACCCCTGATCTAGTTAGTGGTCCAGCACACATGTCCTACAAAGGATCCCTGCTGCTGGTCACTGATCAAAAAAAGTCTGGTAACTTACCTTATCGGTGGTTTTGCTGCCGCGTTTACTTCGCTGTAGTCCATCATTTCGGGTTTTTGGTGCTGATTAAACTGGTGTCCTTCTAGTCTTCTGGTTTATATATCCAATGTACTGGTGTTCCAACTTTTAAAGGTTATTCGCAGTATTTTCCCTGTGTCCTGACACCAAGGACAACAGCATTACACTGACAACTAACCTCATTGATATCACCTAGGAAGAGAGCATGAGGAATAAGAAATACAAAGATTAGATCATAAATAAAAACTATCTACACATTAATGAGTAACCTATGAATTGTTGGAAGTTGTGTATTTATTATTTTGATGCTTGTAACTAGGCTGCTTATTTGTAAGCAGGGGCGGACTGGGACAAAGAATCAGCCCTGGCATTTTGGACCAGACCGGCCCACAACATTTGATAACACACCTTTTCAGTCTTTTCGATGCAACTGTGCAAGTCTTTAAAACAACATACCTTGAGCCTTGCAATGACTTAACAGGAATCAGTGAGGGTGGACACATGAAATACTTCATTTATTAAGAGTATAAAAATACACTGCACCACTCACAGTAATTAACAAAATTATGTTATTTTAAAAAGTGTTATTTTTTTTTCATTGTAGGCTAACTTAAATTGTCTCTAGCCTAGCTACATAAAACATGTAAATTCGTAACTCCTGTTCCGAAGCACCCACAAACTCGTGTGAGGTCTCTCTGTAAAGGCCTGGTCCTTGGGAACAATATCCAAACGGGCACGGGCCTCTCACCCGCGCGCAACGGGCCACGGCGCAGCCTCAGCCGGGGGTCGCCCAGAGCGAAATACAGAGAGTAAGCGGCCAGAAGTGCATGAAACCGGGAAAGGGGGGGGGGGGGGGATACACATGAATCTATTGGCTTTCATGCTCACAATTCAACTTCCTTGGCATAATACAGGGGAACCAAATACGGGGAGCACCCGGCCAGAAGTGCGTGGGACTGCCTTTCAGTTTTGTAAATATTGACTATAGTGTGTGAAGTCCAACTTTAGGTTAAGATTTATTTGAGAAATACGCCATCCAGTTAAGATAAATGTTATGTTGTTAGTTGATAAAATCTGGATGAAGGATATCTTATTATTTTTATTTTTTTCAGTTCCCCCCCTGAGGGATTGCCACCTTATTGTGGTCAGGGGGTTTGCGTGCCTCAGTGGCCTTAAGAGCTGTACCAGCAGGAGCTTAGTCTTCAGGTGGGACACCCAAGTTGGACAGGTCTGAAGGTAGAGGCCTGACAATGTGCAATCCACTTCTCCAGGTTGGGGTTGGACACATAGCTAACAACCCAATTCAATGAAAAAACACTACTATAAGCACAGAAAAAAAGTGCGGGAGCATGATGTGTACACATGATGCCCCCTTCACATTTCTGACTGCCCCCTCATATATGCCTGTCTAGAACCGGCCCTGCTCCTCACCTTCAAGAAAAGGCTCAAAACCCACTTATTCCGAGAATTTAATGGCACTTAGAAACATTAGAAATAGTATGGCACTCAGAAATATCACTTGTTGTTGCTGTTGTTCAGAAACTCGCTATTGTTGTGTCGTTGTTGCTTTATTACTCGCGCCACATTACTTGTCCGGCAAAGGCTCACCTTAAAACTTGTAAAATGTTCAGCTGAATACTCTTATAGTTCTTTCCTTCCTTAATGTAAATGTAGTTCCGTTAACAGTGACAGTGCGTAAAACAACACATGCTATGACAGCTATCAGCTTTATAAATATATCAGCTTTATAAATATATCAGCTTTATAAATATACCACTATCAGCTTTATAAAGACATCAGCTTTATGAATATATCAGCTTTATAAATATATCGGCTTCATAAATATATCAGCTTCATAAAAATGTTGGCTTTATAAATATATTAGCTTTATAAATATGCGTGTATTTGCTGGTTCGAGTAGCCTGAATGCACTATAGTCTTAAGTGGGATGTCTAAATGAAGCTCTCATAGGGGCAACTTTTGGATTAATATCCAATACCCTGGAAGGGTAACATTCAAACCTTCTCACCATGTGTGCAGTGGTCTGCCTTCCTGAAGAGATAGGCCTATACATACGTATGGTTTATCACAACGTTAATTAAAATGCCAATTGAACAACAGGGAATATGTTTGTTTTTTTAGCTGTGCATCTGTGGAGTCAATGCACGGTATGTTTATCTTAAAACATTTGCATTGCCAGCATCACAAATATACTCCAGGATATCGGGTCAAATTTAATTGACAATGCATGTCCCCGTTGTTTTGGAGTTGAACACAATGTTGATATTGGTTAAGGATAACCTGTCCATGAGTTATTGGAGAGGCTTTGATAAGAAGTTATGTTTTGGCTGGAGGTGGTGTCTGGTCATCCACATAGACATTTAACAATATTTAATTGTATGATATCTATGGTCATCCAGGCCGAGATGTCGGTGAGGCAGGCCTTGATTCTAGTAGAGATCCCTGGATCACTTGGGGGAAACAATAGGTATAGCTGCGTAGGAGAAACCATGGGAGGAGATGATTGGTCCGAGTGAGGTGCTGTACAGGGAGAATAGGAGCGGTGCAAGGACCGAACCCTGTAAGACACCAGTGGAGAGCTGGCGAGGACCAGACATTTTTCCTCCCCAGGATACCTGATAGGATCTTCCCATCAGGTAGGATGAGATCCATTCAAGTGCAGGGCCAGTGATGTCCATCTTAGAGAGTGTGGCGAGCAGGATCTGATGATTAACTGTGTCGAATGCTGCAGACAGGTCTAGCAGAACAGATGACCTTGAGGCCGCTCTGACGATATAAACAAAATGCCAGTATTTCTTATTCAAATTCTACTAAATGCAACAAGTCCTAAAAATGATTCATAGAGGTCTGACGAACAGGGAGGTAGCAAAAAGCTACAAATCTGTATGGTTGTTGCCGAATGAGCAGGTATCGCCCTCTACTGGAGAAGGTTCTCCATGCAGCTGCAGCAGAAAGCCTTGGAAAGAGCTTTAGAGATCCTCTGGAAAAAGGCTTTGAATAACTTTTTCTTCTACTTTTTCTCTCCTCTAGGAATAGGGAACTCACCACAGTCTGAACTTGGAGGGCCATGGAGCCCCTGGAAGTGGAGGAGCTAGACATGGAGTGGGATGGTGGACACAAGGAGGAACCAGAGTTGGAGGAAGAGGAGCCACAAGGACCAAGAAAGACCACTGCCACAAAGACCAAGGAGCTTATCGTGGACTTCAGGAAGAAGAGGGGAGACACGCACGACCCCATTCAAATCAACGGGATGGCCATTGAGCGTGTCTCCAGCTATACATTCCTGGTGATCCATATCTCGGATGACCTGTCCTGGATTACAAACACCTCCGGCCTGATTAAGAAGGCTCACCAGCGTCTCTTTTTCTTGAGAACAATGAGGAAACACCACCTGTCCTCAGCTGTCATGGTGAAGTTCTACCGCTGTGTACATTGCATCATTTGCACTAACTGTACATACATGCAACTCTGTAAATTCTGTTAAATACTGTAGCATCTGGTACAATACAGCTGTAGATTTGTCTTATATTTGACAGTGCTTCTCTTTCTCATTGCCTTTATGCAGCCATGAGTGTCATGCTGAGTGCTGACTGAGTCGTAGGGGGCAGTACATACCTGTCAGCGACTGTTGATTAAACACCGTTGAGTGTCGTACTGAGTCAACATTATTTATTGCATTTTATTTTTGGACAATCTCCAATAATTAAGACTAATAAAAAAAGGAAAACGGTCTTTATTAAGTAAAATATCACATGCATCAAAAGATCTCAAAATGTAATTCTTTATTGGAATATCTTCCATAGCAGTTAATTGACAGCAGCAAAAAAAATGAAAAAGAAAAAAGAAAATCTAAAACGTTTTACTGTTCCAAGATGTTTCCAAAATGCACTGAAAATCATTTGACAAAAATACATTGCACCAAGTCCTACCTTGCTGTAACTGAATGTCTCAAAAAATAAATAGCCATTACATTTATTTTATTTTTACATCTAGACTTCAAGGTCTTGTCAATAAACAAAATGTATAACCTCTTTTTTCTCTTTTACCACGAATTGTGAGGACTTGAGTGCAGCAAACAAGTCGCAAGAGTGCAACCTTCGTCATCCTAAATGGAACAGTTTAAAAGTAACCCCCCCAAATGATACACATACAATGAGTAATAACAATGATAACAGAAACCATTAACATAATCATAGCAACAGTAATAGTAATCCGGGGTGTAGCTACTCTGACTGTATAGCAACACCGATAAAAGCAAGTTGTTGTTTTTTAAAAGGACCAAATATTAACAATTAAATATACAGATTACATTCTTATGAGGGGGGGGGGGGTCGTGGGATGAAGGAGGCTGCCCTAAGGAGGACATTACACTGCTTAGGAGCCAGCCCATTGGCTGCCAGAGTCTCTGGTGTGCACTGCAGTCTTACAGGGTTGAGCTATCTCTATCCCCCCAGCTTCCAAACTGTGGTGCTGTGTAAAAAGCTATCTTGACAAGACGCTTGCACCTTATGTTTTGATTCCTCCCTTAGCCGTACAGGAACAGATTTATTTTCCCTATTTCTGCGGCGTTGCCGGGGCGTATCAATATGCTCCGGTCAAGGTGTTTTGGGTCCGAGTCTGTGGTAGATCTCTAGCGGGGAGAAGGCGTAGCATCGCGGGTCCCCAGACCACATTCCCCAAGTCCTTCCCTATCCGTGTAGAGCTCAACGGCAGGCTCTAGAAAACAGAGCGACGTGATGATGTCTGCGTGGATGCACACTGTGGTGGGTGAGGAGGGGGGGGGGGGGTATTTGCTTCGTTGTTGAGCACACAGGCTAGAGTTAAGAAGTCCTTCTGTATAGGGTGTTGGATCCTAGCAGATCTTAGGCTGCAGAGATGAGTGGCTTTGGATGCATGGAGAGAAAGGGAGGAGAGAGGGATACAGTGAGAGCGAGAGAGAGGGAGAAAGAGGGTGAGAGATGGACAGAGAGAGGGAGAGAGGGAGAAAGAGAGAGGGAGAGAGTGACAGGCCAGGGGTGTCCCAGGCCTCATTTCTGTGGCTTTGATCCTTACAATGAAAACGGAGACGCACAAGGCTTTGTTAAAATGTCTGTTGAACACATCTCAAAAACACGAAACAAGCACAAAAAAAACACAAGAAGGAGGAGTGAGGATGAACGCAAAGAAAGAACATGATCTGCTTTTGTAAGGTTCCACGCCAGGCTATAGAGGCTGGGGGGGGGGCGGGGGCGTGATTTGTCAGCTGCACACCTCCAGGGTTTCAGTGCAAGAGCCATGGTGTGCAAGGAGAGGGTCAGGGAACTGTCATCTTCCCCTCGCATTCCTCCTTCATCTCGGACATTCCGTCTGTCATTCTGTGATTCTTTCGGTACCGAGTAAAAAAAAAAAAAGGAAGGAAGGAAGGAAAAATTCTTCCATGATTTCCTCTGAAAACATTCTATGAAAACGACACTCACCCTCAATTTTCAGAAGACCCGTAGTCATATAAAAAATCTTTTTCCCGACCCCCCCCCTGGTTTTGTAGAAAAAACAACAGTCCTGTGGTGTGTAGATAGCAGAGACCCTGCGACGGTGGTATGTCTGTGTAGGATGAGACTGTACAGAGGCGGCCTCCTCTCATTGGACGCGAGGCTCTCCGTGAACACGGACGCGGTAGAGGCAGGTGTATTCTGGGTGGCCCCAGTTAGTCAGCACCCGCACCTCGATGATCTGGAAAGCCTTGTCGTTCTTTTCCTGCAGAGCGGGGGATGGAGGACGCGTCTCAGATTATGTGTAATACTCTTATCTTTTATGTTATTTTATCTACCTTATCTCAGACGGTTTTTTCTTAAAAACTTTTCATTTTTATGTGTTTGTCCCGTATATGCTTGTTGTTTGCTCCATCCTGCCACAGTAAATTCCGTGTTCAACTAACAAGTTGAACAAACATGAAACTATTCTGATCCTCAACGTGTGGGAGACATAATGGAGAGCCTTTCATGAGCAAGTTACTGTGTTACACTGTGTGGCAGTGAGAGAGTGTGTGTGTGTGTGTGTGTGTTTACCATGACTGGGAAGGTCTGTAGAGAGTCCCCGTCATCCTGGTAGGTGTACTGTCCCAGCAGCTTCCCCTCCTCCTGGTACTCATCATCCAGACCCTACACACACGAACACACAAAACACAGATGAGAGAGCTCCTGGGAATAGCTACACAATGTGTGCATATTCATTGAGAAAATCTGAGAGTCTAGAGTCAGGTGATTGAGTGGTGAGGGTGTTGGGCTAGTAATCAGAAGGTCCCTGGTTCAAACCCCATGTGCCAACATGTTCTTGTACTTGCTGTAAGTCCCTCTGGATAAGAGCGTTTTAAATGTAAACATGGAATGAACTGTGGGTGTGAGTGATTGTGTGCATCTTACATAGACGGTGAAGTTGCGTGGGGCGCTGCTAATGTGTCCGGTGGGGGACAGGGCCTTGGGGATGTGCTCCAGGCAGAAGGCTGTGGGCAGGATCTTGAGGGACAGACGGATCACCAGGTAGCCCTGGGAGCCCTTGAAGGCCCAGCAGTTCCCTGGGTACACATCAGGCTGGGGGGCGGGGGGGGGGGGGGGGGGGTGGAGAGGGAGAGGAAGAAGAGGAGGACGACATGTCAGAACATTTACATTACATTTATTCATTTAGCAGACGCTTTTATCCAAAGCGACTTACAGTAAGTGCAGGGCCATTTTTCCCTGAGGCAGGTAGGGTGAAGTGCCTTGCCCAAGGACACAAAGTCATATAGCCACAGCGGGGGCTCAATCTCACAACCTTCCGATCATGAGGCCAACGCCTTAACCATTGAGCCATCTGACTCCCCAGGAACAAGCAGCAAGATCGTCATGACAGCCGGTATGTTTTCGCGGGGGATTCCCACGCGACGAAAATGTTCACTTGGAGGGTTCGGAGAGTGATGGGGGGCGGGGGGTGGTGGTGGAGGGCATAGGATGAAGGGCTCACCTGGATGACCACGCGTGGTGACTGGGAGAAATACCAGAGCGGGAGGCCAAACAGGCTCATGAGGGCTGTTTTTGTCTCGTAGGTCTCTGAGCAGCGTGTGCTGAGGATGCTGCCACCTGCACACACACACGCACGCATTAGCACACGCAGAAACACACCCTATATTTGTTTACGTCTACGTAGCCTAGCCTACTGAACCGCCTTAGCTCTAGCTCGTACACAGGGTTACGGTTGTGATATGAGCCTCGCCAAGCTTGAGAGCTGATCTGAGATTAGGAGTTAGGGAGGCCTAACACGTTTCATCCAAAGAGCATGACTGATCCGGGGCTCTCCTCCATCTGATGGCGTTGAATGAGGACAGATCCTATGCTCTGGACAAATGGAAATTCTTATGGACTGCCCTATCAGTGCTGGGGCTAACTACAACACAACCTGTTAGCATTAGCTCTCAGTCAGGATGCTAATGCACTTTAGAAGAGAAAGGCCTGTTTTAAAGTGGGGTACATAGTGTGACTTCTAACCTCCAGACTCCAGGGCGTAGTCCACCAGGCCTGTTCGATCCTGGGAGTAGAGTTTGAGCGCATTCTGCACGATCAGCTGCACTTGCTGAGGAGAAAAGTTAAGCAAGTTAGGGCATTCTTAAATGACAGTATGTAAGAGAGACTTACAGCAATTTACAGGGACATTCCCCCGAGCACTAGGGTGAAGTGCCTGGCCAAAGAACACAACGTCATTTTGGCACACCCGGGGTTCGAACCAACATGATGTTGTGACTGCATCACATGACCCTCTGGTTAGTCTGAGAGTTATGTTTGATAGAAAACGTTCTTTAAGGTGTGGCATGGTGTGCTGTGGTTGTCCGTGGCGGCCTACCTCTTCAGACAGGCCCTCCGTGGAGGCAGAGTGCTGGACACTCTGGGTGACCGTCTGGGTGACGGTTTGGATCTGGGCCTGGACCTGGGCCTCCGTCAGAGCCTGGGCCTCGCTTAGCGCCCGGGCCCGGCTCTGCTCCAGCTGCACGGTCACGTTTCTCAGGATGTTGAGCTCCAGGGAGGCCAGCGACGCCTGAAGGTCGGCCCCGCTCACGTAGCGCTCTGCCAGCCAGGCCAGCAGGGCCTCGGGCACCTCGCCCTGGGCCGGGCCTCCGGGGTAGAACAGAGCCAGCAGCTCCTTCTTGACCTGGGCAGACACCTGAGCTGTCACCTGGGCAGACACCTGGAGGTGACAGAGACAGAGAGGAGGGAGAGAGAGGGGCAGAAAGAGAGAGAGGACGATAAGAGGCAATCATGGATTCTGTTACAAGCGGAAAAACTACGGTGACACTGTGATTAAAGCATTCAAAGTACATTTACGACTATAGGTACTGTTCTTGTAAATGCTGTCGTTTATCCACGCATATCAGGTAACACACAATTAGATTCAATTGCTTGTCACAAGCTTGCATTACTTAACATGTAACACAGCCTTTATAAGATGCTTATTCATGTTAATGTGTGTTAATAACAATTGCGAAGGCGTTATTACCAATTAACACTCATTACGAGCACCTAAATAGCATCTATAGCATCTAAAGGGGTACCAGTGCACCAGGATGGGAACAGCTGGTGGTGTCTCACCGTGTCCTGGAGGGCGTCCAGCTGCTCACACCTGCCCTGGCATCCCATCACCCCCTGCAGGTCCTGCCGCACTCGCGCCAGCTCCGCCTCCAGCCTCTGGACCTCTGCCAGCAAAGCATTATGGGCCTCCTGCTCCACACCCACACTGAGGAAGAGAACAGCCGCCTGAAGAACGTTCCGGAAAAGCCATTTTCCTCCTTTTTTTCCCCACTCTTTCTTGCTCATCTCTTGCAAACTTTCCTTTTCAGCTAAAACAATTTCCTAATGGAACTCTGAATGGCTTTAAAAATTCTCACAGTTCTGAGAGCATGTTAGCTTAGCATCAGTGCACCCACCTGATGGGAGCTGGGGCCGGGGGTGGTGTGGATTCCAGGGAGGCCCTCTCTCTCTGCTCCTCCTCTTCCTGCTGCCTCTGCTGCTGTTCCAGCTGCCTCTGCTGCACCCCCTGGCAGGAACACACAGGAACACGAGCTTCAGTGCAGTGCAGTGTAGTATATAGTAGTGTAGTGGACAGCAGTGTAGTATATAGTAGTGTAGTGGACAGCAGTGTAGTATATAGTAGTGTAGTGGACAGCAGTGTAGTATATAGTAATGCAGTGTAGTATATAGTAGTGTAGTGGACAGCAGTGTAGTATACAGTAGTGTAGTGGACAGCAGTGTAGTATACAGTAGTGTAGTGGACAGCAGTGTAGTATATAGTAGTGCAGTGGACAGCAGTGTAGTATATAGTAGTGTAGTGGACAGCAGTGTAGTATATAGTAGTGCAGTGGACAGCAGTGTAGTATATAGTAGTGTAGTGGACAGCAGTGTAGTATATAGTAGTGTAGTGGACAGCAGTGTAGTATATAGTAGTGTAGTGGACAGCAGTGTAGTATATAGTAATGTAGTGTAGTATATAGTAGTGTAGTGGACAGCAGTGTAGTATATAGTAGTGTAGTGGACAGCAGTGTAGTATATAGTAGTGTAGTGGACAGCAGTGTAGTATATAGTAGTGTAGTGGACAGCAGTGTAGTATATAGTAGTGTAGTGGACAGCAGTGTAGTATATAGTAATGTAGTGTAGTATATAGTAGTGTAGTGGACAGCAGTGTAGTATATAGTAGTGTAGTGGACAGCAGTGTAGTATATAGTAGTGTAGTGGACAGCGGTGTAGTATATAGTAGTGCAGTGGACAGCAGTGTAGTATATAGTAGTGCAGTGGACAGCAGTGTAGTATATAGTAATGTAGTGGACAGCAGTGTAGTATATAGTAGTGTAGTGGACAGCAGTGTAGTATATAGTAGTGTGGTGGACAGCAGTGTAGTGTAGTACATAGTAGTGCTGTGGGCAGTAGTGTAATGTAGTATATAGTAGTGTAGTGGACAGCAGTGTAGTGGACACTAGTGTAGTAGTCCAGTGTAATGTACCTGGGTCTTAACAGCCAGCTGCTGCAGCAGCACCTCTAGCTCAGCCAGCCTGGCTTCCTGACTCTGCTGTCGCTCCTTCTGCTGCTCTTCAGACTGGAGAGAGAGAGACAGGGACAGAGAGAAACAGAGAGAGAGAGGGAGGGAAAGAGAGAAAGACAGAGGTAGAGAAAGACAGGTGTCACCAAACAGTATCAGCACCCATCAGACACGTTCAATTCAGTGAATGCACAGAACAGCCAGCCGTACACCCACCCCCTCCCTCCGCCCTCCGCCCAGGACCCCTACCTGTAACCGGTGGCTGCCTTCCTGCTCCAGCTCTCCCCGCAGCGTGGCCAGCCTGTCCTCTAGCAGGCCCGACACCCAGAGGCTCAGAGCCTCCCTGTCGGTGCGGCTGTCCAGCTGCTGCCTCAGCCCCTGGTAGAGGCCCAGGGCGTCCCCGTGTCTCTGCTCCTGCTTCAGGTCCCCCTGCTGCACCTGCTCCCACAGCTCGGCCAGGCGGCGCTCAACGCGCTCCAGACGCTCCAGGTCCACTCCACTGACCACTGAGGGGAGGGCTGGCTGGAAGGGGAAGGGAGGGGGTGAGGGTAGAGAGAGAGGTACATAATAAAAACGAGAGCAAAAAAAGGGACCTGCGGTGTGAAGTTGAATGGCTCTTTGGCTCTCTCACCTGGGCCGGGGGGACGGAGGTCGCGTCGGACTTCTGCTGGGGCACAACAGGGACAGGGGATGGGGGGCTGGGGATGGGGGAGGAGGCCGGGACCAGGCTGAACAGGTAGGTGAGGAAGGAGGTCAGGTAGGTTAGGGGGGAGGTCAGGGAGGTGAGGGAGGAGGTCAGGTAGGTTAGTGGGGAGGTCAGGGAGTTAAGGGAGGAGGTCAGGTATGTTAGGGGGGAGGTCAGGGAGGTGAGGGGGGAGGTCAGGGAGGTGAGGGGGGAGGTCAGGGAGGTGAGGGAGGAGGTCAGGGAGGTGAGGGGGGAGGTCAGGGAGGCGAGGGAGGAGGTCAGGTTGAAGGCCGGAAGGAGGGACAGGAGGGTGGCACGAGATGGACCCCAGAACCACAGAGCTGAGGAGAAGATCAAAAGAGTTTGAGATTTCACTTCACATAGTCTGGATTGGCTGCAGGTGGAGAAGTGTGTGTGTGTGTGTGTGTGAGAGAAAAGGAGAGCAGATCCACAGAAGGGGCAGATGCTGTCCCTGGGAACCCAGAGAGGTGACCTGAATCTGGGACTGGATTTGGATCATACACCGGGGACATGTGCTGGTTTGCAACTTCTGCTGCCTCATGTCTGATCTATGTGTGTGTGTGTGTGTGTGTGTTTGAGGGAGTCTTGCTCACCCAGGATTAGCAGCAGGGGCAAGAGGAACAGGAGAAGCTTCCAGAGTTTAGGCAGACACCTGGGACACAACCACACACAGTTCACTCCTTAAGACTCGACTGGAACAGATTAGACCCAGTAACCTTTGGCTTCCAAGATGAGGCAAAGATAAATAATTGAACCCAGATGCAAAATTTAAAAGGTCAAAGTAAATAATTCACTCATCGCGTCCCTCGTGTGTGTGGCATTTAAGTAGGTCTGGTAATAACTCATCATCTGAAGTTATGACTACTGTCAGACGGCGAAACGCAAATTCAGCTCAAAGGGATTGTCGCTGATATGAATCTAATAGTTTGCTGAGGAAATCTCAACAAATGCAATTAAATAACCCAAAGCCTAAACTAATCCTGGAGTAAAACGACAGAATGCCAGCGCAGCAGTGTAGGGGTCTACCTGCGCGTGTGTGAGAGTGCGTCTGTGTCTCACCGTGTCAGGATGAAGACGTTCAGGACAGACATGAGAGACACCAGCTGGTACCATCCCATCCCCACAAACCACAGCACTCCTCTGCCTGCCTTGCCTAGACCAGCGAGGAGAAGAGAGAAGAAAAAAAGTTTGATTAAACAACAGTGCTAGAGAGGTAGAGAGCGAGCTAGACGGAGAGAAAGAGAGAGCGAGACAGCTAGAGAGAGAGAGCTATAGAGGAAAAAGAGAGAGAGAGAGGTGAGCCCTGGTTGAGCGTGTGTATGCTAACCTGGAGCAGCTAGGATAATCCACAGCACTGAGAGCATCTTCTGGGCCAGGCCTGCCACCCCAGACCCTGCTCCCCTGCCCGCCCTCAACACCCAGTAGGCTGGCTGCAGAAGACAGTAGCCTGGGGGGGTGGGGGAAGGGATGGACACACAGAAACACATATTGGTACCAAAGAAATCCAGACATATCAAAATAAAAAGCAATGTGTTCAGTTTAAAACAACGCATTTAATTCCTAAAAGGCCCCCCAATGGAACTGCCTTCAGACGCAGTAACCTGCGCTGTTCCCAGCCGTGCTGAGAGGACGAGGAGGAAGAGTGTTAACCTGTGTAAGCTAGCAGGCTCCACAGCGCCACCGCCAGGCGGCGGGCCCTGGAGGTGTGTGTGTGGGCTGCTGTGTGAGGCTCCAGGTGCTGATTCCCTTTGCAGTCGTCACCTGTGGAAGGTTCCCCAGGATGGATGGATGGTTGGATGGTTGGGGGGAAATTATAAAAAACACAACATAAAGGATGAGTTTGTGGAGGAAATGTCTGCTAAATGAATAAATGTAAATGAATTAAGGCTACCTGGATTACTAGCTGACAACGCAAATTAGGCAACGGAGAATCGAGTCTGTGAGTCCGAACCCCCCCAAAAAGGTGAATGTGACATAAACCGTATGAATGATACAGCACTGAAGCACGTACATTCAAAATGGGGTCGTGTCACCGTGTGTCTGAATGACTGGGATGTAACTAGGTTGACCGTGCGAGAAGTCACGCACGCCAAAGGCTAGGATGCACAGCTGTGTGTGTGTGTGTGTAAATATTTGGAGACAATCCTCCTTCCTCCCTCTCTCTCGCCCCACCTCCCTCTTTCTCTCCCCCTCCCTTCTCTCTCCCTCTCTCCTGCTGGTGTTCATGCGACACAATGGCCCCTTGTTTTCAGAGTCTCCCTCTCGACACATCTTTGAATGCTGCTTGTAGCCTTTAGTCATCTCTGACATCTCTGACCCTCCCTACGTGACAGGGAAAGCTGGAACCTTCCAGAGCCTGGAACATTCCAGAGCCTGGGACCATCCCGTGGAAAGATCTCAAACTAAACGCTTCATTTCTCCTCTTTCGCTTTCACAATGACTGGCGGTTATAAAGTGCAAAGTCACTGACCTGTCCGCTAGCTGGTTTTAGAAGGCAGACTGCTAGCTAGTCCAACAGTCCTGGTTCAACACATGGCATTTACGTTGTGTCAATCTGTCTCTCTCTGTGTCTGGGATATGATAATAATGGTCTGAGAGGCTTTGTGAGTTTAAACACATGCATGAGTGTGTGTGTGTGTGTGTGTATGGAGGACTTACAAAGGGAGCCGTTAAAACGGAGGTGTCCATCTCCGGTCACCAGGTCTTTTACGTTCATGCTCCCACAGTAGCTGGAGTGAGCTGGAACAGGAACATTTACATGAATTTACAAGCCAAATCACGACACTCCGATTGACTCAAGATGTCGCGCGCGTTGGCCTCCCAGAAAGATTTATTTGCGTGTCACCCAGATGCCGAACAGACAGGAGGGAGGGGGAAAAAAAATCATACTACATCATACAGACAACTGGAAAGAGAGAACGCGAGTGGAAGTGGGGACAGGTTTGAATCGTTGTGTCTTTTTCACTCGAAGAACATGAAGATGATGCTCTGGAGGAGATGGCTTTATCCAAACTCTAACCAGACACACATGAAGTAAAGCTTTCCAGATGCTGTTCAAACGACCTTTCCCACAGTATTTTGCAATCCCAGACGACTGCATGCGACGACAGAGAAACTCTGAGAGAAAAAAAGCTGGAGGGAAATGGACTTGAAGACCAGCACTCCCTCCAAAAAAGTGAAATAATAGCCTCGGGGGTGGGGGGGTGGGGGCAGCTCGCAGGTACCTTTGCCTTCGTAGCCGTTAGCTCTGTAGCCCATCTTGCGGAGTGTGCTCTGCTTGACCAACCACAGGCCAGCCGCGCTGGAAGACACCGCTAGCCTGGCAGAGTTGCACGCCGACGCCAGCAAACCTGGCGACACACCACAAGCTCACTGTCAGGGCCGGGGGGAGGGGGGCGAGCACTGGAGATTACACCAACCTCCTCCCCCAAAGCCTCGCTCAAAAAAACAAAGGTGAATCGCGTCCCCATTCTGAAGGCTGGGGAGGAGAGACGAGTATGATTTGGATAGTGGAGTGAAAGAACAAGGTGGGGAAAAAGGGTAGGGCATGAAAAAGAGAGAGAGGAAGAGAGAGGGGGGGATAGAGAGAGAGGGGGGGGAGAGAGATAGAGAGGGGGGAGAGAGATAGAGGGGGGGGATAGAGAGAGAGGGGGGGGAGAGAGATAGAGAGGGGGGAGAGAGATAGAGGGGGGGGATAGAGAGAGAGGGGGGGGAGAGAGATAGAGAGGGGGGAGAGAGAGGGGGGGAGGGTCGAGGAAAACATCTAATTTCTGGACGCTGGAAAGACGGGTCTGCGGATGAGAGCTTAAGAGAGGAGAACATCGAGTCGACAGCGCGTCCAAAATGAACGGTGAAGGAAGGACGATAGCACAAAGGACGTGGAGAAGGAGGAGAGCGGACCGTCTGGTGACAGAACAGAGACACACAGACCATCCCACAGACGATGAGCTCTCTGGATATGAAACACGAAGGAATGCACAGGAAGGAAGTGAGAGAACACCGAAACAGAAAGTTGAAGAGGAAGACAAACATATATATCGCTCATACAGGTTCGTCTTACGGCTCTACAGCCTTCCTAAGGAAAACTGGGACCCAGTCAGACGAATACGGTCACAAGAGATGGATGAAGATGGGAGGGAGATACAAAAAAGAGCGAGTCTCCTTTCAGATAGAGAGTGAGAGAGGGCGGATTCTTCCGGTGTACCTTTTCCTGGTGGACTGACGGCCTTGGAGGCCAGCCAGAGAAGGTTCTGGAAGAGGAGGGTCACCAGGGAGACGGCAGGGGCCAGGGCCCGTCTGGTGAGGCGCACACAGGCACTAGACACGGACGCTAGCGCCCCTGGGAGGAAGACACAGTTGGCGAGCAGTTAGACGGCGACATGAGAAGGAACTGTGACTTCTGCCACCAAGACCAGAGACAGGCACTGCAGCATTGGTCACAGGACAGATGCGATGACACGCAGGCGATATGCAGGGCCACCCCACTGTGTTAACAAAGACAGCCATAGATCTTTGCAGCTAACGCTTCAGTGACACAGTAACACAGAGGATGGTGGAAGGCGCGGAGGCTGGCTGTTCGAGAACGCAGTCCGTTGGGGAGCTAGTAATCAGAAGGTACCCGGTTCGAACCCTGGCTGTGTCAACATAACATTGTGTCCTTGGGCAAGGCACTTCACCCTACTTGCCTCAGGGGGGAATGTCCCTGTACATGCTGCAAGTCGCTCTGGATAAGAGCGTCTGCTGAATGACTAAATGTCGAGCCCCAGGCTGGAGCAGATCCAGGCCAGTCTCACCTGTCTTGTTCCTCCGACTCCTATCCCACGAGTAGATGGTTGAGGAGGAGGAGGATGATGAAGATGAGAGGGCGGCAGCGGCGGAGGCGGCCGCGTGAGCGGAGGAGGAGGAGGCGGTGTGCGCGGTGAGGACCTCCTTCCTCTCGGAGTGGATGGAGCAGTCGTTACAGATGTAGCCGTTGGCGAGCGCCGCGCGGGCGTGCGAAGCAGCGCCGTGGAGGTCGCCGTTGACCTTCGAGGAGCCGTGCTCCGCTCTGGATCCCCTCTCTGGGTGGACACACACACACACACAATAAAGTGAAATAATTTCTTCTTTTTGTTTCACAAAATGACTACAAAATATAATTATCAGTCAATTCATGAAGTATACGTATTTCAAAATTTAGTCATAAGACGTTTATCTATAAAAGGTTTACGGACAAAAAAAGGGACCATTTAAAGCCTTACAGATGAATCCAAATCCAAACTCACCTTTGAGAAAGGCCTCCTTATCTGCATCTACACAGAACAGATTCAGAACAGATAAGTCTCAGCCAGTCTACAGCAGTTCACGACTTAATCACACCAATAAAATCAATGATATGATGTCACAGATCGATGCCGTTAATCTCCGAACTAGCACATCAATGGGATTAGATATACAGATTACACACTTCCCCAACCCCACTGTTATCCTGTTAATCCCATACCTGAATTATACATCCCTGTGTCAAACATCAAACACACACCCCACGATGCACCGTGATCTACTTAACAAAGCTACAATCACCATGGCAACTTCTATTCACCCTTATTCTACAATGAAACGTTATAGTGTTGTTCGACGTTAGCGTGTCCCCTGACCCAGGCTAGCAGGCCCAGTACTGACCCCAGTATCCATCAGTGCTGGCAGAGGTGCTGCTGGTGGTGGTGGTGGTGGTGGTGCGCTGACGGATGCTGGACTGGTCCAGGGTGGAGGAGAGCTGGCAGGCATGGGTGGCCGCGGGTCCCCCTGCAGGCGTGGTGCTGGTAGAAAAGGACAGGGTCTTGCTGGGCGTCTCTGTGAGGGTCTGGGACAGAGATGCCTGCTTCCTGGTCCTCGCCGTCCTGAAGCGGAAGGAGGGAGGGAGGGAGGGAGGGAGGGAGGGAGGGAGGGAGGGAGGGAGGGAGGGAGGGAGGGAGGGAGGGAGGGAGGGAGGGAGGGAGGGAGGGAGGGAGGGAGGGAGGGAGGGAGGGAGGGAGGGAGGGAGGGGGAACGCTGATATCTCCACTGACATCTCTACTGACATCTTCACTGTGCGACTTTGTTTTGGTGTGGTGTTTTCGTTTACATCTCCATAAAAACATTAGTTCCCCCCAAAAAGTGCAACGATAATAGCTTCCTTTGAAGACAAATCTTAACATCTTAGTGTGCACTTAAACAATATATCAGTATATCCGAGTGTGTATTGTTAGGTGTGTGTGCTTGTGAGGGTTAGCGCCTGGCGTCCGCACTCTTACCGTGCCTCTCTCCGACTGGACCCTCCGGCGCTGTAGCTCACCGAGCTGTGGTTGGCCGAGAAGTCAGCGGCCAGGCTGTCGTTGCCATAGAGACCGCCGGTGGTCTGCAGACGCAGGCTGCGCCTCGACATCCTGGGAGAGTCGAAGACGGGAGCGATGTGATGCTGCTGCTCAAATTCGAGCGCTGCCGTCGAGTAGCTGGAGCTGAGAGAGGGAGAGAAAGAGAGAGAGAGAGCAAGAGAGAGGGGGGGGGGCAGGAAGGAGGTGGGCAGGATGAGGGACAGAAGCAAAAGAGGTGAGAGAAGAAAAACAAAAATGGAGGAGAGGGAGAAAAGGGCCTGTGGTGAGCGGATGTGGACTGTCACTGAATACGTAACCCAGAAGCTCGCACTCTCTATTGCAGTCTAATTAGAGCAGAGAGAGACGATTACCGTGCTGAACATGACTCTGGTCAACAACATACTGTAGGTACTCCAGCCAGGAATGTAAATAACTAAAACGGAACGTTGTGAGTCACCATTTGGGCCATAGCATGGAGACAGGGGAGGAGAAGCCGTTTTGGCGGCAAAATGTACTAAAAACAGCATTTCCTTTGGGAGGAGGGAGGAAGGGAGAGAGCGAGAGAGAGAAAAAGGGAGAGAGAGCGAGAGAGACACTGCGTTGTTGGGCCTGGCAGGAAATGAGTCACGCAGCTATGGAACAACCCAGAAAACTGAAGAACAGAGGCACAGCGACCGTTTGGAAACAAAAAAAGGCCAGTTTTGAAACACTGGCGAAAGACACATTCGAACGTAGAGCTCCTCAACTGGCTGTCACACCGACGGCGAACGACTCCAGGCAGAAAACGTAGCCACAGAGGTAACATAAGGACGGCACAACTGACTCACAGCTGCCACTCCCCCATTATGGGAACACATCTGCCAATCGTATTCACGACACACACTCCCCATACACTTTCACCACCCTTTGTGCGCACACACACACACACACGCACAAACACACACACACGCACATACACACACACAAACAAACACACACACAAACACACACACACACACACACACTCTTCAACCGAACAAAAGCCTTTAGAAGTTAGGATGCACACTCAACAGTCTTGGAGGTCGTTCCCACGTCAGACAAAGTCTCCTCAACTTGACCTTTGGCCTCTGGGCTACGTCCTACAAGTCCTCCGAGGAACACTTGGGGAGCCCGACATGGCGAAGAGCGGGCAGGCCGAACCAGGAAGAGAAACGTGCCTCACCACCAGTCGGAGGCCCGCCTCCACTTCCTGTTTCCGAGCACCGGGGAGGGAGGGGGCCATCCTCAATGCTCCAATCAAATGACGGCACCAATCACACAGCTGTATTCAGATTCAGATGACTTTATTTATCCCCGGGGAAACTCCTTCGCAGGGATAGAGGTGTGGGGGCAAAGGCAGAGGCCTGGATAAATGATTATGTACAGACTATACAATGACAATTATGCAAGTATTGGTCTTGTAGAATATACAGTGTTATGTCAGGATGTACAGGATTGACAGGTTTTTGCAGAATATACAGGATATAGTGCAGGTGGGTGGAGAGGGAGTGGCCTGGGGACAGATGATTTGTCATGGCAGCTCGACGACAAGCTGAGGAGAAACGCTGGAGAGACTGGAACAGCCTGGGTCAGCTGGAACTGGGCTCTGCCAAGCCCGCCTACACAGGGGGCAGGACAGCTCTCTGCTCTGCTGGGAAAGTTCCAGAATGAGACAGAAGTGAAAGTGTGTGTGAGAGAAAAGAGAGAGCGTGCGGTAGAAAGGAGCAAATACGTGTCGGCGAGAGTTCCTGCGGGCGTGCGAGAGAGCGAGCTTGAGTGTGTGCGCGTGCATGGATGTGTGACGTATGTGTGTGAGAGGGACAAGAGAGCTTGAGGGTGCGAGAGACAGCGTGTGTGTGTGTTTGAGTCTTGTGTGAGAGAGCTTTCAAAGTGTGTGAGTTTGTGTGTTTGCCTCTGCTGGCCCTGTGGCCCTCCTGCTGGCCCCAAAGCCCTCAGGATTACACCATCCCACCTAGAGCCAATTATGGGATTTTCTCCCCCTCCTCCTCCTCCTCCTCCTCCTTCTTCCTCCCTACTGCCGGCTGATCCACCTGGCTCCCCTACACACAGCCAGCTCCTCTCCTGCTACCGCTCTGCCTGCACGTCTGTGTGTGTGTGTGCTGTCCACGCAAGGGGCCGTGCCAGATTTAGACGTGTGTGTGTGTGTTCCCACCCAGTCTTGGCCCCTGGTCACCAGCATTATCTCTCCCTCCCCATGTCTGTGTCTGGTGTCTTGCCTGTCTGCTCCCGGAGATCCTGCTGGTCTGTCTAGGAGCCGTGCCAGGGTGTCTGAGCAGGGCTGACAGGGGGATGTCTGGCAGGGGGGGTGAGACCAAGCTAACCCACTGCCTTTAAGGCTGTTTTCACATATGTTGGTGCGCACTGTGGTGCGGCTTTGGAGCGCTCCAAAATACATTGTATCATTTTTCAGTTAGTGCGGTCCGTGTTCACATATGTTTTTTTTTACTGTACTCGAAACGCCGCACTGTACACCATGTGACAACTGTCAACGCTATCATTGGTCTCTGACAGCTCTGACCCCCATGACCACCCCCCACATGTTTCCATGACAACCAGCCTAACACGCGGAAGCTAGAGAGATGGAAATAAACAAAGCACGTATGTTTACCCTGGCGCTGGTTATTAGTTTTTATATAATGTGTTTATTAAACTTTTGGCAAATTGTTCAGTTTGAAAATGAGATCCGTCTACGTCGGGAGAGGAACGTGCTGATGCATTACAGGACGCAATGCCAAATTTTAGGGTCGACTCTCGAACGACTTTCACGGACTCTCTCTTTTACGACTCTCACGGAGCCGTTTGCTAAACCCGCGTAAACATCACTGTTTTTGTGGGTGGAAGACAGCTGTACATTAATAAAATCATCGCTCCAAATATCCAGTAGACAGCGAATCTCAGTGACATGTGAAGAACTTCCTGTATTTGGTTCGGCCCGAGGTCGAGCAGCGTTCACACCACAGATGTGTTGCTCCGAGACCGCTCCGAGACCGCTCTCAGACCACCTGTTTAGAGCGGTCTCGGAGCGGCCGTTTAGTGCGCACCAGAGTGCGGCTGTTGTGTTCACACTGACCCAAACGAACCGTACTCGGAGCGACACGTCATTTGGGCCGACCTAAACAGTGTATGTGTGAAAGCACCCTAAGGCTCAAGATGCGCTTGTTCCGGGAGTACAACGGTAATTTATGGTACTTTCTGGACCTGATGTTAAGTTTCCTCTAAGATCACAATGACTCTTGTTGAGGGACTTGTTGCTCTTGTTGGCTAGTTGTAACCGATTTTAAATTCTTGTACTCACTGTGAGGTATGTTACTGTTATAGGGAGTCAGGTGGCTGAGCGGTTAGGGAATTGGGCGGATAATCAGAAAGTTGTGGGTTTGATTCCTGGCCGTGCCAAATTACTTTGTGTCCTTGGACAAGGCACATCACCCTACTTGCCTCAGGGGGAATGTCCCTGTGTTTGCTGTAAGTCGCTCTGAATAACAGCGGCTGCTAAATGACTAAATGCAAACACAATACCGAGCCACAACCAGGTTTCCTGCTGCAGACGTACCAAGCTGAAATATTAGCATTCCAGGAATGTGCGCTGTTCTGCCACAGAGCCTGGGCCCGCAGACTTACAGCACAGGACGAGGTGAACCATTGGAAGAGAACAGGCCACCCTACCACACTTCCACCCTCTCATCACTTCCAACACTGCAGCTATCCAACACCTGGATCAGCAACAGGCTGCACCGGCCCCTACGAAGCCATCGCTGCCTCTCTCTCACGGACTCGCACGCACGCTAGCGCGCTAGGGGTTGGACAAGCCCACGCTCGTCTCAGTGGGTTTCGCCCGCTACTCTGCCTATCGATCGGCTGGTATCTCTGTCTCTCCTACGCCTCCCACTCACTAGCTGTATTTATAGCCTGGACACACACACACACACGTACGCAGTTTAGAGAAATAGCGGGCACATTACCGCACGCTAACACACGCAATCCAAAGAAATAGCTAAATAGCCAGCACGCTCCTGTGCTGCACACACAATCTCTCTCTCTCTCTCTCTCTCTCTGAAGCTGGGCTCTCCCCCTCCTCTGCATCTTACACAACAGTGCTTTCCCTGCTGCCCAGTCCTCCCACGCTGCGCTGGCCACTGCCAGTCCTCTGCTCTCCCAACGCCACGCCAGCGAGGTTAATGCCATGTGTTCGCGGAGGGGCGGCCCGGGTTCGGGCCACACTCTTTTCTCTAAAGATCTAGGCCCTGTTCCAACGTGTCAACACCGCGGAATGGGTGAGAATGTGGAATGGGTATGGGAGTCATAATCAGAAGGTCGCTGGTTCGAACCCCAGCTGTATCAACACCCTACTTGCCTCAGGGGGGGAATGTCCCTGTATGTGCTGTAAGTCGCTCTGGATAAGAGCGTCTGCTAAATGACTAAATGTAAATGACTGCTGGAAGGGGTCTGTTACAGACTAGCCTGAAGATCCGCCAGAGGAATTAAGCAGAACAAATATTTTCTGAACTGAACTGTGCCATGTTACTTCATGAGAGAGCGCTGAGGCCATGCAGACACGATAGTTTCCAGTAGTGGATCAGATAATCAGGGATACTGAACCATCTTACTAATATGCATATGAGACACACACACGAGAAACACACACGAGACACACACACATTCTGAGAGTTCCTGCAGCAAGCAGGTCATGAGACTGATTCCATATTGGCCTACTGTCTACACACACACACACACACACACACACACACACACACACACACCACAAACACCACACACACACACACACACATAAACACTCACAGCTCAGACAGATTACAAATCACGTGGTCTATAAATCTCAACCTCCACTCTCCTGCATGTTAAACAAGCATTCAAACACCCCACCTAACAGGGAGCTATAGTTCTCTGAGAAAAGGCAACGACCAGCTTGACAAAGCTCTGCTTTTAGAAAAAAAACAAGGGGCGTTACTTAATTGAGGTTAATTCTACACCTCAGGAGTCAGGTGGCTGAGTGGTTAGAGTGTTGGGGTAGTTATCAGAAAGTCCCTGGTTCGAACGCTCAGAGGGATTGACCCTGTACTTGCAGCAAGTCGCTCTGGATAAGAACGTCTGCCAAACAACTAAATGTCTCTCGCACGTTTCGTAATTATATTTGATTCCCTGTTATTATTAGCTTAGGCTTACTGAGCTGAAATAGATGTAAACAACACAGGTCAACATGCAGCGCAACAGGAAACAGGAAAGATAACCATCACCCCCCCTCCCCACTCAGTGTTGACTGAAATGAGATGGTTTTTACAAGCCCAACGGTACAGCGCAAAACAAACACACACACGCTGAAGCGAACCAGGCCCCACCCTCCTTCCTGAAACCATTACAGGGCGGCCAGCTCCTGTACCACTGAGAAGATACAGGCTATTTTCCAACGCTAGGCTGGGAGCGGGTGGGACTGGCCTGGGTGTCTAGGAGCCAAGGAGCCATAGGACTCTAGGAGCTAAGGAGCTAAGGAGTCGAGGAGTTGACGGCAGACATGCTCAGATCTAGCTGGTCTCTCCGCATGCTCTTTATTTGCAAAGTGATTTCCATTGCTCTGTCCCGCCCCCTCTTTCCCTGCCTACAGAAGCATTTCTACTTCTCCCACTCTCTCTCCCCCTCTCTCTCTATCTCCCTCTTTCTCACACCATCAGAATCTGTATGTCATATGTACAGAGTAGTGCAATTTCTCAAAGTGATAAACTGTAAAAGTGGCTTGTGCAAAGGGCAATGGGATTGACTGCCGTTTCATGTTGCTGTAGTTGCCATGGAAGCTACTCTAAACAGCCTTCTGGCCTGCCAGTGTGTGTGTGCATCCAACAGACCAAAATTCCCAAAGGACACATGGACCCTCTAACGGCTGATATAGGGTGTGTGTTCTGAGGAGACAACGTCGGAGCTGTCGCACAGGACTGGCCATCCTGCCTTATACACACCGCCACATGAACTTTCCCCCATACTCCCTCACACACACACAAACGCACGCCCACACACACTCACTCACTCACACCAGAAGTACCAACAACTGTGCGAGCCAGTGCGAAACAACAACTGTCAAACTGGCTCTCGCTCAACCAAACACACTGACCCCTCTGTTAAGTCGTTTGTCACGGAGCGTTCCGGAAAAAAAACGAATGCCACAGAAACGTTTCTCATTAAAACACGGTTCTCCTTCCTGGTCCTCTAACGAAACAGAGCTACAGCACAGATGAGGCTCTTGTCTCGCTCGTATCCACCCCTGAAAGCTACTTGAATATTTTCTCACACCTTTCCTTCTAACCTCTCACCTAGAGGAGCCTCTCACCTCTCCAGCCCAGCACTCAGGACTGCTTTGATGATGTCCCTGTTGTATCGTTAACTCCCAACCCAAGTTCAACTGTCCCCACACCAGACACAACCTGACCAGTGACACGAAGCCCCACTGACCCACTTAAACACTGGCTGGTCATAAAATATAAAGGGGCCCACCACAGATGCAAACAGCGTCCCTCAACAGTTGGTGCCAGTCTACTGTAGGATCCTTGGCAGGAACATTTGAAAAGGTGGTTTCTGTGTGTGTGTGTAGAGTTTGTTTCTGGTTTCTGTGTGTGTGTGTAGAGTTTGTTTCTTTATCTTTATCTAATTAAAGCACATACTGTAATTTATATTAAGTATCATGTCTAGCATGTCTGCCTGTTCTTTTCTTTCTCAACAATGTGTATACGTGTGTGTGAGTGTGTGTGAGGAGGGAAGGCTGAAAATGATATCCAAACAGAGCCATATCGCGACATCTTGGTTGACTTAGCATGAACCTGCTGGCGCAGCAAAGGAATCTCAAGTCAGGTTCTAGCCTAGAAGACAGGCAGTGTCTCTTCACCACACACACAGTGAGGCCTGAGTCCCAGCCTCCTTACCACACATAAGATTTCAAGGAGTAGCCCCCAGACTTTGGAACTCATTGCCACTATCTCTGCGCACTTTAAACTCCACTGATAGTTTTACAAAGCACCTGAAAACCCTGTTGTTGAGGCCTTTAGTTAGGTGAGGGTTTTTATGTTTATTTTATGTTTTTATGCCTGTACTTGTACCTTTGTATTTTCTGTATGCTTCATTTTTTTATGTAAAGCACTTTGTGAATTCTTTCTGTGAAAAGTGCTACACAAATGAACGTTACTTACTTGCAACCTTCTTGCCCTAACCACTCAACCACCTGACTCCCAATCACACAGTGAGGGCAGAGTCCCAGCCTCCTTACCGCACACACATGGTGAAGGCAGTGGGGGACGAACTAGGCCCTGGCTTCTCTCCTGGAGACACGATACTGGAATCCCTCAATGAGAGAGGTAGATCAAAGACCTTTACATGAGATTAGTGGCTGCCTGGCAGACAGACCACCCTGTACATTATGTGGTCTTTTCTATGGTTGTAAATCCTTCAATGAAGACTGTTGCCCTTTCGGATTAATGACTATAAGGTTTGTTACACTGGTCTTACACAGGGCTTTGTTCGTGGTTGGTTAGCGGGGTTTGAATAGGGAGGGCTAGAAAGTGTGTTGCGAAGCCGTCTCATTCTCCTTGAGAGTTCTAGGGTTGGATATGACTGACTGTCTCTCAAGCTCTCTTTCTGTCACCCTCCCTCTCTCTCGCTCTCTCTCCTCTGTCTAACTTGTCACTGGCCTGTAGAGATGTGACAACAGATGGGCCAACGGTTTCAGTCACCTGACCCTGTCCCTTTCAGCAGTGCCCTCTCCCACTCGGCGAAGGCCACCACACACACAAACATACACAAAAACACAATTACACAACGGCAGTTAGTCTAAACACATTGTTTTTCTCTCTGATGAATGCCCAGGCTGACAATTTCAGTTAAATTAATGACTGTGACAGGTGGGTCAGAACGCCCTGCCCTTTAGGTTCTGTGAAAAAGAAGTCTGGGAACAGGACTGACCTTATGTTGGTTTATCTGCTCATACACTGTTTATCTCAGTGTATTGTCAACAAGACGATGCAACAAGTGACACTGGTCTTTTGACTAGACTAAAAATGACCCCCACAATACAACCTACCATTCAAGGAATTAAAATGAATTTTCTGAAATAAACTTCTCATCCTAACAGACACCAATAAAACTGCAGGTTTGACAGTAAAATTAAATCAATCCGATATCTGATGAACTCACAAAACTCTAATAAACATTACCAATCATTAAAATCGAATCAGTGCTAATGGGATTCGGATTGAATGCAGGGATTAGACAAGCTACTTGTCAATCAATTTAATCGCAGTAGTCAGGCAGCGAGTTCATGTGCTTTGTAGGAGTGGCTTTTGAAGGAGAGGGTGGGATATTTTGATTTGAATCCTTTCAAACTCCAGCTATAACTGCTAGGTTGGCAAAACATATCTATCCTGACATTCATTCAATATCTTCACTGCCAAATGACAGAATAGATCTTGGCACAAAATGCTAGTCATTCAGCAGACACACGAGCAACTCACAGCAAATTCAGAGACATTCCCCCTGAATGTAAAGGTCGTGTGCTTGTCAAAACATGAGCATAGAAAGGCAGCCTGTGTTCTGGGCCTGAACATTGGATTGAGGAAGAGAAAGATCTTCACCACTGGAATGATGCTAGTAGCCAAATGGCAAAGTACAGAGAATGAAGAGTGGCTTGTTCTAACCTGCCATGATTTACTTATTCTCACTTTAAACTCGATTGCTAGTTTGATGCGTCGTAAAGGTCACAAACTTCAGTTCATTCTACAGCTTGTTACTCTACAGGTCTAGCTCTTTACGGATTAGTTATTTCAACCTTAAAAACGTTAATGTGCATGGAACAACACTCGTCAAAACTGACGTGTCAAAATGTGTCCAGAAAAACCTTTCGAAAAACCCTTCGAAAAACATTCCACCATTTGAAATCCCGTGCCAAGTCGTAGGTAGCCACACCTGGAACCACTGCCTTCCACAGAATGTGTGAAGGATGATGATCTGCCGGAACAAATGATTCCCTAGAATATGCAACAGTAGGTTTCTTTTTAAGAAGAAGAACTGGGTGTGAAGAGGCAGCTAATCACATTCCTGCTAGCGATGCTGAGACGCTCAATTCCAGCGTGTTTACCCTGCGAACCACTTTTAGTCACGATAGCGGTTACGAGAGTGAGTCATACAAAACCACAACCACACTGAGGTTTCTGTTCAGGCAGCCGAAGCTGGAATGCATCAACACACAGGAGAAAAACAAAGACAATAAGTATAAGGGAAAAGTGTTCAGGAGAGGATTTAGATACTCATAGATTTGCAAGGTAAATATTTCCACTGAGGCCCTGTTGCTCTTCGGTGCAACTTCTCGTTTTCACTTAGTTCCATCGCAACAGCGAGTTTATCTGACCTGAACCTTTTCATCCACCCCCCCACCACTCCTCCTCAGCCACACGAGGGAGGCGATCTCTCTGGCAGAAACACTGGTCATCAACATTGGAAGACTTGTCGGATGTAATTGCGACAGTATTTTCGGATTAAAGCCCTCCTGAGACACAAAACCATAGCTATCTTGAGAGAGGAGGGAAACTTGTTTTCACTGTAACGACTGCACAAGATGCAGTCTCAAAACGCTGGGGTAACGTCCAACACTTCGAGCTCAAGAACCATTAACAGAAGCCATATGTGGGATTCCACCAGAACTCAAGGTCTATTTAGATCTAGTCAGCATTTCCAGCAGTGGCTGCTCCTTGCAGGACTGATGGTCAGCCTGTATTTGGTATGATTTTTGTAGGATTATGGTTCAGGTATGATACACAGGATGTTCTTTATTAGCCTACATCTTAGTTCCTTGCTCAGATGAACATTAGTAATGCCGGAATTAGAATTTAGGGTATACTTAAAAACAAAACAAAAATGTCAATACACAATGATACAATTGTTCAATTTCTAAGGGTGCTAATAACTAGTTAATTAAACAACATATTTGAACAGTTCTAGTTCAGTTACCGGTCAGAGTAACACATTTCTAGGTATGGTTAATCTGAGGCCACGATGCCACTTGCTATTATTATTGTTGTTTCAGTCACATCGTTTTCCTTGCTTACTCCTCGAGGTAACCCAGGGGTCTCACCTGAGAGAGTAGGTATATCCTGTGTTCTCCGGAGCACACTGGGGAGGCGTGTATGTGTGCAGGCGGGAAAAATCCATGGTCATTCTTCGTTCAGACTGCGAGTGGAGGCGAGGGGGAGGAGGAGAGGGGGGAGAGAGGGCTCTTTAGGTTATGGAGATGAACGACCCGGGCTCGCGCTCACACTCTCGCAAAGGCATGCAGGACACACCCACGTTCGCTCTCTCTCTCTCCCACACACACTCTCACACGCACGCTACTGTTCAGCCTGTCCCCCAACAACAGCGGTTGCAAATTCAAAAAATATTCCCGGCACTCAATCTGAATAGCACTGTTCTATCTGTCTCCCATCCCGCAAGTTATAAGTTATGACACAAACAAGCACTCTCTCCACTTCCATTAGCCTATCTTCAGACTATCACCAATGCTCGGGTCAACATAATCTCTGCGCCATTACAATCCACTTAAAACTCTAGTTCCCTGGCTCTACTCCACCAGCAGCTGCTGCTCTGATCAGGGAAGCAGAACCCAGGCAAACAGGGAGCACAGCGAGACACGGTTCTCTTCCCTAGAACACAGTACCACAGCTCAGCTGGCCTAAAGTGCGTGAAAGCAACTTGGCCCACCTCCTGCATTCTGCCGACTGCCGTCCGATAAAGAGGGTTCCGGGTGGATGGTCTGCGATGAACGAAGCGGCAGCAAGGAGTTGTCCACGCCCGGTGGAGGCTGGAGGTGGGGTAGGCGGGATAAAATGTGGCTTTTTCGCCAAGCCAACAGCACGCTCCTCCAGGCACCAAGTCTGAGGCTGACTGACTGACAAGTGTGACGCTCTCGGGGAGCGAGTTGAGTAACATTCATAGGTGGGGCTGGAGTGAGATTAGATAGGACACACCTGGCCAGAGGGAGGTTCCAAAGCTGAGAGGCTTTTTTCTCAGGGGTGAGACTTCGGCGCGCAATTTAATCAGACATTTTCAGACCGCTTTTGACGTGAAAACGACTGGGTTGTAAAGAAGCAGTTCAGTGGCAGCTGTAGTCTTAGAAAGCGGTTGGATGTAAATGTACAGTATGTACCTGTTGAGGTATGTACCTCAGCAGGCATACTGCACCCAGTTGACGAACCAAGCCAGGAAGCCAGGTGGAGATGTGTTATCCACCTGTTCGCAGCCTCAGGGACCAGAGCAGCCATTAAAGTGGGAGTCATGTGGCACAGTCAGTTAGCGAGTCGGGCAAGTAATCAGAAGGTACCCATTTCTAACCCTGGCTGTGTCAAAATGACGTTGTGTCCTTGGGCAAGGTACTTCACCCTACTTGCCTAAAGGGGAATGCCCCTGTACTGGTTGTAGTCGCTCTGGATAAGAGCATCTGCTAAATGACTAAATGTAAATGTTCTGATGCTCAGCATCATGTATCACAGTACGGAATGGCTCTCCTTCCTCTTGTTCAATATCCCTCTTTTCCCTACCTTGTGCTTCAATCCTCTTTTCTCTCTCCTCTCCCCCATGTCCCTGTACTTGCTGTAAGTCACTTTGAATAAGTGCATCTGCTAAATGACTAAATGTAAAATACTCTGATACAAATGACAGTGAGTTCAGACTCAACTGAACTGCTGTTTGCGCAGGATTCTTCAAATCTCTGCTTTAACTTCAATGACTTCCACCCCAGGAAGGAACACCATGGGGACAGATGGTTTTCCCCAAAAGCCCAGTTTCAAATCTGCCAGGCATTCATTGGGATTGAATTGTTCAAATCTACTCAAACCTTAAGTACAAAAAGAAGGATCAACAAACAGTAATGAAAAGCAATTTCTGTCTGGCTGGATTATTTTGTTGTAATTGCTACTGAAGAAGGCAAGCATCCAGGATGCTGCATGGCTGTTTGACTTTACAGTAGGGAAAAACAGATCAGCTTCATATTAAGTCCACCAAACTATTAAACTATTAGACGAACTGTAGATAGGATTGAGAGCTGATTAAACTATAACAAATGTTTCCGGAAAACGGCCCCGTTGGACGATTCGCTTTGACATGTAATCTTCCCTGGCTTAACCCATTAAACCCCAGAAAATGCACCACCTATGAAGCTTTAATACTCGGGAGACAGGCTGAACCAAGACAGATCAGGAATCAATTGACTCTCTCTCGCAGGCGCATTCTTGCACACGCACTCACACGTAGTCTTACGAGGGTCATTCAATAAATAAGGTGAATTTTTCGGTATAAGGACTTCTAATACAGTTATAAGCGTATTTTTTTTACATGGATGTAATTTTGTAATTTGTAGAAAAAAAGAAAAAAGAAAAGAAAAAAGTAAGCTTCTATCTGTATTAGAAGTCCTTATACCGAAAAATTCACCTGATTTATTGAATGACCCTCGTATAAACACAATCATGTGCCACAGCAAAGGGGGAGAAATTGCCACAATGCCATTTCCCAACAACACACGCATGTTTACTTTGTCTCGCTGGCTCCTTTGGCAGAACAGAGTATATTGCGCAATGCAAGCAAGTGTTTCTGGCCGTTACGATTAAAACGTCGTGTATTTGTGCCCAATACTGAGAGGTCTTATTAAAGATCAGTTACAGTGTCCTTACAGTGTCCAGTGTCCTGGCCTTACTGCACACTATTTTTAGATCGTAATACATCACGCAGTCAACTACCAGCGCAATAATATCACCGTCTGTCGAATTCGTACACATTTTTTATTATAAAGGTACTTAGCTAGGCAATATACCTTATTTTAATATCAATTGTTATAGTTTAGTACAGCTAACAGCTTTGAAAATATATTAATTATTGACCAGGGCCCAACGTTTCTGCTGTCAAAACTGCGTTCTGTGTAAAGGAGCTTAACAAGGACAAATTAATACAATTGGAGGCACTACTATGCACATACATTCTTATTAACATTCAGGAATATTCAGGGATATTATGGGGATAGTAGAACGAGAGTCGCCCACTTGCCAGTATGAAAATAGTCCATCTATTTTATTATTCTTTATGAGCGTAATCCAGAAGAACAAGATCCACACATTGCTGTCTTGGAAGATGCGCGAATTTCTGATTGCATCTCGACGCAACTTCTCAACGCATTTAACCGTATGTGGGTGCTCGATTACCCGAAACCCGATCCTCGTACAATTCGTTCAAATCTGCTATGACCAGTCACTAAAGTTTACAAGTTGACAGTAGTAGGTTATCCTCATGAACTACAAGCAGAATTCCAAAATGGCTTCCCAGACGTAACAAAGCCAGAAGGATAGCTGCTGACTTGTTCCTCCCACTCCCAGGCCCGCCATTGTCAGTCAAGGCGCACGGCGCTCACTTTGAATCTATTGGCTGGTGAAATCCCAGGAATTTTCAGTATCCCAACAAACTGGGGTTACATTGTTACAAATACTGATTTACACACTAGATCATTAGTTTGTTATAAACTCGTACAAACTGTAATTTTACTATCAAATCAAAGATCAAATGTGGTGCACTGACCAGAGACCATGAGCAGTTTGATTGTGGGTGTTTCCCCCCGCAAATATTTTTTTCTACTAATCCAGATCAGCAAAATTTCACTCTCACTGAATAGCCAAGCTTTAACTAGTTACAAATTCATTTGGCCATTCCACTCATTAAGAACACTTGGAACATTCCTGCAAATAGAACTGTAAATGAAAATCACAAATCATTTTCGATTCACGATTATGAGATAAACCTTGTAAAAAAAAGTTAACTTAAAGTGTGTTGCACTGAAACGTGCCAGAAAAAGGTTTAAACAACAAATATGGAAATAAAGTTGCCTGGAGAGATGGTATGTATGTGTAATAAATAGTTCCATGAAGTACAACCCAAAACGGTTATAACGGTTTTCCAACATCAGGACGGTCACCAATCGTGGGACCAATGCGCCCTCTAGTGTCCTAACATTGCAATACTAGATGTGACGTAGGGCCGGTCAATACCAACCAATCAACACAAGGAAAACATCGAAGGCGGGTTTAAGACCAACCAATCAGCATAAAGAACACATCTGAGGCGGGGTTAGTTTCAAGATGATCAAATCCAAAACTAAAACTCATACGCATCTATACCTATAGCTCCAGGGGACACGTTTGTATTAATTGTATCTATCAACTGTAATGAACTTGCATACATTTCGAACTGTGTGGGAACAAGCCAAATTCAGCACATTTGTAAACATGGTGTACAAACAAATTAGTCTGGTGAAAACGATCCAGACAAGCGACCTTTGTGCTGCTGTGCTGGCTGCATACCCAACTCAAAGTCCAGCAAACTTGTTGGGCCTTCTCTAAGTAGTGGAGTGAAAGTCTACATTGTCGTTTAATTTATATGAACTTATTCCTTCATATCCTCAAAAACTCATCTAGAAGAAGCATGGTCAGAGTCGCTACGTGTAGCGTACCCAGCAAATGTGACACCACGGTACAGTCTACTTACAGTCGTCGCAGGAGCTGTCAAATCCTTGCTCCGTCCTTCTTTGCTAGCGACGTGTAGCGTTAGAGAAGCCAGTCTATTATTATTATTATTATTATTAAGCAAGTCCATCAAATTATGCTTTTTAAGTTTCAATGAAACACGAAAGTAACCGAGACAAAGAGCTGTATATCTGGTTAGCTTTTTCCCGCACTCCTGTCTAATATTTTCCGCGCTTCAAACTCACATCACATGGATACAGTAATTCCTGCCTGCTGCCCTTTTTTGGTCATAATGCCCAAGTATGGCTTCTGTCAAAGGGACTTGTCGCTCTTGTTGGTCATTTGTAACTTATTTAAAATTATTGTACTTGCTGTGTAATATATAATTGTTGTTTTCTTTCCCACAGATTCACTCTTGCACTTTTGAGGTTAATGTTTTTTTAATTGTAACTTGTTTAACTTGGTTCTTCCCCAACTGGCACTTTTGTGAATTCAGCGATACTTCAACGGAATGACTGCTGGACCTAATAGTCTTTCCCCAGGGTCACAAGGATTCCTACTGGGGACCTGTTGCCCTTTTTTGACCGATTCTAAACTGCGTTGAATGTTTGGTACTCGCAGTGAGGTGCATTTTTATTGTTGTTTGCTTTCCTACAGGTACCATATTGCCCGCTGGAGATGCATGAAATATAACTGTAACTTGTTTTCTTCTGAATGCTCTAATGCAGTGATGTCAAACTCGTGCATGCACCCTCTTGGCCCGCGATGGCACGAGTTAGTAAAGCTGTCTCTTGGAAGTCGTTATAAAGCATCATCCATGCTTGAAAGAGGGTTGATTCAGTTGATCAGCCTCTTTACCATGTGACAGTTCGATCAGAACTCTTCAACTCCAACTCTGTCGTTCCTCATTGTGCTCGTTCAAAATCTGCTCAAAGGCGGAAAGGAGAACACATGGGCAGTGTATGTGTAATGAAGGGATTGTGTTAGAACCTGAAAAACCGGATACTTTTGTCACTGAAGAATGCACATGATTGTCGCTAACTTTAGTGCTGTACAGTGAATACTCACACGCAAGTGTTCCTCTTAGCTGGACGACGCATTTTGGCTTCATTGAACCTAATTTTTTGGATGATGAGGACTCTCTGGATATTAGTTTTGTGTTCCATTGAGGTGCTGATGGCTCAGTCCAAAAACGAGGACGCCTGTAAGTCTAATACCATGATTATCAAAACATTAGAAAACAGAGGTAGATCTGACGTACAAATCTGTGTGTCTCTTTTACAGATATTCTTTGTGAGACTTGTTTAGAAACAGCAAAAGGTAGGATTGGTACTCAAAACCAAATTTACTTCTGAAATACAGCTACAGTCCAGTTCTGTAGACATACATTGAATGATGATACATTGCTGCACCCTGCCCTCTCTCTCTGTCTCTCTCTCTCTCTCACTCAGAAATGGAGAGGGTCCTGCAGGAAACCGAGGCAGACACCAGACAGGATGTGATCGAGGAACTCATCAGTGGAGACGTTTGTGAGAGAGCTCCATTCCACAAGCATAGCCTTCTGGCCGAAGACAAGTTGAGATCTTTCTGCCAGAAACTGCTAGGTCAGAACGAGTGTTCAGTGTACAAAGTCTGTACAAGTCTGTACAAACAGGCTACTGCCCCTTTAGGACCAATACTTAACTTCTTGTTCATCTCCCATTAGAAGTCTACCATGTTGAGTTCCGCACAGCGCTGAAAGGAAATGTACCGGAACGCATGGACGTCGCTCTGTGTTATGAACATTCCACTGCGTGTGTTGGAGTGAAACGTCAATCTTTCCAGGTACTGTAGCCCTATAGGTGCTATCAACGTGACCTGATGATGAATTGATGACCAATGATAAAAATGCAATTTCATCCTCCCAATCAAATAACAGGCATCTCTCTTTAATGTTGGCAGGACAACACCAAACCTCCTTTCATGGACAGTCACATTGAAATGCTACTTCAGAACAATCAAGACAAAGTGCGCATGCCTCGTCCTGTACGCCCCACTACCCCTGAAAACTCAAAAGATGAACTGTAGTAATGTAACTGCAACTCAAGTGGAAGTAGTCATGTGGTGCAGTCGGTTAGGGTGTCGGGCTAGTAATCAGGTCTCTGATTCAAACCCCGGCTGTCAACATGACATTGTGTCCTTGGGCAAGGCACTTCACCCTACTTGCCTCAGGGCGAATGTCCCTGTACTTGCTGTAAGTTGCTCTGGATAAGAGCGCCTGCTAAATGACTAAATGTAACTGTAACATGTATTACCAAAGTGGTGGGTGGTTTGTTTGAGGTGGTCAAGATTTGATTGAACTGAAGTCTGGGAACAGATACTTAAAATGTATGCTGTCATTCGATGCTGAACTATTTCAGATTTTAGTTACTTATATTAGTTTAAGGCATGTGCCACGTTCCTATAGTATAGACAGAGTTAGCAGGGGGTGCCTTTTACAGCAAGAAGGAATACATCAAGCCATGAGAGGCATCCCCTGCTACTGTCAGTTCTGTATATCCCAGCATCAAATGCTTTATAGTGTACACTGGGGTCATTCTGAAGAAAACACAAGGGTTAACAACGTCCTGTGTGTCACAGACGCTGTCCTTGTTTCTCTTCATTCCTGCCCTGGGTACTAAGAGAACAATGACTCAGAAGAAATGTATCCTATAATGCAGCATTACCTTTATATATTTAACTTACCAGCTGAAGATCGACATTTGATAGTTTGTGGGACTAATGCTCATCGCACATCTCTTTTTGGGCTTTTAATCATGTTCTTGACTAAAAGGATAACCCTTTTTTTTCCTTTTTTTTGTCATTTGATGTAACACGAATAATTCAAATTCGACCGCGGAATTTTGTTGATAAATCATACAATTAAAAGCCAAAATAGACAGATAGCTCATATTTCATTCTCATATGTAACGACAAACTGCTCATGAAAAAATTAAATAAAACGGTTAATTACGGTTCCATTATGCATGAGGGGGAGTCGCTTGTTTGGGCCCCGGAAGAGGTAGACTAGTCTGACTGATGAGGATTCGAGGAGGACCGTTTGAGACAAGCCTGAAATAAGGATCATAGCTCATTTTCACTCGCCTGATAATGGAAAAAATGTCAGTCTACCTACACAAATAACTACCTTTACCAAACACTTGCCATCGCTATACCCTGATCACGATAGATCTACATTTCCACTTTATATTTATGTTTCCACGGTGGAAATAACAGTGTTGCACGTTAAAACCCGGTGTGGTGAAGAGGGGATGGGCATGGATCCAGGCTGCTAGCATCAACCGTCATTCACCATCCGATCTGGGCACAGCAGGATCAGGCAGCACAGCAAAAAGCGAGGAAGCAATCTGGGACCAAAACGGGTGAGCATACTGAGCAACCCATTTTCATCACTAGATTTCTAGTGATCTACTTGACGTAGTGAGCGAAAATTTATTCACAGAGACTATAGTATAGAGCTAGTGAGTAGGAGAGATTTTCTGGAATTGACAGCAGTCTCTAGCTAGGATGATTAGCCTAGCTAGTTAGATACAGCACTGTACAGTGTACACTGAATAGTTTGGGCTGTTGCTAAGGACCTAAGCAGCACTACACTGCTGTACATGTAATATCGTTTTATTTTTCAACTAGACATGCATTCACGCCTTGACGTACAGTATGTGTCAGCTGTGTAGCTGCTCCAAAGAATTTCTAGAAAAGCAACACCATTGATCGGGCGTAGCAATCTGCCATCCACTTGGAGTGAACAGCCTCTCGCTGCCCTTGCCTCTGAGAATAGAATGGATGGAATGTGATGATCGCGATTAAAACAGTAACTAAGAACAGACCTTGAATTGTTTGTTTATCTTGCTCTTCCAGTTGCTTTGATATGCATATCTTTACGAGTTGGAGGGTAGATACCTAGAGCAAGACCCATGCCTTCACACACACAATTTGGTTAGGTTCTTCCTTTTGTGTTTTGTTCACAGTGTTCGGAGTTGGCAGCTAAAGGATGGAAACCTATGAAGAGTTCTGTCAGCGGAGTCTGGCCAGACTGCAGGCGGAGGGACAGGCAATGAGGACAGTCACCGTGCCACACCCATCCCAGGGTCCCCACTCTCCCATTCGCTTCCATGGAAGGGCTGTACTGCCACCTCTGGTAAGCATCTGGTCCAGAGGATGAAAGCTGGGAGTCAGATAGCTCAGCGGGTTAAGGCGTTGGCCTTACGAATCATGTTCGAATCATGGCTGTGGCTATGCGATGTTGTGTCCTTGGGCAAGGCACTTCACCCTACTTGCCTCAGGGGATTGTCCCTGTACTTAAAAATGTAAGTCGCTTTGGATAAAAGCATCTGATAAATGAAGTATTATTATTATTATTATTATTATTATTATTATTATGAAAAACCTGGACAAATTAACACAGGGCTATGTTGAAACAGACAGCTGTGTCTAATTCTTTTAGAGACGCGTACTGGTTTGGGAAAATTCAGAAGGTGTATGAAGTTACGGTTTAGAGTAGTTTAACAACACAATGGATGACTGCTGTCTGATAACAATGATGTTTGGTTTCCAAGGAAACTTTGCATACATGTGTGTTGTGCAGTCCAGACTTGTGACTTGTGTTTTATAACTTTCTGTTGCATGGTTACCAGAATCTAATGAGCCATCTCTTGTTTGGTTACAGTGTATTGCACAGACAACACCGCTGTAGAACAAAACGTCAAAAAGGAGTCAAAGATTGCCGTGGCAACGTTTTTGGGGCTGAACGTTGCTGTTCTGTTCTGGACTGAGAGATAAGGGTAGAGAATTTGAGTGGAGGAACAAGAAGAACGATTCATTTCAGTCAGGCGGATTCATGTGGTGCTCCTTGTCAACAGCTGCCCCAATTGAGTTGGCTAATGGTTAGCTGAGGAGCCAGCTGTGTTGAGGAGGGTGGAAGGGGCTCACAGGCACAATTCTTTTCCAAGAAGTTATCCAATGTTTTCCACATTCTCAATGGGAGTTTAGGCTGTGAATAGACCAGTGGTTCATGTGTTATAAACGTACATACATTATATGATTATATATACTATATGATTCCAACAAATGTGTGTGTGTTTGTTTGTGCTCCCCCTACCCAGTTGTGCGAGGAGCAGAGGAGGGAGATGGCAGACCACAGACAGAAGGCTATCCAGCTAGAGGTGGACAGACAGACCCTTAAAAGGTCAAACCTTCTGATCCGGGTCCAGAACATTCTGGACCGTGTTAAGGTCAGTCTTGCACAAACACAGACAGGTCACCAGGCGGATGTTGATATGCTTTGAACGGTCAGATGTTACTTCAGAGATGCAATGATCCCTTTTGTATTTTTGATATTTTAAACTGAGTGCTGTACTGTACCCTGCTGCAGTTTCCCCACTGCGGGACAAATAAAGTATTATCTTAACCCGTATTCTCCCTGCAGGAGCACAAAGTACCTGATGTGGAGAGGAAGCCGCTACCTGAAACACCTCAGCGCTCTCCTGCAACACCTCAGCGCTCTCCTGCCCAAAAACCTGACACTGTGAACGGTTACACCCTGATCACTGACCCTCCTGAGTTCCCCAAGGGGGGTGGAGCGAGGGCAGAGGGTGGCGAGAGACCCATCACGCCCCACCCGGAGCACTCGGCCCCCCACCTCAACGGTTACGGGGGAGAGATAGAGAAGGGGAGGAGGGATGAGCCGGACGGAAGCCTGGAGAGCCTGTTGAGGCGGTCCAGGGAGTATGTGGAGAAGGAGAAAGGGTTAAAGGTCACCACCAGGATGGCACAGGCGCCCCCACTGCGTCCCCCACCAGAAAGCCTGTCGGACAAGGAGAGCGATGGCCGCAGTCAGCTAGGAGAGAGCGCTGTTGAGCGGGGAAGCATCCAGAGTCCTCTCAGCCCGCACCAGACCCAGAACCAGACGCAAAACATGAGCCCTTATCAGACCCAAACCAAGACCCAGTACCAGGCTGGGTGCGACTCATACGACCGCCAGTCCTGCTGCCTCTCTCCAAGCCCCTCTGACCTCTTTTCCAGCCTCCCCAGCCCGGAGCCCAGCCTCAGTCCCCGCCCCCACCGACGCAGACCGCGCCCCGTCTCCACTGGCAACATCCACATCTCCTTCCCCATTGGCCCAGCCGACCTCATCCCCAGAGGATTGGGGAGGTCTGGGGAGGGGGGTGCTATGGCAGCCTGGGAGGAGGCCTCCACTGGGGGGCTGAGGTTACCTGATCACTGGGGGCTGCTGGGTAGCAGTGGGGGCAGCGGGAACAGTAGCCGGCGGTCGAGTCACTGTGCTACCAGCCCGGCCAGGGAGACCAGCAGTCCTGTCAATGCCCACACACCTGGCACGCTGGCCCACGACATCCTCTGCTCTGGCTTCCGCCGGCGTTGCCACACCCTGGACAGTCAGCTCCACGGTTCCTCCCCTCCTCCCGCCCTCGACCGCAGTCAGGAACGGCTCCCTAGATTCATGGGAGGCGTGCCCCGCCTGGTTCCGAACCGGCGCCCCACCACCGCCCCTCTAAACCAGTCGTACGAAGTGGAGAACCCCACGCCGTCACTGCCAAGACCCCACATCACCGCTGACCTCCCCCTGGGCCACGGGAGGACGAGGCTGGAAGCCGAGGGCACAAAGGGGGCCCAAGATGGCCGACAGACTCCCGTGGCCCTCAGCCACGCCCTGGAGGAGCAGGACAAAACAGGTGAGATGAATAGTTCACTGAGAGACAGAGGGAACACGTTTGTTCTGTGTATTTAGTCTGTTCGACCTCACTCGAATGGGTCTTCTACACCGTACATTTACATTTAAATGTGATAGTCCCCAAACATTGCGAGTACTCAGATTATGAAGCATACATTGTGTGAAACCAATCAAGTGCCAAAGGGAAGAACGCCAAGAGCATTCAGTTAAACAAGTTACAATTAAATAACATGCATCTCATTCGTCCAATAGTGAACCTGTAGGCAAGCAAGTAATATTAATAAACCTGGGTAGCTGTAGTGCAAACACTGGTATATGAACTGTGTGTGTGTTTTCGTGTGTGTGTGTGTGTGTGTCAGAGGAGACCCAGCGGTGCATGCTGGCTCTAGAGGACATGCAGCGGCGTCTAGAGGAGGAGCATGTCCTGCAGATGTCTCTGCTGATCGCTGAGCAGGAGAAAGAGCAACAGCGCCTCCATCAGGTGAGCATGAGGAAGTACACTGCAAATGCATCCAGTGTAACTCCGCAATTACATTTACATTAGATGTAGTCATTTAGCGGACGCTCTTATCTAGAGCGACTTACAGCAAGTGCAGGGACATTCTCCCTGAGGCAAGTAGGGTGACCTGAGTGCCTTGCCCAAAGACATGTTGGCATGAGCAGGATTCAAACTTGTAATCTTCTGATTACTAGCCCAATTCCCTCACCGCTCAGCCACTTGACTCCCACACAGGTTTTTCCAGACAGTGTGTTTGAATGGTCTGTTATACGGACGATCCATCGGTTAGTTAATGAAACGTAAGCACGTTAGAAATGTAATAGTAAACAATGCGAGTCTTGTGAGGAAGAAACCTGAAGAAAATATGTTGGTTTCCCTCTTGTAAAAAGCTGGGAGTGTACAGAGATATCTCACTAAGTCACTGATGTCTTGGAAAATCAATGTAGTGACATAGCATGAATGTTATCTTGTGCTGCTCTTTGCCTAAGGAACAAACCTTCACATTCTTTGGCTGGTCGGTAGGGAGAGGTGATATTCGTGTGTGTGTGTGTGTTAACAGGAGCTGGAGGGGAAGGAAAGGAGTCTCAGGCAGCAGGTCTGTGACCGGAGGCCTTTGATTGACAGCTATCCTGCTGTCAGCCCTGGCTGCCCTAGCCTAAGCCCCGCCCAAAGCCCTGCTGATAGGTCACCAGGACATAGCATGACAAGCATGGGTAGGGTGTCCCCATGGTTACTTGTAGATCACTTACAAGCTGCCGAGCAACAGTATTTGTTACCTTTAACTGGTGACTTAAATACCCTTTCTGACCCCCCCCCTCTCTGTTTCTCTCACTCTGTTTGTCTCCCTCTCTTTGTTTGTTCTCTCTGTCTCTCTGTCTCTCTCTGTCTCTATCTCCCTGTCTCTCTGTCTCTATCTCACTGTCTCTCTCTATCTCCCTGTCTCTGTCTCTTTGTATCTATCTCCCTGTCTCTGTCTCTCTCTCTGTCTCTATCTCCCTGTCTGTCTCTCTCTCTCTCTGTCTCTATCTTCCTGTCTCTCTCTCTGTGTGTCTCTCTCTGTGTCTCTCTCTCTGTAGGTTTCCCCTCTCCGCTCAGCTCAGGTGTGTCCTCCCCCTGTCTCCAAACCCCTGTCTATGTGTGGGGGCCCACATGGGGGGACAGCAAGTCCCGAGGAAGGCTGAGTCAGGTGTGTGGATGTGTCTCTGTACGTGTGTGTGTGTGTCAGCGTGTGCAATGTTTGTTTCTTGGCATTCCCACCCACTAATTCAATACCTTTTTTACGAGTGTGTGCGTATATTTGCGCCCACCAGTTATTCTGATCTGATAGGTCTCTCCGCTTCCCTCCTCAGGCGCAGACATCCGGACAGCAGAGGGCGCTGGTCAGACTGGCCGCCATCACGCAGGGCTTCCTGACGCGCAGGCTGCTGCGAACAGAGAAGGTCAAACACCTGCGCCAGACAGTGCAGGTGAGTAGCCTCACGCACGCAGACCCGTGCTTATAAGGTAGAGCTCAGGTACCAAACACACACACACACCTACGCTCAAGGACGAACACACACACACCTACGCTCAAGGGCGAACACACACCTACGCTCAAGGACAAACACACACACACCTATGCTCCAGGACAAACACACACACGCTCAAGGACGAACACACATGCTCAGGTACCAAACACACACGCTCAAGGATGAACACACACATGCTCAGGTACTAAACACACACGCTCAAGGATGAACACACACACGCTCAAGGACAAACACACATGCTAAGGGAACCAAACACACACGCTCAAGGACAAACACACACACCCTCAAGGACAAACACACGCAGACCCGTATTTCTTTGCACTCCCATCCATTAGTTATTTACCTTCTTTGTGTGTGTGTGTGTGTGTGTCTCCAGGACACGCAGGAGTTCATCCGCTCCTTCCAAACCGAGCCCCCTCAGAAGAGAGGGCCAATCACACCGCAGGACCTCTCCCTGCAGGAGAGAGTTAGAGCCCAGGTACCAAACACACACACACACACACACACGCTCAAGGACGAACACACCAACGGTAACAGCTTGAGGATAGTCATGGAACTGTGTGTGTGCGTCCACTGTCAGCTGCGCGCGGCTCGGTACGACGTCCACGACATCTTCTTTGAGATGCCCCTGCAGGAGCGCCTGGCTCTGCTGCAGCAGGACCGAGAGGTCCGCGCTGAGAGGAGACTACGAGAGATGGTAACCTCGCTCTCCAGCCATGCTGTCATATGAACATATCAGAATTCCAATTCTTTCTCTTTTTACGCCTTGTTAATTGCACAAACACAGAATTAACTGTGGCAGGACGAAGCTTATGAAGAACATATACGGGACTTACTAAAGAGTAGGCAAAAGCAGAGGAATATATAAAAACTATTTAAAAAGTATATGGGTGTGAATGGATATACTATGGGGAGTGGAGGGTGAATATGTACACAGTAGTGCAGTCGGAACAGTTGATAAGACTTTAGAACACAGTTAACGTGAACCGAATCTGTCCCGGATATAAATTACGGGTGTGGTTGGGTGTGTGCCCGTGCGTATGTGTGTCGGTTTGGGTGTGTGTTTGTTTGTGTGTGTGTGTGGCCTGCAGGAGAAAGCCAAAAGCCCCAAGGAGAGAATAACACTGTCCGCTGCCACACAGAGGTCCCTGGACAGAAAAAAGAGGTGAGGGGGAGAGACACATAGAGGGGGAGAGACACATAAGAGACACCATACCCACTTAGTTGGTTGAATCTAGTAGGAAGCTCCCATGAGGTATGATGTATAGCTCTTACGTCCAATCAAATCTAGTTATGGTGTGGATGTTTATGTTTAGCTCCTCCAGGGTTAGTGAATCCCCAGGACCGGCCAGGAAGTTGCATCAGAAGCCAAAGAGCCCCCCAGCCAACAGGTACCCAGCGCTGACACTGTTCCTTCAGCCTTTTATGCTCATGGGTATTTGAAAGGGAACGGTATGCCTCCCACCTCCCCTACATGCCTCTCTCCTTTGTGTCCCGGTCTGCCTTTCCCAAGGATCCTGAAGCCAAGCCAAGGCCAGAACGCCCCAGTCCCCGGTCAGCTGAACCGCCAAGGGTGAGGACAGAGCCTTCTTTCCACCGTTTCCTTAAGCATCAAGTCCCAGTTCAATACTCATAGCCCCCGCCCCCTCCTCCCCCTCTCTCATTCCTGTCGGTCAGGAGCTGGTACAGGAAGACCCCGGAGGAACGCGTGAGGCGCTCAGACAGCATGAAGAAGCAGCACTCTCTGGGCTAGAAGGATGACCTTTCACCCTCCCACCCCGGAAGGGAAGCTCGGGAACGCCTCTACGAGCCCCTGTGCTGCTTGACGGCCAACTCGACCTCCCCCTCCCCTCCAATTAAGCCCAGCACTGGCTAACCTTCATGATGTCCTCCATCCAGGGCTTTCTAACTGTGTGGGGTGCACAAGACTTGTGCTAGAGCTGTTAGCCAGGAGCCATCTTGAACCTGGGGTACGCTTGATTTGGGTTACAGTGGAAATGCAGTACTTTTCAACAGTCCCCCCAAGTTCCATACCTCGTAGTGACGAATCAAATGCGCCCAAGCCACTCCCATGTGGTTAATGTATTTGACTTGTATTTCTGATTTTGAGTCTAGTTATTGCAGCACATACTACCTGGAGGATCAATCACCTTAATGCCAATGGTTTTTTTTATTACCATTGAATACCACTTAAATACATGTTATGAATGTATACCAATGTACCTATATACTCTTTTGCCAAAATGATTACAATGTAGCCTGTCTCTGCTTAGCCAGCCTTATTTGCTAGATGCCTTAGTGGAGTGTGTGGAAGGTAGGAATCAATGTATAGTCGACAGTCACCAGTGTGTATTTGTATAACAAAGTTCCAGTTCCATAAAAGCGCAGAATATATTTCATTACGGGTGACATGTGCAAACAGAGTGGAAGATTATCACACGCACGCAGGTCGAAACCTTAACAGTACATGCCTTCGTTAACTCCCATTCAATGGTGCTAAACATTTTCAATATGTCTGAAAGTTTTTTTGTTTTTTTTACTACTTTGTGCATTGTGTACACAGATTAAAATGTTATTGTATTGTGCTGAAAGCAGAACGCCAAACCAAATGGAGAGGTGCAGTAGAATCCTGTTTTTTTGTCTTGTTATGTTGCTGTATGAAGTAAACCGCACTGCTGCTTTAAGAACCCTATCCTCTGGATGCACTTGTTTGACCTCTATTTAAACCTGTCTTTTTAAACGCCTCTATAAGTTACAGCCAAGGTCCTGTGAGTGAATAGGTTAGGAACACTGGTTCAAATGTAAACCATCGGTTCATGGGGTTAAGAGGGGGGATGCCCTTTTTATAAAATAAATCTTTAAGAAATTGGTGTACTTGGCCAAACACTGCAACTGAGTTTTATTATTGAGGTAATGGGAAGGGGATACTTTTTTTTCAGTTCAAATGGTCACCTACTAATTATTTAAAGTAGTAACCAATCACAACAGAGTTCAACACCAAAGCAAAAGTTCACAAATACATGTAAATAGGAGCTGTATGCAACCTTTTATTTAATAAAATGATCTCTTACGATTTATAATATTTGTGGTAATAGTACAAATAAAGGATAGACAATGTATTGTATGTGTGTATATAACATTTATTGCACAGGCAATGGATTATATGGTCAACAAATTGTATATTATGTATGCGTCTCAAAATAGTTTCTGTTAACACTTACTGGAGTTATTTGTTCAAGAGTGGAATGACTATTGGATTCACAGGTAAATCATCAGAACAAAAAACAAGTGCAAAAAGATTTGATAAATAAATAAATACCAATATGTTGCAGACAAGACATTTAAGGAAAAAATAACTTTGGAATGAACACATCAAACATCCATTAGCTTATAAATCAAGTCTCCATTTTGCTGTCCATAGTGGAACGTTTTTTTTTTGTAAGAATGTCTTGGTCAAAGCACCACTTCACAAAATCCATCTTTCTAACAGCCAGACTATGTCACAATATTATATATTTAGTGTTAACAGGTGGTGTATTTTACACCTAAAACAAAATGAGAAAGTGAGTTTTAAGTGACAGGTCACCAGCCCTCAAACAACACACTGATTAAAAATAAGAAACTAGGAACTTATTTTCAGTCTTCCTCATTCAGTACAATGAAAAACAAAACACATTCAGTAAGGATTTGCCTATTTCATTTTATAGGGAGTTCAAGTAAGACGTATTCAACAAGACCTTAACGCAGATGAACACAGACAGCTAACACATGCTGGTCCCTACAACCTGGGAAACACTGATGGATATGTTCATGCAGCATCTCCTGTAACTCAAAACACTTCAATTACAATGATTGAGTTTGAAATAAAAATGGTAACAATTAAGTGCCGAACAACAGTATAATCTGGATATCCCTTTTATATATGGGTCCTAAGAAGTCAGGATTGGTATTCACATAAATGCCTTATTATTCCAATGGCCAGCAGTAGATTAGAAGGGTCTGTAATTCCAAAAACTGGAAAACACCGAGATCTGCCAGTCACAGAAATACATGCTGTTAACTGAGACACTCCTGAGTACAGATTATAGATTATAGAGTAATCTGTATGATTTTATTGTACGTAAACAAAGTTAAATCATGTACATGTACAACATGTTTTAATCTGACCAGTTTTTGTGTAAACTAAACGTAACAAAACATCTCAGACATTAAACTAAGCCAAACCAATTAGCTATCCTATCTTTACCTACCAGAGTAACATGCGATTTGCAAAGGAGGGACATGCATATCTTGTGAATCAGCATACCACAGCTGGACCACAATCTTTACATACTGCCCTTCCTCAGGAACAATACTGGCCATTCATAAGTGTGACAGAACATGTGTTATATGACTATTAAATGACTGTCGGAGCCTATACTGTTCAAACAAGCAGCCAACCAGAGGATCTTACCCTAGCAAACATCGTTATCAAACTGGGATCACATAAAGAATAAACAACCATTTGTTGAACGACCTGAAATTATCTACGCTTGCTTACATTATGCCCAGTTAGACTTTGCCAGAGCACCTACCTTGTCCTTGAGCTGTTGGCAGAGCTGCAGCGAGATGGTGAAGAAAACCAGGGTGTCGTTCAGCCATGGAACCACACACTCCACCTTGTGAACGTGGCTCACCTCAAACCTATTGTTGTTCAGCTCGCTAGGGGAGACAGGAATGGAAAGAGATGTGAGCGCTTCATGTGTTCGCCCTGGTCTTAGGAAACTACTCAGCAATGAAGACAGTAAAAATCTTATCTCTTGTCATTCCTTAAATCTTTCACGTGAGGCATTAACAAATGTCTAATGTAGTCTTAATGAGTTAAGACAGCAAAACGTGAGAATTTAGAAAGCCAAATATTTATGAACAATTAACAATAAGGCATCCATGTAATGGGAGGGAGAGCAGGGCTTACAACATAGCTCCAGGGTTGTGCAGCACTGAGCTTCCTGCTGGCTTGTAATTCTGTGAAAAGACAGATGACAATTTTGTCAATGAAAACACATAGGGACACTGTCCCTTCAGTGGGTGTGGCTTTATGAGGGTAACGTAGCCTTCAAGGTCTTGCCTTGGTAGTGTTTGGCTGCAGCACATGAAGCTGGTACACTGTCAGACACAGCTTGCTCAAGTTGATGTAGAAGTTCACCATCACGTCCCCCGGCATCGGAGGAGTAAACATTTTCTGGATTAAGATGAAGAGGCGGGAAGAGTGTGAGAGAAACAGAACAGAAAGAAAGAGACAAGGTTAGGAGAAAAATGTGTGGTGAAAAATGGAAATGGAAGGTGAGAGGATTAGGAACAAGAGCTTCAGAAGCCAGTGTTGAAGAAAGTGTTTTGTCCGTCTCTTCATAAACGGAGTGACAGTTCAGTTGAGTTCTGGATTAAATAAGTATTTAACAACCTGCAGATTGGGAGAGAAATGACCAGACCTCTGGCAACAAAATGAAGACAGTACAAAGCTTAGGTCTCAATCATGGCTCTCTCCCGGACGAAGGCAAGAGAGCATTCTTTTATAGGGCACAAGAATGTAAACATAGATAGTGACAGTCAGGCGGTAATGACGTTACAGCAGTCTTCATAGAAGGTGTGTTCAGTAGAGATTAATATAAGTACACAGGAAATCCAATTTCTTCCACACCAGCTACCATGATGTCAATCATTAGCCTTTTCTTGATTTCAGTACAGAGTCTTGAGGGAGTATACTATGAGTATATAGTGAGTCTTATGTGTATAATTTTGCGTGAGACTTACCATCAGACCGCTGGTTGCTAGTTCAGGCAGGGTCATGGTTGCTGGGGTGGTGAGGCGGTTACGTGCCCTGGTCAGCTGCAGCATCACAGCGTCCATCAGCTTTAAAAACAAGAAATCAACTTGAACTGAATCATCGCAACCAGAACATGAATACCGTTTAATTCATTTCCCTGACTTGATAAGACAGGAAAGATTCTTCCCTGCCTGGACGAATTCCCAGTTGAATTCCACCTCTTGCACCCAATTAACTGCTTCAGAGGTGGAACAGAATGATTGTATTTCTGGTAGCAATTCTCAGAATGAAAGGTGGAGTGGGGGGGAGGGGGTAGTGGTTCTATGGTGACCAACCTTGTTAACCTCAGCGCCAGTTTTAAAGTGGTATGTGCTGTCCCTGCTGTTCAGCAGGTGTAGGGCCTGGTCCACATGGTTTCGTGCATCCTGGATCTGAAATCAAAGCAGGCAGATTCAGGACATGAAGTATCGGAAATGGATACGTACACTGTGGGTGACTGTAGGTGATGGTATTTATGACATAAAAGACTGGGAATTCCCTCAAATATACTGAAGGCTTCATTGGCATAATGACTGACCTGCTGTAATTTCCATTGCTTGTCATCCCTGAAAGCGAAATGCAGCACTTGGCTGCTTTTAGCAACTTTAAGATTGATGTCCTAAAAAAAAAAGAAAAAAAAAAAGTTTTGTTTAATAGGAAAACCCTAACATGACCAGACATTCTGTTACGAAGGGTTTAAATATCCCCGATGGAGTCACTCACAGCCTGAGTCAAAGCCTCTCCCTGGAGAGTCAGCACACCCTTCACTTGATCCATGCTGAAACACAGAGCCTCCATCAATACAAAAAAACATGTTGTTCATTCAACCTAACCTAACTACGGCTTCAACCAGGTTCAACCAGGTGTCACTAAAACTCAACGGCATGCTGGAACGTACGTTGAGCTACCCAAGATGAAATTCTCCTGCTTGAGTTGACTGTCTAGACCTGACGCAGGCATTGAGAAGCGTCTAGATGCCTCCTGTTGACAAGAATGCAAATGATTAGACGACCATATATTGATCGATGTATTACAAAACTACGTGGTCAATGACAAAGGGTTTACTGTTGGAAATGTCTCAGATGATCTCTGATGTCTGGCACAAGACAAACACAAAGGTCAACCACTAAAAACAGTCTAACAGTACAATGATTCAACCCTAATCTCTTGATCCTAGAGTGTATGTTTACCTAGTGAGAAGAAAGAGGGGAAGGAAACTTGTCTCTCGTAAAATACGAGAACGTGTACAGAAAATGGAGGAGAGGGACAAAAGGAGCTAAAAAGAGAGAGTCCATGTAATCATTTGTACCTTGAGAATATCCTGGAGCTGTTTCAAAACTGCATGGACCTCTTCCTTAAGCAGCCAGTTGAACTCCTCCTCCTTAGAAGTTGTACAAACAAAACAATCAGCAATACAGGCCTACAGATCTATCATATACAGCAAATTAAGAATGATACGTGATCATTAAACATGGTTGGTATACCGAAAACCGAGCTGCATATAATAAGCAGGCATGCAGTCATCATATATTTGTGTTCCCCAAATCGATGCGAAATATAAACAGCTTGTTGATTTCGAGTTAGAGGTGCTTCCCAGTCACCAGGGCATAAAACAACACACACCTTCACAATTTACGACAGATGTGAAGCGCGCGGTGGTTTTTAGCATCAGACCGGGAGAACTGAATAGGATATTCCTCAATAAAAATGTGGTAGCGAAATTACGATATAGCACGTCTTTTCTATATTAAACGATGAACAAAATAAAAGCTTTTAATTATTGACACTGGAAAAAAACTCCCTCCGCCTGCTTCAATCTACAAACCAGTCAGAAAACCTATATAAAGTGTCCGCAATCAAACATTCATTGCATAGTTTAATTGCAGGTTAGTTGTGTTAGTTTCGAGCATGGTTTACTGAACCGCTATCTAGTTAATGCATGGGTCAGTTATTTGAGCTTGAAGAGTATTTCTGCGGCACAGCTTACCAAAACAGCTCTCTCCGCTTGACTTGCAGCTGACATTTTAGGGAGTTCAGATAAAGATCGCTGTGAATTCAGCATCGCCGATGATCTAAAGATCCAAGTTATATATAATATGTAGATTGACTGGAAGGTTGCCTGAGGAGGTTTGACACTGTGATTCTGTCTCAGCCCCGCCCACTAATCCGCGCACTTCCGGTTTGTAATACGTCACAGGTTTCCGCCGGATGCAGTTAAAAAATCGTTGTTCGCGGCGGTTCAAAAAGGGGTGTTTTTGCGTACGAAGATTTTGAAGGATAGTACTCCTATTTTTTAGCAAACACACGACATTACCGAACGTTTTTGAACCATGACAGAATTACTCTTTAATTCGTTGTTGCAAGTTCGCGTGAAGTGCAAAGACTGCGATGAAAGAAAGACACATATTCGAGTCGCCATTGAGCAGCAATTGACATTAACTCCGGTCCACAAGCGGGAGCTTCTGGTAAGACTGACAGATGACAAAGATCCCTGTTTTCTGTACAACCTGGCCATATCAGAAGAGGATTTCCAAAGTTTGAAAGTTCAACAAGGTCTACTGGTGGACTTCGTGTCATTTCCGCAGAAGTTCATAGATCTACTTAATCTGTGCGTCGCGGAACAAGACAAAGATAGTCCAAGGTTTTTGCTTGAGTTGTCATTACTGTCCCCAGTGTCAAACGGCAGTGCGGCCAACTTCAACGTTGTGGAGACCAACGTATTCAAACACCTAATGCATCTCTCTCTCAAGCTTCTTCACGGTACCGATTCAGATATTAAAAAGTTCCTGGCCGTTTGCCTTTCCTCTTTGAAAGAAGAAAAGCAATTGTTGGAACAGAGTTTTAAAAAGACTAAAGACGACCTCTCCAGACAGCTTAGCTACACACAACAAACCCTCTCGGAGAAGAGCGCTGAGTTGGACAAGCTGCGATCCGAATGGGCCTGTCAGACCACCTCCCTCTCCAGTCGCCACACTCAAGACCTCACCGCGGAGAGGGAGAAGGCTCTGGAGACGCAGACGAAGCTGTTGCAGCAGAGCGAAGAGCTGCGCAAGGAGCTGGAGAGCACTCACGCAAGGATCACGCAGCAGCTTCAAAACCAGCTGGCCGAGGCGGAGTCCTCCAACAGGGACCTCACCGAAAAGAGATACAAGAACGAGTCGACCATCCGAGACCTGAAATCCAAACTTGCTGGCCTGGAAGAGGAGTCTGACCGAGCCAAGCAGCAGGTTCTGTCTCTGAGGAGGGAGAACAGCACGCTGGACACTGAGTGCCACGAGAAGGAGCGTCTCGTCAACCAGCTGCAGATGCGTGTAGCCGTTCTGGAACAGGAGGTCAAAGACAAAGAGCAGGTGATGACCCGCACCAAAGAGGTCCTCGAAGCCGCCCAGCTGCAGAGGGGCAAAGCGGAGGAGATGTCCGAAAGCCGGCAAGTGCAGATAGGGAAACTGGAGAGCACGGTCAAAACCCTGTCGGAGGAGCTCATGAAAGCTAACAGCATTATCAAGAAGCTGCAGGGTGACCTCCGAAGCCTGGTGGAGAAGATCAAGCTGAAGAACACGGTGACCGTGGCCCAGGAGAAGGTTCTCCAGGAGACCACAGAGAAGCTGCATAAGGTGGAGAGGGACCTGCTGGATGCTCAGCAGCAGCGCAAACACAAAGAGGAGGAGGCGCTCAAGCTGAAGGAGCAGCTGGAAGCCACCGTTCAGAAACTAGATCAGAGCAGGGAGGTCCTGAAAACCAACGAGAATGTGATCAACTGGCTGAACAAGCAGCTGAACGAGAACCAGCTGGCCAGGAAGCCTGAAAGCCCTCCGGCATTTCAGACCCCTCCAGCAGTCCCAGCTGCTGCAGCGGGGCTGAGGATGGGCAGCGCTCCTCACGGTTTGGTCCAGTTTAACCCCAGGATTACCAAACCGGGGATCCAAGATGGCCGCAGCAGCGCGCCGCGTCCGGTGCATCCGTCGAACAAGGAAAACGGGGAATCCGTTGGATTGGAGTCCAAGTACTTTGAGAGGCGGGAAGACAGTATCCCTCTCCATGGACTGTTGGCTAATTACAATCCTCGAGAGGTCCCCAGGCCAGCGCTGAAGCACTCCTCAGCTTATTTCACTGGCTGAGACGCAAAGAGCAAAACTTTGGTTGCCTCTACTACTGAGTATAAAAGCGCTTTTCTTTGGGAGTTTGGACCGCCACTGTGTTTCAATGTTTGTTGTCATCAATATACATTATTATATATTAAAAAATTGTGTTTTTAAAGGTATAATGTTCAAGTACTGTTGATAATCTAAAATATTGTGTTCTGTTTAGATAACAGATATAGTGATGAATAGGCCACATTCTCATTCCTTTTAGGCTGTCTTTTTAGTGTGGAAGTGTGTAGTGCAAGTCTGACAAACAGAATCTCTTCTAGGACTTGCAGGGATTTGCTAACTGTTTTCTCGAATATAACTACGATGATTGCCTTGACATTGCATTAAAATCTGGAACATGGAACACATTGTGTTCTCCATATTCCTTTACTATTATTATGTAATTGACTGGCTAGACAGTGCCAGATTTGACATTGGATTAAATAAAGATTAAGATGGGATTTTAGTTATTAAATGTTGTCTGCTTCCTTCTAGGAAGGAATCATGTATTTTAGGGCATTGGTATCTATATTAGGGGGACATTAATCTATGAATCATGCTCCAATTCTCTCAGCCCAATTCCATTACCCCCCAAACACTCCATTTACAGACAGGTAATGTATTAAAATCTAAATGACCACATGTCAATCAGGAGAAAATTTATTAAACTGCACAAAAGTCTTAACCTTTCCACAAGTACACAAAATCATAAATATCCCCAAACAATAGTTTTACCCTTCCAACACAAAATGTGATTTTGAATCTTTGTCATTTAACGCCATTGTAAGCCTGGTGGTATAAACCATTTACACTTAACAGAACAATCTACATTATTAAGACACTAGATTACACACAGTCTGTGGAGTCTTAACAAATCATTTTTATATTACCCCATATGCATTTATAAAGAAAACCCAAACAAACAATTGGGCTATTTACATTTAATTTGAATGTTTCCTAAAAACTGTTCTGTACACTACATTGTGTACTAACATCTATAGAACTAAAACTTCATTCGGTAAAGAATGATTATGAAATGGGAAGTGAAATAGATTCAACAAGGAACTGAAAATAGATGCACAATCCAATACATTTTAAATCAACCAATTACTCCATTATATCTTGTGAATTTTCTTTTGCTAGGCTATAAGCTGCGATAAAATATCTCAATACCCTCTTTTAAGTATACTTTCTCTTGCATCCATTGGTGACTGTCCTTGACTTTTGCCTTCACAGAACCCTATTCAAGACCAACTTAAAATGGTTGCATTTTGGCCTTTCCAAACCTCTTGATGTCATAATTACTAAGCTAAACAGGGTCTACTAGCAACAATAAACATGGGACTGATTGACGAGAAGCAGCTGGAAGAATTAATTAGGTTAAAAGATATTCCGACAACTTTTTGCCTGCCAGTATGTGAACCTTTATCTTGATAAAAACAAAAACATGTCAAATGAACTGTTAAAAGTTATCTATTGAAGGTATGCATGATGACCTTTATGCATGAAGTCCCGATAAGAACTAAAACAAATGACTGCATATTAAGGCCTCAAAAATCCTTTCTAACAACAACTTGTTACTATTAGCCTCCCCCCACAAAAAAATACTTATTTGAGGACAACAAACGTCCAACTGCACCAAAATGGACGAGATGTAGAGCAGAGAAAACTGAAATAAATAAATACATCCATTGATCAGATTCATGGATTACAATATTAAGGCAATGCAGTGGCATTTTCTTGGTGCTTTTCTAGCCTTCTGTCTCTTTAGATAATATATCGATAGCTTTACAGTTCACGAAATTCTGGACATAAAAAAAGAGAAATTTCACAAAAGGAATTAAATAAACTAATAAAGTGTGATAAATAATATGCATATCAATCCATGACCAGCGCACCTTAAAATTCTCCTGGGATGCAATAGAAGCAACAAGCTGCATTCATTCCCTACTCCACACCCTATTGTATGGGGCCACAATCTAAACCCATTTATAACACCCGGCATTTACCCTCATTATGACCTCCCCACAAGATGCTCTAGAACCTTCTGTTGAGCATTCATTCAGGATATATCTTTTTTTAAGTCAGTGCAATGCTCAACATTGGCTAACTTTGGGTCGGATGGGTGGGGGTGGGGGGGGCTAACATCACTGGTGTTAAGTCAAACAAAAACAATAATAAACTCAATCCAAAAGGGGGCATTGGTGGTCCAGAGGATGTCGCGTCTTCACATTTAGTGAATGTAGGCTCTATAGACAGCCGACATGTCATTGTCTGATTGGTCCAGTGCCTTCGCCCGCTTGTAGACCTGCATACAGACAGAGGTTAAAGTTCACTAGACAGCAAACCAAATGTTGCAATGAATGTCATTCCAAAAGTCTTCAAGTCTCCAAAGGACTGATATCTGTATCAAACTTGCTGTGTATAACATCCCACTACAGGAACAAATAGTTGAATCCATTTGATGGATTCAAAAACTATTTTAAATATATGAATCCTTAATTATTTACCTCATTGGCTGCAGCTGCCATTGGAGTTGGGTGGTTGGCAGTATCGCCCATGGAAATGGCTAGCCTCAGGTCTTTCTGAATGTGTTTCAAATAATAGTCTGGCTTGAAGTTTCCCTGTAATATATCTAAAATGAGAAAGGTAAAAGGTCAGTTGAAATCCAAAAAAAGAGATTGAATCTATTGCATTATGCAAAAACTGTAAACTGAATATTTAAAGTGCCATTACAACTTCAACTGCTTTAATTAAAGTATTTAATTCAAGTAGCGACATTGAGGTTTATCTCCAAAAGTTATACTCAAGCTTACTTTGGCATTTCTGGTCCACGAAAGTGCTTGCCATTTGCCCCTGGCAAAGGATGTCCAAAAATGTCTGCTGTGATTGGCCAGTGGCCTGAGCCAGGGTCAGCCCCTCGGCAATGGTTGCCATGAAGCTGCCCTGCACCATGTTGAGGATCAACATCATCCTTGCTGCGTGCCCTGCCTCACCTGAGAGAAGACAAACACTGAAGCTCTCCCACACACAAGGATATGTCCAGCACAGGGGTAGGCAGCCCATGTGCTCTAGTGCCGTGGTCCTGAAGGTTTTAGATGTTTCCCTGCTGCAGCACACCGATTAAAATAAATGGGACTTCATCAAACTCTATGGAGGCCTCATAATGACCTATTCATGAGAATCAGGTGTGCTGGAGCAGGGAAACATCTAAAACTTTCAGGACTACGGCTTTCAAGGACCAGCGTTGCCTCACCCCGGTCCAGCAGAACATAACGAAAGACAAGAAAGAGAACCTACCTAGAAAAAAAGAGGTCTTGCCCATGGCCTGAAAGCAGCTGCTGCAGTCTTCATACACAGTCCTGTCTCCAGCCGCTACGATGACCAACATCCCGTCGTTAGACAGCTGCTGGCTTCCTGCCACAGGAGCCTCCAGAAAGCGGCCACCCCTTGACGTGATCACCTGGTTATTTGATGGGCAGAGAAAGGCAGGAAAAGGTTGAGGACAATAAAAAAAAATAAAAAAACTGACACAGGTTTCATGTTAGCCAACAGCTGGCCTATGCCTGTAGCCCAGTACCTGAGAAAGTTCTGTAATGGTCTCTGGGTCAACGGTGGACATCTCTACGTAACACTTCCCTGGTCGGATCCCCTGCAGCACTCCACTGGGACCGAGCACCAACTGAACGTGTGCATGAGTGAGACAAGGAGAAAAACAGGGATCATATGTTCCATTTTCTTTCACCGAGTTCCCTGTATTCTAAAGTACATTCCCAGAAACCATTCCCTAAACAGACAAAATCCCTACATCTCTGGCGGCCTTGGGGTCGGACACACAGGAGAAGGTGATGTCACACATGGACACGACCTCAGCTGGGGTCCTTCCTAACCTGGCCCCCTCCTGGATGAATAGGTCACACTGCCACAGGAAGTAAAAAAAAATAATACAAAAAGGATCACTTTCACAGCTAATTCTACATGGAAAATGTTATTTGCCATGTAAACAGTTCTCGCACTTGAATAACCAAAATTCACTGTCTCTGGAAATTTGACTTTTAACCCCTTACTCCTCCAGGTCCACAGTCTTGTCTTGTAGTACCTTTTCTGCAGTGCGATTCCACACTGTGACCACATGTCCCATCTTCAACAGGTTAGACACGATCCCACTGCCCATAAGCCCCAGACCAAGGAACCCTATCCTATTGGAGGAGAACATGGTAGCACAAGTGTATCAATGACTTGTTTTTGACCATTTCTGAATTTGAAAGACTACACACTGCGGATGAATAAACTAACCGTTTATCTGTGGGGGTGATGCTGCCATTGATGGCAGTGCTGTCGGCTGCTTGGATAGATGTGGTTGTGTCCTGCCCACCACAATAACAACAAAAAAGTTTGTCACAACATTTTCAAGTACACAGAGTTAACATTTTCATCGAGCAGTCTTTCTGTAACCAGTAAAAAGTTCCTTTTCGCACTAGTGAACTTTCTAATTGCTACAAAGGAGCCAGAATAATGCGACTGCTTCACCTCTTCAATGATCTTCAGGCGTTTGCTGATGGGTTCCATCGATGACACGGGCTGTAGACAGAGAAGAGTTAGGTTAGATGGACGTTTATGACAAATAACCACAGCTGACATGAATCCTTTCGTCAACATACTTACTGTACAGAAATGCTAATCACTGTTCAGGCTAGTCTACAGCTAGAGCTAGTCACATACTTGGTCCTCATTCGCTTCGAAATGTCAATTATTTGGTTGCAAGCATTTCAGTCATCTAATGCCAGTCTTTACTTTAGTGCATTATTGGGTCTCTCTTTAGAATGCTACAGTTTGTCAGTGTGACAATTATCAAAGATGGGGACTGTTTGGATTTGTAAAGAATTTATCAGCGTAACCATATGCTGTTACGGTTTAACGGTTAGTTTCACTTGGGGGTTGTTTATCTGTACATGATAAAAAAAGACGAGAGAGCGAGGGAGAGAAAGAGGTGTCTAAAGTAAGAAAAAAAGCTGCCAGCTGCAACACCAAGTTGGCTCAGGGAGAGGTGTTGTTATTGGGTATAACCTGTAGTTGGACCCAACGCTCAGAAAAGCCACATTCAGCAAGGAAGTTTTGGAAAGAGCATGCAAAAGTGACAGAAAGGGGGTAGGCAGAAAATACAGAACCTGGTGCTCCTAGAAGACATAACTTAAAAACAAATTACTAAAGACTACTTAACTGGAAATGTCACTAGCCTAATGAACACTGTCGATATACATTATTTGCTTTACATTCATTTTAACATGACCAAATAAACAAATTGTATGGGGAGAAAAGTTAGTCTACCACAAGCAACAGGTCTTCCTGTTTCTAAAATCTCAAGCTATGCTCCTGTAAAACACAAAAAGCAGTGTGCAGTAGCAAATCCCAAGGAGAAAAAAAAAGTTCAGCAAATTTTCCCTCTTACCTTCTCAGACTGGCTGAGCAGGAAGTGGTGGAAATGTGGGTCATCCTTTACTGGCTACAATGGAAAAGAGTTCAATTGAAACTATTCCCCATCGGTCTGATAGTGTGTTCATGAGCAGCGAGCAAGATTCTAGAACCATGTGGAATCATGAAGCCACAGACTCTATTTGAAACGGATCTTAATATTTAAATAAAAATAACAACAACAACAAAAAACCTTAGTTGCTTCTAGAGTCAAGTGCCCTTTTTATCAGTGCATCTTGTACAATAGTTGTCACTTACACCGGTTTATATCATTTTGTTATGTCAATCTGAGGTGAAACAAAAAAAAAAGAGGGAAAAAACAAAAAGTGACTTTCAAAAGACTCGTTTGTGACTACTGCTCTAGCATCTCTCAGCCGAAACAAAACTGATGCACTAGACTCAGAAAGATCCTGAAATTGGACTGCGGTAACGTGCAGAAGGTAAAAAGGTTGAGGTCAGTTGAGGGGAAAAAGCAAGGCAAGGCAGGCTGTGGGAAGTGGTTCACCTACACTGCTCTCCCACTTGAATCCTGAGCCAGGTCCTGCCCCCAGCCTCTCAACAGTGGACGGCTCAGGGTCAGAGTCAGTTAAGTCCTTCAGGGGAAAGAGAGACACATTCACCTTTGGATTCAAAGCTGAACTGGCTGACTAGAACCGCCACGGTCCTACCTGGTGGTGGAGGTGCATTCTGGGCTGTCAAGCAGTGAGAGTACCTCACATTACCTTCAGAAGTGTGCTGTACATGCCAAAAACCAATGCTATACTTTTTTTCTATTTTTTTTTTATTTTACTTCAAACATCTTTGAAGCTCTACTCTTCAAAGCGCTTTCTTTTTTACTTTGAATATGGCACTTGTTACCTGGCCAGGAAGAAATTTAGTCTATTGTATCTTGACAGTGGGCCTAAAGTAACAAATGCACACCAGTGGTAAAGCATTTTTACTTCCATTGAACCATTTTAGGGCCTTTTTTCAACATCTTTTAAAATGAGCCCTCAACTGATCAGCCACCGTATACGTGTTGTGTTCTTACCAGCAAACTGAACAGAGCTAAAACCTGTTAGGGTTTCCTTTAGAAGTATTCAGACTCATGTACAGAACATGTGGGCTTGGATACAGTATACCATTTGAAAATAGAGACCCGAGAGATTTATAGTTATTTGTAGTTCCTCCACAAATACTAATGACAATTTAAGCGTTTCTTCCACTGATACCTACAATTTCCCAGTGTGACTGACCTTCTCTGATGGATCCTTGAGAGCACTGAGATCTTCATCATCTTCCTCGAGAATTTTAAGAGGCTTGGTCGGAGTCTTTTTTCCTTTCGACTCCCCTTTGCTCTCAGAGTTCTGTGAAAGTGCAATTGGATGGATTTAGTCCTGTGGATTTTGGATTATGGTGGCTAAAGTCTTACACTGCGTATTCTTTTTTTTCCCCACCTGCGCTCTGCTGCAGCAGTTACTTATTCTATGAATCAGCTGTGCTTCTTCCATGTGGAGAAGTCTGTGTTGAATTGAGCTGCAAACCTCACCTGTTCTTTCCCTTTTGCTTTCTTCAGGAAATCCTCCACTGCATCCACTGCCTGTTGGAAACGCTTGCCTTTGTTTATCTTGATCATCTCCTCTTTGTGTGGGTGGTATGGCTTCAGCTGTTCCACTTTAATCCACGCACTACACAAGACATGGAAACACACAAATTAGTTAAACTCACACCCAGGGTAAGAACCATGCGAGTGGATCAGTAGTGTTCTGGAGCTGTATCCTTACTGGTCTTCTGTTCCAAAGAATTTCACAAAATGGCATTTTTTGCCTCTTGGTTTTTTCAGATCTTTTGGCGGACTTACAACCTGGGTAAAAAGATCATGTATTGCTAACTTTGTTATACAATTTGAGTATGGTCCGTTGGAAATGTTTCACCTCTTTTACTGTACATCACACAACTGTTGGCTGTTTCAACACCTCTTACCTTGCCTGGCCAAGGTGGATAACGTCCAAGTTTCCCCCTAAACATGGACAAAATTATCAGACTTCCTTGTTTAGATCGTTTAGAAGTTAATGCGTCATCCAGATAAAAACAAAACGATTAAGATATGTGGTCTAGACTTACGGTAGCGAGATATTAGACCTGATTAATAGACTAACGTCATTTCAGCTAGAAAACTAGCTATTAAAGCTACATTATTGCTGGAGCTAACTAGGCAGCTAGCAGTACAGTACTAGCTATAGTAACTTCATCATTCTAGCGAAATCAAAGCAGATCTAGAATCTAGTAGGTAGGTAGCGCATTTAGGTAACCTCGACCAACAGTTACACTGTCACTGTGCACTAAATAAAACATGTAAACAACATTTCCAGTGTCTGTTAACGTTGACATGATCAAATCAAGTTGCGTCCGGTTTCCCTTCTGGGGTGCGGTAAGCAGCTAGCTGGCACAGCTAGCAGGAGCAGCATTTGTTTGGGTTGGATCAACTCAACTACTACGTAGTTATTTAGGTATATCTTTTCTGTCGCACAAACTACAATCGTGCAAACATAAAACATAATAGAGTTGGAGGATGGATTAAATAGTGACGATGTTCCAACGTTAAACAAATATTTTCTCACCAAACCAGATCTCCGATTCTCAGATGCACAGTCGCCATCTTACAACTTCAGTGAAACGTCGCACTGAATGAATGTAGTGAGAGGACTGTAGAGTTGGAGAGCACACCCACCAGAAAACACCCACCACGACTCTCAAAAAGTACCCAAACAGACTTTTTGTTCCTCTTAAATATTTCTAATGATTATCAAGTGTTAATTGCTGATCAAGAACATCCTTTGATATTTGTAGCTATCCAAATTGTATCGATTTTTAAGCAAAACATTATAATAAATGGTAGTCGGTCGTTGTAACTTATATTGATATTACTGATATTACTTATATTGATATTACCTAGATTGATAATTGATATTACTTTAGATTAATATAATTCCTGTACAGAAAGTATTTCGGGACCTCTGAAAGGTTTATTTTTTTAGTTTTTCATAGGCTACTAAAGCCTGCACTGTTTGATGTGTTTCACAAGAGAATAGGCAAATGGCAACATATCTAACACAGGGCTACATGAATTGTCAGATAGTTGGGATCTTACAATTTAATAATATACATGATAATTATTACATTTTTTGATGGCAATATGACCTTCATACTGCCATACACTTAAGAGTGTAACAACAAAATGTAGGTCAAAGATATGTAGCTGTAATCAGAGACATAAAGTTAATCACTGAATTTGATGAGCAGGCCATACAAAGTAGGCTACTACTGTACTTATTTTCTTTAAGTAAAGAGGACACATAATTTCCCATTAAGGTTCTTTTTATTAAGTCAGACTTAATCAATACCACAGAAACCAGAGCATACAAGCATAATGCACATTGTTCAGTATGTGTAGACCCTATGAGTAATTCATCAGCAACCTGGAAATATATTAAAATGTTTAATTTACCCCTGTGCCCTGTAAGAAATCCAAGCTCATAATAGGGACAGAAACCTCTCCCCCCCCCTTAGAATCGGTCAAAACCACAACCACATCCGCCCTCATTTAAAACCATAAAGTTTAGGTTAGATATTTCAACTGTATTTCCTTTTGAAAATAAATATAACAGTGCATTAACAGTTACATGAAAAGAAATACCAATTCAATGTTAGATAAATCACAGAATCAAAATATTTTAATTGAGGATACTCTATATTTATTTGTTGGACCTATTTTATTAGATACAAAAATAATAGCTTTTCTGGTGTGTTTTTTTCTTTTCCAATTTCTGTCCTCATTTGGTCTTGCCGGACACCATAACACCAAATTCTTGAATGGTGATTTCTTTGTTTTGGTATTGCTGCAGCTGGCGATTTGTGATGTTCCCAACTTTCAAGGCATCCTCGATTGAGAACTTCTTTCCAGACTTCCTGTCATGGAGAACAGAGGACTCTCCATTGGGCCCCTTGAGTGTGATCTCTTCCCAGTCACACTCTTGGCTCTGCAGGTTGACAAACATCTTCCAGTCGATGAGACCCAGCTTGAAGGCCTCCTCTGGCCGCATCTCCTTGCCTGATTCAGGGTCAATAACCACGATAGACCTACGGAGGTGACTTTCTCTCTGCTCTCTCTTGGTCCTCACAGATGACAGACTCTTCTGGAGCTTCTCAATCTCCTCGTCCTTTTGCCTGGTGATACTCCTCAGCTCTGCCAGCTCCCTCTGTAGCGAGTCAAGCCTCAACTCTAAGTTCTTGCCATTCTCCATGGGCGCTGTCTGAGTGATTTGTCTCGTCTCCTTGGAAGTAATCTGGATCTCAGACTGAAGCTTGCGGATCTCGTTTTGCAGTCGGTGATTCTCCTGCTGCAAGCGGTTGCTCTCGTCACGGATGTAGTCCAGCTCCTTGGAGGACTTGGTGTTGGTGAACTCCATCTCTGTGAGGCGGGAAGTGAGCGTGGACAGTTCAACATCTAGATCACGCTTTCTCCTCTTTTCCTCATCCAGAACCCTCTTCAGTCTCTCGATTTCGTGCATCGCCTCGGGATCCTGCTCCACCTGCACCTTCTCCGTGCGCACTACCTTCTCCTTCACCTCCATCTTCTCCAAGGTGAGCTGCTGCTGGATCAGGATATTAAGCTCCTTCTCCAGCAGGGTGCGCTTGTGCCGTTCCTCCTCCAACTGGAGCTTGAGGATGGAGTGCTCTTTCTCCTGTTGAGGGTCCTGCTGCAGCACCACCTTCTGCTTCACTGTCACCTTCTCTCGGTTTTCCTTGTCTCGGATCTCCAGCTCGTTAAGTCTGACCCTCAGTCTCTGGATCTCCAGCTCAGCATCACGTCGGGCCCTGCGTTCACGTTCCAGCTCTTCCAGCTGAAGTTCCAGTTCAGTTTTCTGTCTCTGGAGGCGGTACAGCTCTTCTTTGAGGCTCTCTTTCAGCCGCTGTTCGTTGTTGATGTTTTGAGTGATGGTGCTACATTCGGTCTTCAGGACAGGATCCTCCTCCATCTTGACAACCTCCTGCTGAACAATCTTCTCCCTCACCTGAGACAAGTCGATCTTCCTCAGCCTGATCTTCTCCTCGTTGCTGGACCTCTCTCTCTCCAAGTCCAGGCGTTTCTTCTGTTCATCTGCCAGTTTTCTTTTGAGCGTCTCAATCTCCTCCTTTGTCTTGGGGTCCTCTCTGTACTGTAGCACCTCATTGACCACCTCTTTGGTCTGCACCTGGGGCTTGGTGTCCTTCCATCTTTGAATCTCATCCCTAAGCTGCCTGATTTCCATTTCTGACTTTTCAGTCTGGTGGGTTTTGTCCACAATTTCATTGCGCAGTTGCTCAAGCTCTCTCTCTGTTTGCGGATCAGTCTTGTACTTAATGACCTCTTTGATAGTCTCCTTGATCTCCACTTGAGGGCCTCTGTTTCTCAGCATGATAAGTTCCTCGTTGAGGCTCTTCAACTGGGACTCTTCATCTCTGAAACGCCTTTGCTGCTCCACCAGCTCCATTCGGAGGGTGGCAACTTCATTTTCCGCCTTTGGGTCAGGTCGGACAATTTCGCGCACCTTCTCTTGAACTATGACCTTGGACTTCTCCTCTTCCAGGCTGGTGATCTTTCTCTGGAAGTCAGCCTTTTCTCTTTGAGATGACCTACGTTTGGCCTTCTCATCTTCGTATTTCCTACGCAGGTTCTCGACCTCCCTCTCCAAGGCGATGTCCTTCTCCACCTTCAACACTTCTTTGATGGAGATCTTTTCCTCTGCCATGGCTTTCTCCTTCTCCAGCCTACGCAGCTTATCTTGGAGGAAGCGCAGCTCGTCCTCCAGCTGTTTCCTGCTCTCAACCTCCTTCTCCTTCCGGTCCAGGAGAATACGGTACTCACTCTCCAGCTGAGGGTCATTCTGAACCTTGATCACTTCCTCCTCTGTGATCACTTCCTGTTCTTTGGATTTCTCTGCAGACAACAGGGTGACTTGTTTCTGGATTTGTATCAGCTGGCTGTCCTTGTTCAGCTTCTTCCTTTTCAGCTCTTCCAGCTCCTCTCGGAGTTTGCGCACCTCCTCTTCTTGGCCTCGGTCTCTTTCGATACGCAGCACTTCTTTCACAGTGTATTGCTGGGCTCCCTCTTTTATCTCTGTCTCAATCCCACTGAGCTTCAATTTTAGGGTCTCCAATTCGTTCTCCTGGACTCTCGTTGTCCTGCGCTCCTCCATCAGTTTCTGCTGGACCTTGTGGACCTCCTCATCCAGCTGAGGATCTGGAACCTTCTTGATCAACTCCTTCTTGACAATGGTGTCCTGAGGTTTTTGGCCTTCCAGAACGTAAATGTCCGTTTGGATGGACTCAAGTTCTTTTTCCAGTTGCTCTCTTCTTTGGACCTCATCTGCCAGTTGCTTTTTGATTCTCCAGGGTTCATCTCCAGGCGCTGCAGCATGCACTGATTGGACATTGACAGACTGGACCATGTTGACCTCAGGTTGCTAGACAGGAATGAGAGGATCCATATAAGACAGTGGTGCAATATTAATGTTTGAGATGACTGAACATCTTTGGCATGTTTCACAAAAGAAAACGAAACACAAAAATAGCTTACCTGATTCAGGAGGCTTTGAGCAAATTCCAGATTCTGCAGCCTTTGCTTGTTAACTGCATTCACTTCTGTGAATTTAGCCTCAATGGCAGCAGCCTATGAACAAAACAGCATTCTTTATTCATCCGTCATGATGATGGTAAAGCCCCCAGTAATTGACGGCAGAGCAGATATCTTTATAATACCTAATTATAGGTCATGATTTAAAAAGAACTTCTCCTTACCTCTGCCTTGACTGTCAGTGAAGGGGACTCCAGTCTGCTCCTTTTGTATGTCTGAGGGACCAAACCATCTTCAAGGTCCAAAATCGCTTTGAACGTTTCAGTCTCATTCTCATAGTCCTTTAAAACAGAATCACAAAAATCAACTCATTCATTAACAGTATTTCAACGGTCTACTTGCATACCACTCCAATTAACATACTTTGATTATCAGCAACCATTATTTCTGTAATTACCTTGACAGCTTGCTGGTAAATTTGGGCATTTTTGGCAACATTGTTCAAGTCAGACTCCTTCCTTGCAATATCAGAGAGCAGGTTCTGTGAACAAGGGTCATCAAATGTTTAAATGATTAAACAAGTGACCTTTCAAAATAAATGATATTTTTTACATTCAAAACAGATCTTTGAAGACATACTCGCTGGTTATTCAGCTTGGTTTCCACTTGTCTGACGTCATCAGTTTCACGAGGTTCATAATTTGGAACACGTGAGAGCCAGCTGTTCAGGTTGTCATACTCATTACGATAGTTGTTGTGAGATATCCTGGCTCTCTGCAGACTCAGGGACCTGAAACATAACACAGGTTACATTACCTAACTAAACAGCTTCCTCTTGAACAGGTTAAATCCCATTATAGCTGACAGAGTATATTTAACAGAAGCATCATGTCTTACCGGCCGTCAATCTGCCGGTTGAGGTTTTCATAGCGCTTGCTGAGCTTCTGTACTTCAGCCTCCTGTCTCTCGATGTCCGGGCAGTGTTCCTGCAACTTGATGGCCATGTTGTCACAGCTGGCTTTGGCTGTCCGGAGGTCCTGCTCAGCTTGCGTCACAGTGGACTTCTTGGCTTTCAGCTCTGAGGCAATATCCTGTTGAGACAGGAAACCATAGATAAGTGATTTCCTATTTGTAACTTACACATTTTTAAATATAAATACGTATTTGTAATTTCAATGGGTGTTCATGACAACACATTTATGTTACATTATCTTTACAACGCATTTTGTTCAACTTACAGCCAGCTCACGCTGTGTTTTGTCCAGCGTGGGGATGTCTGCTGGAGCCACCTCCTCTCTGGCCAGTTGGTTCTCGTAGGTGGACAATAAACTTTTCCCATTCTGAAGAGAGTTCTCCAAGCTGTTAGAATTCTTTAGTCTGCAAAAAAGTAAATCAGTACAATAAATGCAAGGACACACGAGAAGCCGTGTTAAATAACACACAACAATTTGTAACCTTATATGTTATTTATCCCAAAATAAAAACAACACTTCAGCTGACTATTAATGAAGTTTGCATATTTAGCTCCATACTTTTCCTCTGAGCACTTAAGCAGCAGATCGATCTTGTCTTGTTTCTTGTTGGCCGCTTCAATTTTGGCATAAAGCTGAGAAGTACTGGCGCATTTGGGATTAGAGGACAGGAAGGTCGACGACTCCTTCACCTTATCGATCTTCTCCAGCTCTATCTTACCCACAGCATCCTTAATGTCCTGCGCATTAACAATTCAGATAAGAATGAGGTTTCTGTACAACTCCAGGGTTATTTAACTTTTTAGAAACAGTCGTGAAAACAATAACACATACATCCTATTCAAAGGGTACCGTGAGTAGAAGTAAATATAGGGTTTACGATGAATAGATATGGAAAGGAAGGCTGTGTGTGTTTCTATTATTAAAAGAGCAACTACCTTCACATCCTGTAAGCGATCAGCACTGTCCTGCACAGGCCTGGTCTGCTCCAGTGGGGGGCGCACTCGAGTATAGATGGCTTTTTCCTGTTTGTCCAGATCACTAATAACCTTGTCCAGACCAGCCATCATCTGGCGACACTGCTGCTCCTCGTTGTCTGATAGGAAACACACACACACAGATATTACAAACAACGGATATGGTTACGTGCTGTATTAGGCTCTATCAGGGGGGTGAATGAACAAGCGGAGCTATCTGTCAGATCCCTTTCAGGCCTTAGACAGACGGCCATGTTATGTAAATGTAGGCGTTTTCTTGACGTTTTCTTGAACTCCCTACCACTGCCGCTCATGCTCTTCTTCTTCTGCTCCTCCAGGCTCGTCTGCAGCGTTACCTTGCTGCTAGCCACCTTCTGCTTGATGCTTTTCTGCTGGTTGTCTAGACTGAAAACAGAAAAGATACAGTTTATTGGGATGCGCTGCGGACAAGGAGGTGTCTTGAAGAATGCATCTGCATGTACACGCTACTCTCTCCTTTACACACACACACACACACACACACACACACACACACACACACACACACACACACTTACTTGTCAGAGACAGACACAGCCTCCGGGTCAGTGGGGGGGATCATAAAGCAGACAGCAGGGGCAGTGAGCTTGCGTCCGGCCGCATCTCTTACGTCCCACTTGGCACCATTGTTTTTCAGCAGCGTGTACCTCTCTCCACGCAGGATCTGGCCCTACGAGGGACAACCATAACGTAACACAGAGTTAAACTGACCCTAAGGGAAGCCCTCAAGATAGACGAATACTCAGTGCTGTGGTAAATAACAGACGGATATTCTATCACCTTTTTTAGTGTGCTAAAGGTTATCTGATAGAGGTTACCAGCTGCATCCCCTATATAAGGTGTGCTGTCTACAGTATTTCTAACCACATTGGCTAAGGGTAGTTTCTCCTAAACCACTGATCCCTTGAGCAGGGCAATCAAACCACGACACAGGGTTTTAAATCACTGAGGCACTCTTAACAGAACAGCTCCCTCCAAAGTTTTTGGCAAAATCCACCCCTGAAATCCACTCGTTGATTCTCTACGGGCTTATATAAGACACAGAGCAAACATTTGGGGTTTCTTAAAGGATTTAAATACATTAGGACACAAAACCAAAGTTAGAGAACTAGAATTAAAGGACCGGTGGTGGGGGGGTGGGGGGGTGTACAGTTGAGGAGTGCCTACTCATGATAGCAGTGCTTACTTTACACAGGGATTACAGAAAGACTGACAGCAGAAAGAGAGAGAAAGGAAGGGAGGAAAAGTGAGCGAGCGATAGAGAGCAAGACAGAAATGGAGAGAGGGGAAATTTGGGGAACAAAAGAGGAAGAAGAGACTCCTCAGGAAAAGAGGACCAAGACACTGATAGAAGGACTAAAGAAATAAAGAAATAGGAGAAAGCACCGGTTGGGGTAATGTGCTGCAGAGAAGGGGAGGGGAAACGGGAGGGGGCTGTGTGTTTGGCTGACAGTCTCTAAAGATCTTCTTCATCAGATCATAACAAGCTTGACTGCCAGCAGCCCCAAGGGATGTCTAGAAGTTTCTACATGTAGCCACAGCCACACCCATAAATGACATTCCACTCCAATACCCTTTATTTGTCCTTTATAGGACTTAATGGTTAAATGTCATACTGTACTAGACATGTAGCTAAGGCTGCTTGCATGTTACGAAAGACTACCCCATTCATTATCTACACCTATCCTGATACTTAAGATCCAGAAATGAAGGAGATGTATGGGTGCGTGTCTTCAGTACCTCCTCAGTGTCGAATTCACAGAGGGCTTCCACTGGGAGGGGCTTTTGGGGCGTCTCCCTGCGGAACTTGAGAGGCAGCACCTGCAGGCTGCGCTTCTGCAGCGCCCGCACACGCTCATCAAAGTGATCCATGGCTTTTGCCTGGTCCTGAATGTTGCAATGTAGAGAGAAAAAGAGAGAAAAAAAGCTCATAAATTCCTGCAGAAGTCCCTCTAAGCAGAAGTCAGATGGCAACATCTTTAATGATGATATGGGAGTTACGTTAGACTTGGCAGACACTTTCCCAACAAACAAGACATCAGGTTCCTGTTTTTGTAGGACTGTTTGTTTGTTGTCTCAGTTGGGGTCACTTACATCCAGTTCTCTGATCATCCCATCCATCTGGTACATGTCTTTAAACTCTGGGTTGTACTTCTGGCTGATCTCTGTCTCCAGCCTCTTCAGCAAATCCTGGGTGTCCCTGGCCTCCTTGTGGTACTAGACACACACACACACACATACAGTCATCAAGGTCATCATTCTGCAGAGAGGGAGTTACGTCTGGTACTCAATATGTGGGTAATTTACAGGTCAAATATATGCTAACAGTATCTGAAAAGCCACAAATAGAATTAGGCTCTACTGTTCTGTGTTTGTGAATGCAACGGCATGTTATCTTAAGAGTTTGTGTGTGTGTGTGTGTGTGTGTGCATATCTGTGTGTTTGCATCTGCGTCTGTGAGTGTGTGCATTTGCGTGTGTCTGTGAGTGTGTGCGCTTGCGTGTGTGCGTCTGTGAGTGTGTGCGTTTGCGTGTGCGTGTCTGCGAGTGTGTGCATTTGCATCTGTGAGTGTGCGTGTACAGTGAGTTCCACGTGTCTCACCTTGTGGTACTCATCCATATGTTTGAGGTGGTTTTCCTCACAGATGAGCAGGTTCAGGTACTCCTTCCAGTCAGCGTGCACAGCCTCCATGTGAGCCTGCAGGAGAGAGGGCACCAGGCTTACACTACAAACGTCTTTCAAGACTGCCATGAAGGGATAGCTGCTTTTAGACTAGGCTTTACTGTTTAGCTTTTAGTTTATTCATTCATTCACAATCCCACTTGAAACATTACAATAATAATACAGTTGGGGGTACAAATCAATTGGGTAGCGTGAATGAAAAAGTTTATTTTTATGAAAAGTATTGATGCAGTGTATGGTACGGTACTGTATAGGTTTCTGCATGGAAAACTATTCTAGTGAAGTCTGTATATTACAATACAGTGGTTAGTTAAGCGGTTGAGAATTCAAATTCTCTTGCAATGATATAACCAACTTAAACAGCAGCTGGTTTTGTCTCAGGACAGCAACAGACAGGAAGTCCATGAACAAACCTCGATGACGTTCTTCCCAGGGTGATCCGTGGCAATTAGTTTCTCGCCGTCGTCGTTCAGCTTGGTGATGGTGGCCTCCTTGGACTCCAGACACTTACTGATGAAGTTCTGTGGCGAAGGCACATAAAAAAACACGGTTGGACACGTGATGCGGAAGTACGAGCGTTGTGCGGCGTTCGAATGAGCTGCTGAGCGAGCCGAACGGGCGAGCGAGCGGGACAGGGAGTGAACGAGGGAGGGAGCGTGTGCAGTTCGTGTCCTTGCCTCGTACTGCCTCTGGCGTGCTGGGTAGTCCAGGTTGGTGTCGCTCCAGTCGTAGTGGGTCCTCTCATCTGCCTGCTGGTCCATCCAGTACAGCTCGTTGGTGCAGCGCTGCATGTAGTCCCTCAGGCTCAGCAGGTGGCGCTGGCGGGCGCTGGAGTTCGCCTGGAAGGACGCCAGGTTCAGACAAACAAAACTGCCGACTCGTATTTATGGGAGCACACCCACATTTACATGAGCGTAAAACCCACATGCAGTTCTCACACATAAACACGCCCTTGTGTGGCACAGATGTGTATGCAGTCCTGCCCAGGAGAGTCTGCAGTACGAACACACCCGTCTCAATGATGTTCACGTATACTTACCAGGAGCTTGTTGTACTTCAGCTGCTGTCCACCGACATAGTCCTACAAAAAGTGACAGACAGAGTCAGAGGCAAGAAGTAGGTGACAGACATGCTAGGACTCTGCTAGGACATGCTAGGACTCTGTCATACTTCAGTATCATCCACAGTATTAGTAGTAGTACTTTGTAAGTGTACATTCACATGTAGTCATTTAGCTCATTGCAACATTCAGGACCAGGCAAAAGCCATGGATCACTTTGATGAGCGTGTGCGGGCGCTGCAGAAGCGCAGCCTGCAGGTGCTGCCTCTCAAAGTTCGCAGGGAGACGCCCCAAAAGCCCCTCCCAGTGGAAGCCCTCTGTGAATTCGACACTGAGGAGGTACTGAAGACACGCACCCATTGATCACCCTTCATTTCTCCTTTGGCGCTCTTATTTAGAGCGTTATGTTGACACAGCCTGGGTTTGAACCAGGGTTCAAATCAGATAGAATCAGATCAGGGTTCAAATCTTCTGATCACTAGCCCAGCACCCTAACCAACTGCACCACATGACTCCCAGTGTCTAATGTCTCACTTTGTCATCGGTGTTGGGGATGTGTGGAGCTAAGGCCTCCACCTCGCTGTGAAAGATGTTGTGCTCCTCCACTTCGTTCTCAATGGTGGGCAAGTCCTGGCCAAAGCCCTTGTTGTTCAGGTTGCTCTGGTGGGGAGAGGCAGTTAGAACTGGTTTCGGCATGAGAATTTGAAACATAGCGTGCTAGGGTGTATGTGTGTGTGTGCGTGTGAACATGAATCTCTCTCTTTCTCACCAGTTTCTCATCCATGATTTTGCCCCAGTTGACGCTAGGCATCCCTTCGGAGCGAGTCTGGTGGTAGATGTGGTCGTGATCCTCCCTTAGCTTCATCACTCTGTCACGCAGTTGTTTCATACTGAACACACACACACACACACACACACAGGGTCAGACACTTCACATCCTGCACTTAGGTTCCCAGCTACATCTATCTTACGTAGATTAGCTACAATGTCTTACCGTGTATCTGTATCTATATATCTATATCCAGCGGATCTCATCTAGCGCAAATCTCTTAATCATTTACATTTAGCAGATGCTCTTGTCCAGAGTGACTTACAGCAAGTACAGAGACATTCCCCCTGAAGCAAGTAGGGTTAATTGCCTTGCCCAAGGACACAACGTCATGTTGACACAGCCAGGGTTTGAACCGGGTACTTTCTGGTTACTAGCCTGACTCCCTAATCGCTCAGCCACGACTCCCCTTACACCCACTTACTCCTGCTCAATCATTTCAGCCTGGGGGTGCTTCAGACGCTTGGCGTTGACCGTGTCCTCATCCAGGCCCTTGAGGAGCTCCAGGGAGTTGAGGATGCGTCTGTTGGTGTCATCCTGGTACAGAGGCGGCTTTCCCTCGTTGATCTTGCTCACGTCCTGCAAAGACACACGTAAAAGGTGTTACCGGTAGCCGGGCTTCCGGTCGTTTCCGGGGGTGCTAGGCTGCAGGAGGTGCGCTCCGGACAGCTCCTTACCTTGTTGAGGTTCTGCTCCGTCTCGTAGATGTTCTTCTCCACCTTGTCAGCGTTCTTCTGGAGCTTCTCGATCAGAGTGGACAGTTCCGTGCTCGGCGTGACGCTGTATGAGGAAAGATTAATCACAGCCTGCTGTTAGGCATTCTCTAACGTGCAATAAGCAAGACAACGGTTCCTAAGATAACATGAATGGAAGGTCGGTGGGCATAAAGATGGGAGATCTGACTTTCTCTGTTCGGTTCCGTGTTAACTGATTCTTTCATCCAAAATGACTTCTATCAAAGTCCATGAAGAGGATCTGTCCATTGTGTCTGCACTGTACGGTTTGGCAGATTGAAATTGACGTGAGGATTTTCCATGAAGCCCCGCGATGTTTGTTTACATGTGTGTCTATGTTAAGCCCCTGCTAGCCTTCCAGTCTGTCACTCTCATTGTTTTACACACGCTCCTACTGCACTGCATGTTTGGAAAATTCTTTGTCTCTCACTCACCTCAGGATACACTCTGACATACACAAATACACTTTGGGGAATTTGTTGAATGTGTATTTATTTTTATCTCCAATAGCATATTTATTGCTCTTGCTAAAATGTTTCATGTTGCATGCAAGACAGTGCAATGTTACTGACCACCTATATGTAATTGGTACATGATAAAACAGGTGGATCCCCACCCCCACGGAAATATGATTTTGATGTGAAAATCCATTTGATTCCATGGACATTTTCTCAGCTCTCATCTTTAAGGAGTGTTCCTACCCTTGAGAACAGGTCTGACAACTTTCTTTCCCAGGAGATACATAAGCCTATACTTTATTAACCTACAGAGAAAGTCATTCATGAGTTTACGTCAATAACTACTGAGTACAGGTGGCTTTCTTAGAATCACTATGCTACCCTTCAGGCATCAAGACTAGAACTGGATATTTCCTTTGAAGTTTCCGAGCTTCATAAACTCAGACTTTGGGCCTACAGGTCAGAATACCAAATCTAACAATGCCACTTCAAAATGAAACATAGAATAATTACAGCTAATTATGACAAATCGCTTTGCTATTGAGACACTGTGTGTGTTGTGTATGTGTGAGTGTGATCAAGTGATCACTGATGGAGGTTGATTTCTTTTCCTAAAACAACTTGGTGGGTGGTGTCATTCCATAGCTAATACAGTACTTAATCCCTGAGAATTATTCTGTAAGTGACAGTCAAGTTACATAACCTGTTTTGGATGTTTAAAGCCAGTGTCATGGTCATATTTGCATATTTAGTGACTTTTAAATTCAAACCTTCACAGCAGGTCCTGTACTCTTTGCGATGAATGCATTTTAAGACACTTTGTGTCATGGCACCTCTATTAAACCATAAGGCATATTTGACCCCGGTCACATCATTAACCAATGACAGACAAGCATTTGACAAGATGAAAACAAACACACACACTTCACAAAACCAATCTGAATGCTGCTGCATTATCATAAGAGATTTTCTTCAGCAGCTGTTTGGACATGTCCCCAGAGTTTTATACATTTGACAAACCTCAAAAGGCTTTGATTGCCAGACAAGCTAGCAAGCTACACAATGTCCCCTATTTGAGATTTTGGTAAACCTCACAACCATGTATGTGTGTGCTCTGTTCTGCTGGAGGAACTGGAATGTCCGAACTTGCTGGAGAAACTACAAAAACATAATGGGACAAATTGAAACCAGACAGTGACATCTATGACTCATCATGGGCGTAGGAGAGCCACAACTGAGCCGAGCCCCAGATCCAGTCTGAATCCTTGCAGAGCTAGTTTTAGTAGATACAGCTCATTTCTACTTCCTGTGGTTAACTGGATGAATGCAGCCTCTACCTAGCTCTCAGTCTTTAAAAATCTGTAACAGATTGATCTATTGCTTTGGTTGTTTGCACAGAAATTGTCTCTTTGTGGCTGCTTACAACATCATGCTTATCTGTTCATTAGACAAGGAGTTATTACAAGGTCTGGGATGCCATATTGATGACAGAACAGGGCGGGGCCCCGAATGGGACAAAGTAAATTCAAGTAAAACAACCAGATCCTGCCAGTCAAACCTGCTAAACCACCCATAAGCATGTGGGTCATCGTCGACTGCAAATATTACAGCTGCCAGCAGACTTCTATAACTCCTTCATGTTGTTTTCTCATCCGCCTGTCATACAGCCCACCCAGACTCACTGGAGCAGACATTAGGAAGTCTACCGTGGCCTATTTAGCTTGTACTACCTTGAGGTGCCCCCCCACCCACCCACCCAAGAAGTCCTCAACCTGTTCCTTGGTATTATTGCATGAACAGGCTTTGGCTTTAATCACTTACAATGGTGAAGGTGGGGCTGTGCTGGCATAACTAGTATTCCACCCTGCTGCCCCATGGAACCTCCCCCCATGTCAGGGACTGAGGAGAGGAGGAGCCCCTGAGTATCACTCATCTCTCCCTATGCACTGACTGTGTTGTAGCCTCACTAATATGGCATCGTTTTCATCTGAAATGCTTAGGATGATCTATTAAACCTAAGGAGTGGCTATCAGTGATTAACAAATAGCATTAATTTGTAAAAGAAAGTGTGCAAACCGATTATTGTTTTTAAGAGCCTTTTAATCCCTGCTCTCCCTTCACTTGTTGAGTGACAGCATACATTCATGTCCTTATCTATGCTCTTAAAGGTAGGCAATGTGGGCAGAAAACGTTGAGATAGACCGGGCGAATTTTAACGTGAAGAAATCTATATACATGTTTTTGAACGTGTCACAAGGCAGTGAGTCTGTTTTTAATTGAGTGTTGAAACTATAGGCGAAGTATGTTCACAACATACAGATAGTATATTCTGTACCAATTTACACATTTGAGCAAAATTCAAGAGCAATTCAACTGCATTTTGTGTATGGGTGAGCTTGTAAATGAAGTATTTTTTAATGGTTGGGCATATAACATTTTGTCCCAAATTTTTGTGAGCCACAGTAATTAAACCTGTTACTACTACTTGTTGCGTATTTGCCCCACCCCTGGGTAAAGTGTAGGGTCAAAGTATTGCCTTTCAATAGCATAGAAATACTATGAAATGCAGTCATATCCTGTTTAAAGTCCTGTCTTCCTATTTCAAAGAGATAAGACTTGGAGAAATAAAAAATACAACTTAAACCAGCACAGATTTTCGGAGACCACCAAAAAGTGGAAATGTAAACTATCAATTTCAGTCTTCAAGTACAGAGCGGTTTCTAGTTTAGACTTACGTTTTTTGTTGCGTGATTGTCACGCTATTCTTCGTGGTCTTCTTCTTAAACATTTTGACAGGTATCCCTTCCCCGTGTACCTGTCAGGTGGATCTAACAGTAAAACAACCCCGCGGCGTCGTCTGCTATAAAGTTAACTCTTCTTTTTTTGTACGAATCCTGCCCGACACGGTGGCTGTATTTCTCTCTATCTTTATGCTTGAATGCCAATAGTCGGACTGATAAGTGGCTTCCTCTCACCAGCAAATGCCTCTGTAAAAACGAAGCACCCTCACCTACACTATCTCACAAACTGTGGGTTGGACTAATCTTTTTTGCAGCGCATACCTGTCGCCTATCAACTAATGGGCGGTGTCCACTTCCCGCCCACGTCTACTTAATCTCACTCAATATTTTACAGTTACTAATGGTCCCCTTATGGTGACTTGCCAGTGTTGTTTGTTGTATCTCTTGCTTCATGTTCACAATCGTTGTGTTATGCATTTATAGTTATTCCCTTGGCACTTATTGGTTCTCATGATGTATGATTCACGATCTAAAAAACCGACTGTGTTCGGGGTCTATCACGTTGCTATGCTCAATGACTGATGCTCTTTGTAAAAGCTCTCTCTTGTAAGTCGCTTTGGATAAAAGCGTCTGCTAAATGAATAAATGTAAAATGTAAATGTACTAACCCAAAAAAGGTTTGAATTCATTTTGAAACATTTGGCTTTAAAATATCTACAAAGTAATTACTTTGACTTACTAGGACTCATATTATCTGAAACCAATGTTGAAACGATTGGATTGTTTCAAGCATAAACCTACACTGTCCAAATTACCTTTTGTCAGAAAGTATAGAAATAGAAAACCTTTATTTGTCCCCTGGGGGGGGGGGGGGGGGGGGGGGGGAATTCACAACAGCAGCAAGGTGAAGTACAGCAGTATGTTTGAGATATGTTTTTCAGACAGTCCTGGAACTTGCCAGATAACTCAAACCCAGTGTGTGTGTTTGGTTGTGTTGTGTGTCTGTGTGTGTCTGTGTGTGTGTGACTTTGGATGAAAGCATCTGATAAATGAATAAATGGAAATGTGTCTATGTGTATGACTGTGGCTGGACTGACTGTGACACTACTTAAGATCCCTAACATTCACTTGACTTTTACCTAAAAACTCCAAATAAATATTGAGCCAGATATAGTGTGTTCAAAATAAAAGATTCAGAATAATATTGTGTAGTAGCCCCAACCTAACATTCCATTGTGGTATAGTGCGTCTCTAGAAAGGAAAAGGTGTGGAGATTAAATTGAGGTAATCTGCAGTGAAGTATTCTGGGATAGTGTGCAGGGTGACAGGACTTGCTGGTCCTCAAGCCACAGAGCTATGGACAGGAAAGCCATTATCAGCTGTGAGGAAGAGCCATAGGAACTGGTTGTGGTTACCCGTACAGAAATGCTGAGTCATTGATATAAGATTGTGTGAGTGTGTGTGTGTGTGTGTGTGTGTGTGTGTGTGTGTGTGTGTGTGTGTGTGTGAGTGCATGTGAGTGTGTGTATCCACCACATTATTCCCACATTTAGAGGGATGGAAACCTAACAGCTTGGTGATGAGGTATCTCTCTTCTCTCTTTCCCTTTCGACCAATCAACCCCAAGGCCTTGCTTTATGCCAACAAAACAGCCTTTGTATTTCTGACACAAAGTCAACAGGTATCAAATGGTACTCATCAGTGAAATATAAAGCACCGAACAAAATAAAATGCATACTGTGGTTGACTTGGAGATGGTTTCAAAAGCATCAAAAGACAGTTTTATCAATTACTGTAACTCATTATGGTCTTCACTTACATTTAGCAGATGCTCTTATCCAGAGCTAATTACAGCAAGTACAGGGTCATGTACCCTGAGGCAAGTGTGTGAAGTGCCTTGCCCAAGGACAACAACATCCTGTTGGATCATCCAGGGTTTGAACCAGGGCCCTTCTGATAACTAGCCCAACAACCTCACCACTCAGCCACCTGACACCCAACTTATCCACCTTTAAGTATTTATTAAGCAATTCATTATCGATTGCTGGAGAGTCAAACTACTAATACAAATCAACAGTCACTTCAACATTTACTGTGGCTCAGTCATCATTATTGTAGTATTGTGATCCATTACTAGTCTCAGCCAACCTGCACACTGTTCCTCTGTATCTCTACGGCCTCCCTCTAACCCCATCACTACTACATTCTTATACTGATAGCATTGGTTCACTGTGATGAAGGCTACAGTCCATTCTGTCTGTTTAAACATTAACAGCATTCCTCCCACTTAAACATGCCTAGCTGATTTGGTGAGCTGGAGACTGAGGATCTCTAATGTCACTCTTACTTGTAGCTCTTGCGTCCGCACAATGTACTGTTACAGAGCAGAGCTAAGGGTTAAGGTTTAGCTTCCTGTATTTGTTAAGGCTTAATAGGCTTGATGTATGAACAAAACATTCAAGAAATATATAGAAGCTGTTAAATTAATAATTGTGTGAATGAAGTCAGAACTACATCCCTTTTTCAATTGTTCTGACGGCAACCCAGGTGAATGACATTGCGTGTGCTCATGTGTGCATATGGATGTGTGTGTAAAAAGATGTGTGCGTGCACACATGTTGGCAACAGTTTACCATGGAACGAGCATTCTTCATACAGGTGGGGTTAGTTGCCTTCAAGGTGTGTCTGGTGGCCTCCGTGTGTCGACATCAGTTTTATTAAAGGGAAGAAAATGCATGGGTTCAGTGAAACAAGACAAACATGACAAATCTGAATGTCAGAGACATAGTTCCCTGGGGCGGGGGCTTGTTTCTTCCCACGATGCAGCACGGTGACTGGCAGCCCTGGTGGGGTGCGTGTGAACGCCATTGGTCCAATCTATGTCTGATACTGAAAGTCAAGCAATGGCCTCTTTCTGTCTCTCTTTTTTCCTGCCTTGACATTCATGTCTCTTGGTCTCTCCCTCTTGATCTCTGCCTCTCATCTCCCTCTATCCACACACCCTTTTTTACATACCTATGAGGAGTGGATGGGTGTGGTGAAACAGGTGGATGCCTCTGTCACAAATCTTCGAAAGTATGCCACCACAGTAGTTCAGTCCCTTGGGTGTGGCTCACTGTGGAGCTGCATGATTACGCACCACCAAACTTGGAGGACAAGTCGTCCTCACGAACAAGGAGACACCATCGACGGTTGAATTACACAATATAACACCTTATTACAGGTGCATCATTATGCCTCAGGAGGTATAACAGGTGGAGGAAGTGTTGCGAAAATAACATTAGGATGTGTAACAGGATGCCATCTTTACAGACAACATTCAAAGTCAAGTGTTGCTATTTGCACTGGGTGCTACATTGAACTTGGTTAGCTAGTCAATGAATGAAGTGTGTTACCTACAGGTCCATTGATAATGCACTATAAACATGGTGTTATCTTGTCACTGTTCTTGATTAGACTAGTGTGATTAGTGGGGGGAGCTTGTTGCTTAATGACAGGAGAGTCACATTGCTTGTGGCAAAGAAAACACATACATAAGTGACATTTCTTTCGCCCATGGCAAAGGTGTGTCTCATTCCTACAAGCAAGAAACATACACACACACACCTCAGCACTGTTAAGCCTTTTTATGCTGAACAAATGGAATAGATTTTCCTCTTGAAACTTTCAAAAGGTCCACTATCCATCCCTGCCCTTAAAAATGTGATCCATCCTGCTGTGGGTTGTCAACTTGTCTAGTCACGTGCCTATAACAAACCTGTGTAGCAGGGCTCTGTTGGGGGGTTATTTATGATAGAGTGTATGAGGTAGAGGCTCAATGGGATATGGTAGCAGATGAGCAGTCTTGAATGGAGTCCAGTTCTGGCAAAAGGCCCCCAGAACCTTCCAAACCCCCTTTGACAGTAAAAGTGCTGGCCTGTCCATCTGGACCACTGAATCGCACACCCACCAGACACAGGGCCAAGCTTACATCACACACTCACACAAAGGCAGCAATCAACATCCACCATCAGATGTTCATGAGCCTTTCATGCGCCTGTCTGAAACTCTCTCCAAAGATTGTTTTAGTATCGTATTATTTTTGATTTTGTGATATTGTGTTTTGTTTTGAACGTTTGATATACAGTCAATCTTTTTTCTAGAATCACAAGATTTCCCTTCACACCTAAGGGCGTTGGGCTAGTGATCGGAAGGTTGTGAGTTCATTTCCCGGCTGTGGCTATGTGATATTGTGTCCTTGGGCAAGGCACTTCACCCTACTTGTCTCAGGGGGAATGTCCCTGTGCTTGTTATAAGTCGCTCTGGGTACGAGCGTCTGCTAAATGACTAAATGTAAATGTAAAATTACATAGAAATTGTAGGATTTAATGTTATCCAGTATGAGTCTCAGTTATATATCCGGGTCCTGGCTTTAGGTTTTAATATGTAATCTATCATAGATACAGTCACATTCCTTCAACACACTTACAAACCTGTCACTTTACAGTATCCTTGACCACTGCAGGTACCTGTTCTTTGAGCAACCATGCCTCGGAATGGAATGAGATTGGAGGAGGGTGCCTGGGTGTGTTGTGTCTCGGCATGTGTGTGTGTGTCTCAGTGTGTGTGTGTGTCTCAGTGTGTGTGTGTGTCTCAGTGTGTGTGTGTGTGTGTCGCAGTGTGTGTGTGCGGATGTGTGAACCTGCTCTGCAGGATCAGAGTTCTGGTAGACATTCCATCCCTTTCTTCTCACATTCTAAAACAAGGAGGGGTGAAGATGTGCCCCTCCCTCCATCCTCCCCCCCTCCCTCCCTCCCTCCTCCCCCCCCCCCCTCCCTCCTCCCCCCCCCCTCCTTTTTCCCTCCCTCCCTCCCTCCCTCCCTCCCTCCCTCCATCCTTTTTCCCTCCCTCCCCCCCCCCTCCTTTTTCCCTCCCTCCCTCCCTCCCTCCCTCCCTCCCTCCCTCCCTCCCTCCCTCCCTCCCTCCCTCCCTCCCTCCCTCCCTCCCTCTCTACTTCCCTTTTCCACCTACTCACAGCCCAGCAACCATTCCCCAATGAAACATACTCTCATTTTACGACCCTGAACACAGTGCATTTTAAAAGGCAGTGTTTGTGACAAAGTGAAAAGGCGTGGGTGTGGGTGAATGAGGTTTACTGGAGACATGGAGAGCCGAGTGTGGTGGTGGTAGTCCATGTATTTTTCGTAGTAGTCTTTCATTTAGTCTCTGTCTCCCGCTCCAGCTCTTCTGGATGTCTCTTTTTTTGACTCCCCCATCTGGGGACTCCATGTTGCCTTGTCTATTTGTGTATTTCTTTCTTTTGTCTTTCTCCCTTTTCAGCATATGTGTTAATCCAGAACCCTGATAACACTGCTCCCCCCAAAAAAGAAGTACAGGTTGGTGCACTCTGGTGTATGTGTGCCTCTGTCTGTCTGTCTATTGGCGTGTGTCTGAACGCAATTATGCATACCAGTTCTTATCTGTGCATTGTTAAGCAGTCATAACTGTTACTCATTTCACAAGACAAGGAATGTTGCTTGTGTCTCTAATGGCCTATTACCTTTATCAGCTTTGTTGTGATAGGAGACTGCCTTTGTAACCTGGGTGTGTCGAGGGAGGAGGGAGGACACTATTGATGGCAGAAGATTTTCTTGTATGTGGGCCAAATACAGCAATAAGATTGAACAAAACAGCAATAAAACACATAGAATGGACTTCATTCTTGTTGATTGTAAGTGTCTACCGAAGTGACGTGCTTTGCAGTGCTCTTCAGAAAATAGCACACGTAACAGCGATTCGGGGGTGTCCATGTTGTTTTCTGCAGTGCTGCATTGACAATAAAGTGTTGCCAACTTCAGCATGAGAAGGCAATATCTCAATTCACCACCAGAGGACACAGTTAAAGTCTGACATATGTTACCCATGGACGTGCAGAGATGCACTTTAGGTGTTTGCCCTCACCTCATGATTGTATCGTAAAATCACTTTACAATGTAAAGCTTATTACAAGTCATAAAGTGAGATTTGTATTCAGATACATCTTTATTTACTGTAACCATTTAACAATATGTTTCTGTGTAATAGACTTAGGCATGTGAATATTTAAATCAACAGTCCTGGATAAAACTGTCGATCAAATCTGTTTAATCTTAGCCAATGAAATCTCATTTCCAGAGTCTCTGTACATCCCCTCCCACCTCTAGCCTCTGTTTGGACTGTGTGTGGATAGATCTTAACTCTGTTTTCTATTCTAGGACCAGTTTTAGCATCAACCGTTATAGCCAGGATTGGTGCAGGCAGGTCTGGGACCTGTGCCAAAGGAGCTGGCTCTCATGGATGTGACAGGCACACCTGACTGGATTATCTTGGGAAAGAGCTTCAGACTGACAGCAGGTCCAGGATCAGATCACACTTCCCCACTTTGATCTGCTACTGTTATGGGTGTCAGATACAAAGTGGCCCTAAATCAGTGGTTAGTTAACTGCTACCTGGATAAAGGAGTAATGGAGTTCACAGGTGCTTGGCGAGAAGCATATGGGAGAGGAGATTAACTAATTACAGGAACATTAAGGATGGATGAAACGGTCTAATGACCATAAGGTGAGGACGGTCTAGTGGTAAATCCATCACATTTGACATTTTAATAACTTACCAATGTTGTATAAACATATTCCTTGCTCACTAAGTGCCATGTTTTGCCAACCACTGTTACTTAATGCGTTTGACCTATTTTGTATTGAATACAATACAACTTTGACATCTCAGTGTTAAACCAGAGGAACTCTGAAACTGAATCCTCATATATCTTTGTCAAAAATGGGGAATCTGACGGTGGCTGCGGCAAACTGACGGTGGAGGTATCTCAAGCATTAGACACAGCCTAGCCCACATCAGTATCGCTAGTGCTATCTAAAATCTACACCGATTAAGCAAGATTAAGGTCTGTAAACATGACCTACTCTACGGCGTCTTCAAGGCAACTTGTTTACGCAAACGTTTGACCTGCAAGAGGTCAGAAGGGAAAACCAGTCGCGATGCTTTTAGACTTCAGTGCACGTTTTCACGTACATTTCTTTAACGAGTTACGCTGTAAAAAAAAAAGAAAAAGAAATAACGTTTATAATCGCAAGAAGGATTGAGTCGTCCTCACCCAAAGCTATACGGTTTATTTGTGGAAACAATATCAGTGTTGTGTTCTGAGGGCAGGCGGACCCGCGAAAAGAACTACCGGAGCATCACATTGCCCTGCGCAAATTGCACCTCGGGCGGTCTGAGAGTCGGAACAACTTCTCCCAGCTCTTCTCTCCTCTTTTCTCTGTCTCTCTGTCTTTTTCCCTCTCTCTCTCTCTATCCCCCTCTCCCCCCCTCTCTCCCCCCTTCCCTCTCTCTCTCTCTCTCTCTCTCCCTCTCCCCCCCTCTCCCCCCTCTCTCTCCCCCCTCCCCTCTCTCTATCTCTCTCTCTCCAATACTCTGTCATCTGCGTTGGGAGTCAACGTCCGCACGGAAGGCGGCTACAACGAGCCCAAAAAGTCCAAACCTTGAGCATCAGACAAGAAACAAATCTAGATTTATTTAACATTTAGTTTGTGTCAGCATAAAACCCCCACGTGTCCACCAGATTAGAAACGCGCCGGTTGAGCTTCCCGCTTTCCGCTCCAGCTACTGTTGCAAGATCGGTCTCATTGATTTGATGTGGGATGAGTGCTGACACATCTCCGGACTCAGCGAAGGGACTCAACTGACATGAAGGCAGAGTGATGCGCTTTTCTAGATCGTCGCGGTGTGTTGTTTTGAAAGTCTAATACCGAAGCACAGGAGCTGACGATTTCGACCCTATCAGTACTTTGGATGATATGTCCTTTCTGAAAGAGCGTGGAAGAGAGCTCGAGCGTTTTGATGGACTGTCGCTCATCTACTGGTAAGAGATGGTATTCTAGAGTTTAACATGATGTGTGGCACTTTTAAGTTGTCGTTAAGCGTTGTCGTTAAATGCGTGTTGCTTGTAACGGGTTCAACGTTTTAGAGCTACTATTATTTTTCATAATTGTTCATTTTACATTGTTACTTTTAGGTGTATTTGTTTTATACCAAAGACAGGAATGCTGCGCAGTTTCTCTCGTGCTTGTTTCATTCCCCCCAAAATGCACTTGGGTGCGTCAGCAGATATGCTGCAAAATAACGGTACACTTTAATGCTGACAAACCTTTTTCTCCAAAAAGTTGTTGTAACGTTTCCATTGTTTCATAAGTAGGCTACTGTATGACGGTCTATAATTCTCAAGTCTCTAATAGCCAAATGCATGATTTCCAAACTCAACTTTGTGTCTGCAACATCTGTCCGTTACTCCGTAGCGCAGCACTTTCTAACGTCTCCTGTCCAGCGTCTGTTTCTCATTAATGACTTTTAACTCAATCCCAGTACCGATCGATTAACCAAATCGTTTACGTCCGCAATTTGTGAGCAGCCCTATAAAAAGCCAAGTAAGCAATGCCCAAGGCAACGACACGCGCTTATGCGCAGGGTTGAAAGGGATAGGAAGCTCGTGGAGGTAACTTGGGTGTTCATTGTCGTACCCGGGGAGGATTTAGTCTGCCCGGTGACTTGCAACTAAATTTAGGTCCTGAACAATATGGCAGGGTCAGCTTGGTCCACTTAAGGGAGGTAATTTGAGACGTTTGGCGTCCCCCGTTTGACACCACCTCTGACAGAAGCACCTGTGCCAAAGCGCACTGTAACCTAACCTCATGTATCCATCCCCCAAGTTACCTGAGCTATGGGACTACTTTTTGATTTACATCACCGGCATCCTAGAGTTTAATCCAGAGGGCGGGACGCTGGAACGCATGATGTTTCCCATCCGAATGAATCCATCCAAGAAGTACAGAGCGGAGTGTCGCAGGTATACAAGAAAGTTGTTTTTACAACCATGGGTAAATGCATTTGTAAACACTTGTCATGACTGTTTTCTGTCTGTTCTGGGGATCGCCCAATATGTTTCTTGACTGTTTTGGAATGTAGGCCTTTAGCACAGTTATGATACATAAAAAAAATGTTGACTAATTTGCCATCAGACTCTGCAGTATTGTTTGGGGTCAGCGTTTGATCTTGATGGTCAGTTACTGAGACTGGGCTGGGACAGACCTTGTCGGCCATCATTTTTTTTTACCAGATTTATTTTTCGTCAGAAAGGTTGCAAAGTGTTTTATATGGGTCTATAGACTGACTTTGTCACAAAGGACTGTAATGTGAGGTTTATGGGAATTTGTACCACTTTGCATGGATAAGATCTATGATAGAATCTCAGCACAGTAAATTTCAGAAGCCAAGTTAACCATAAAACAAAAAAATATTGACAATGTGAGTGAGGAGTTTGGTTCTAAAGTACTACGCTTTCTGTAACGTCAGTGTTCTGTCTGTGATTTAATAGCTTATGTGAATTGATTCACAACTTAATAGATTCTAAGGTAGTTTTCCTTTCAAGATGTTATTTGTGTGAAAGAAGATTGTGGCCCCATCATTGAGTTTAAACTACAGTCTATGACCTTTTGGATTGATCAATTTAAACCCTATATTGTGCCCTTAAAATGTTTCCTTAAAATATTATGATATTTTAAAATATTGTGTTTTGTGATTTTGTATTTGTTGCATTCTCAGTATCTTATTTCCAACTGTATTTCTGCCTCCTTGTGCTATATTTTGTTGATGTTTTGATGTGGACAGATGTACAGATATAGACATCTAAGGCAGGTAGTCATATTTGATTGCGCTTGCTTGTTTCACTCAGTATTTTGGCCTTGTCCTTTAGCGTTTCTGTACATTGGCGACCGTAGGCTTTCCACTGATGCAAATCAAGGTCTTGTATACCCCAGAGAGGTGTGGGGCATAATAAGGTGGCAGACATGTTGTTTACTGGTCACCTGTCATTTGTACTCTGCCCGTCTGCATGCTAGACTTCAGGCACGCCAACCTGACACAGTGTCCACCCCGCTCACATCCTCCTTGTCCCTGACAATGGACAAACAGGATCTTAATAAGTCACACTCTCTTGCTAGTGTTTATAGCAGAAAGGAGTCTGTGACATTAGGTTTCTGAAAAGATTTGGAATAATCAAACTATTATGACTCTATTCATTGCCATCAGCTGGTTTATCTACCATGTACCTTTGCACATACTCAGAATTTAGTGTGGCAGGATGGAGCAATATTGCACCGCCATGTTGCAATTATTATAACGCGTACCATTGTAGATGATTCTGTCGTTTGTTTGTATTAAATCGATTGTTGACACAAATGCACAATATATTGCTGTATCAATATGAGCAGAACATGGAGACAATGATAAGACATGAATATGCAGCAAAAAAAATAATTGAGAAAAAATGCAGATGTCTAGTTTAGACACATACGTCATAGCCTTTTCAAACTGTAGGCTTCAGACTACAGAAATATGGTGCACTGTAAAACGCATGAATCAGATCATAAAGTAACAAGCCACTGTCAGGATTGCATTTTCACTCAGAATACTTTATTTATATTATTGGATGTTATTTATAGCGGCAGTATTTATCTGACCCCCTTCATTGTGGAATGGATTAGTTGTGTGTCACATTGCAACTCTCCTAGTCTTTAACTCATTGCATTCATTCCATGAAATAAAACCACACCTGGGTGTAAAGGGGAAGGTCTATTTTCTAACCTATGAATGCGGTTTAGATAGATAAGTTTAATTGTTATTGGGATGGAAGTTTATAAACCTAATTTTCATTGATAATTCTTACACTTGTCAGTTTGTCAAGAATGATGGTTAATTCTTACTTAATTTCCCACCAAATGTAACTTGGGGACAATTATAATATTGCATTAGCCCTGAAAAAAGGAGATATTTCTAACCACTGCGTGATTCTGATTAATTTGAGATGTAGGCAATCTGTAATCTGTTCTGGTTCTGAATCCTGACTGGACCTTTACATTTGCAATCTATTTTACAAGTTGAATCAAAATTCAATATTCCTTCAGTAAGCAGCCGTTATTATCCCCAGCAGTCTAAAAGCATGCATCATCACATCTTTCTTACACTATCAATAGGTGTTGTTAACGTTAACATCCACTCACACATACACTGAATCAGCTTCATTTTTTCCTCGTTGAACAAAATCAATTCAGAGTAATGGAATTCCAATTCACCCTCCATCACCCCCTTCCCCCGCTACCCTGCCCACACCCAACACAGTGGCTATCGATTGGTTGTGAATGACTTCATTGGGTTTGATTTTCCCTCCACCAGCAATCTGTATCCGAGCAGCAAGATGCTGACTTAGTTTACCCCCAGGGAAGAACACTTGTTTCGGTTTTTTTTTTAACCTATTGACAGACCTGCTCTTCTGTGATTGGTTTGACGTGTCCGTTTAGAAGCGTCTGTTGATTGTGTCAACAATCTATCGAGGCTGTTTTCTGAAGAAAGGCAGCATAAACAGGGTGCCAGTTTTAGACAGTTGTAATTAGCCAAGCTGGCACTGAACGTTTAGTTGCACTTCTGATCACTCAGCATCAAAGCAGTCATTAGGGAAGCCCACTCGTAGGTTCTGCTGATAGTCCCATTTTAAAAACAATATGTAGATATAGTTTGTGCTTGGGTTATTTATTGGATTTCTATGTGTAGTTGTTGGGCAGTGATTGTAAACAGTGAAAGTTCTATTCCATTTAGGTTATTCATGAATGAAATATGGCTGATTCTTGGGACAAAATATCTCTGTTAACCCACAAAATGTAACCGAAGGTCTAAGACCTGAAGACGGATATAAGCTTTTTGACGACAGTTTCATTCATTTTTACATTCATTAACAGGCTGGGTTCACTGAACTGCCCATTGAGTTTTATAGGATTGTAAAATGGGTTACTAGGGGCATAAAATATGCATCTTATTTGAATGTCTCTTTATTCTTGTTTCCATTGGTATCTTTTCATTCTGATTTTCGTTAAAGTAAAGCATTAAGACATTGCTGGTGTGGTAGAAAGCTTCATGCACAGTAGGTGAAACCAAACACATTTAGCTGTGTAAGACATAGAGCCCTGCAAGTTTTTAAACTGCAGCTGTGAAACCAACCGTGCCCCCTATAAATCCATGGTGGCAAAAACTGTACATTAAAACAGTCTTGGACGGCACTTGGCTTAATTAAGTTTCTCATGTTCCTCAATGTAAAGCTACGAGGCTAACATAAACTATTGTAATAAACATGGTTCCTTCTGTTGATTCTGTTAGTTGCCTCGTTCCCGTTAGCACTATGCAACTTGCCAATATAAAAACTGATCTCAGATTATCTCACAGCAATTTTATTAACCTTGATGGAGTGGGAAACTGATCGTACTGCCCCTCACCCAAATTCTGAACAGGGTTTCCTCCCTGAATCCTTATTTTAGTGTCTAGGTTCTGTGTACAGACAGTTATAACACTTGGAAAAACGTTTTAGCTACTTGGCTATGGGCACATATTCCTGAATCTATAAACAGCTGTATGTCTGTCTCCCAGAGTTTGTTTGCGTTCCCCTCCTCACCTATGGAGGGCAGCCTTGCTCCCATTATCCACTTGATCGTAAACAGGTCAGACTGGTCTCACTCGCTCTCGCTCACTCTCACTCACTCTCTCTTTCATCTCCCACCCGCTCTCATTTTTTTTCTCTCTTTCATCTCCTCTCTATTTTTCTTTCATCTATCAGGTGTGCTATCTTTTCTTTTCTTTTTAAAGAACCTAGTTCCTCTCTCATCTGTGCTGACAGAATCGTAAGAAAGGGAACCATGATAAAGTAATGGCAGATCGATGGAGTCCCCCTCTCTAAGATGCAGTGGACTACCCTTCAGAGCAATGGTGGTTAGAGCTCTCTTTACATGGGCAGTGTTCAGATTGTGTGCGCATGTCAGGCCCCAGGTCTTTGTGTGATTTCTCAATGTGGATGGGATAATCCCATAATCTGATAACAACCCACTGTGCAGATTTGGTGATTAAAGTTCTGATGCAAACAGTTGTTGCCATGGTTGCTGCATGGAGAAGAGGAGAACAAGTCACTGTATGGTATTGTTGTGTGGAACGTGTTTGTGTGTGTGTATTGGGTACTGTTTCAAAGGAACGGATGTGTGTGTTGCTGAAGGGGGGTGGCGGTTGTGTTAATCTTTTGTTTGGTTCCTGTTTCAATCTCAATAATCCCCAATGTTTTAGTTTCTCTGCTAACAATAGTAGTCATCTTTCACACTGAGATTATGATTGGCTTCAAGAATATCCATGTTTACCCTGAACCATGGAGCAGGGAGTGTATGAGGTGATTGGTAGAGTGGGAAAGAAAGGAGGTCCGGGGGACCAGGCTGGTGTGTCTACAGTTGACAGGCAGGGCAGTTCCTCTCGTGGGCCCACTCCATGATGGATGGAGGGGGAAAACAGCAAGCCACACAGGATTTGATAAACTGCCCTGCGCACAAGCCAGGTCTTACCTACTCTTACAAACACAGGGAAAAGGACACACACACACTGACATACACTCTGTCTTTCTCTGTTGGTCTCACTCACATGGGTAACTGCGGATCCGTAAATGTACACACCCCAATGGGCACATGCATCCCCTAACAGTTTCACACATACACTTACGCGCACACAAATACACACTCTCTTACACTCCCACGCACAGGGAGCCTCCAGCATTAATCATTTCACACTGTGCTTGACCAGGTATTTTGTTTTTCCTAAATCAAACTAGGATGGAATTGTTTTCTATCCTTTCCATTGTAGTTTAAGAGATAGATTGTGGAAGTCTGGATTTCAGGTGTATTTTTGTTATGTAATCCTTGAAATCCAATAATTTTGATTGCGTCATTCTCACAGCATAGAGTCGCCTTATCACTTGACACCACCAAAATTATGAAGCACACCGCCGGTTTGATTTTGTACTGACTGCACATGCCCGCGATGCGCCACATGCCCTCAATGGTGTTCAATGGTGCTCTGTCAGGAAGTGCCTACGTTAATCTACAGAAGGAGCGTCATCTTAGATGTGTCAAGCTGTGCCGAGGAAAGAAGAGGAGATGGAGATTTACATAAAATTCAAGCTTAGAACCTAGCATTAACACTGCAATCATGGAGGGCCTCGTCTGTTGATTTCTATATTCCTCTCGAGGCAGCCATCGAAGAGAGAATTGGTTGATTAATTATTTAGGAATGTAATCGATGTACAATCTTCTGAACATCTGCAAAGGCATTCCTAGCATTCTGTAGCCTTCCACAAATGCAATATTTTGACATCTTCCTGTGCAGCTTTGAGCAATCAGTGCCATTATATAATTTATTGCCCAATTAGAAGACAACATATAGATTAAGACTGGTAGAATATATACTGAAGAAGAATGCTGTATGTCCAATTCTAAAGTCTCTCCACCCTGGACAAGGATACTGAATGACATGAGACACTAGATCCCTTCCAGGATTTCTGATCCCCTTGAGTTTTTAAAGACACTTAGCTTGTTGACAAGTTTTGTAATGGCAGATCATGTAGGTTCACAGAAGACACAGTCCTGTTCAAGAGGTTGGTTCACAGCCAACAATTTCACACATGCCGATGTTCGGTCAGCCATGTTTTTCTGGATTGCATCCCCCACAAACCCACCTTTGCTTTGCTTGTGGCTGCATCTATGCTGCAGCTCTCAGGGTGTGGAACATGAGTCATGCAAATGTAAAAGTTGAGTGCTGACGCACGTGTCACCTTAAATTTTGTGAAATGTTGGTGGCAGGAGTGTGTCACAAAAGCATGTCCTCTCCCATGAGCCTAACTTCTCACTTTAGTGACAGCACCTCTTAGCAAACATGACACTCCAGACCTATGTGTGACTAAGGTAAAAGAACCAGCCAGAACACAGACAGACTATATCACAAATGCCTATACTGTATATAGGCTTACACTGCTGGACAGGATTTATGTTTAATTTACTCTCAGTACAATAGACAGTACCTCTTGCATTTGTTTATTTCTTGATCTTGTCAGAAGTTCCGTTTCGTTGTCTAATACAGTGTGTGGACATATTATTTATCCGTATACGTCAAATAAGGTAATGGTTGTTTTGTCCACATAAACGCTTGAAAATCAGGGCAACACATGTCCACAAATTATTTACATGTACATATAAAAGGACAAACAAACACACACACATGTACACATTTTCACAAAGATATGCCACACAATTTCAGTTGCTGGGATTTAGATTAGAAGACTAATGACAATGCAATATAATGGCTCAGGAGATTAAATGTCTCTGACTAAATGTTTTTTATAGAGTGGGAATACAATGTTGGGACAAAATCAGGTCCTCACCTTTCAACTCCATGTCATGTGCTCTAACGCATATCAAATGAGAAGACGTAACTCTTAGATCTAAAGTAATATACTATGTAGACAAAGTTTGCACAATGAGTAAAAAAAAAACCTAAACTAAAAGTCAGAATGTGCAATAATTACTGGAGTATAAATCATGCCCAGATGGAAGATGGCCTTCGTGGCAGTGTAGACACAGAAATGAGACACCTCTGTAATCTTGAAAAATATTAAAAGTCAGCATAATTGCTAACGAACAACTTTTTACTTTTGCTCTTTTGTAGGCTAATGCTCTCTTTTGTAAGTCGCTTTGGATAAAAGCGTCTGCTAAATGAATTAATGTAAAGACAACACAAAATCTGTGTCAGGTGTCATATGTGTTTGTCCTTGTGTTTTTATAAGTAGGTGTAATCATTGTACAAAAGTTGGGCATTCTCTGATGTCTACTAAGACTGGACAATCGGCGGAAATTTAAACGTATCCCATGACAAGCTGCTCCAACTGTGTGACCGCAAGGGTCCAACCATATGCTGCTTGCCTGATGAAGAAAGGATGGAGCGCTTAAAGGAGCTTTTCTCCTAACACCTACATCAGCCTGCCTCACCAGTCTCCTGAAACAGGAAGACCTGAGCCACGTCCAAAGGAACCGCCGCCAAAACAATCATTTTACAGGACACTGTGACCAACCTTTTTGTTCGCCCGTGTTCGTTGCGTAACAGATTTAATCTGCGGTTGAAGTTTGTGATGGAGTTTTGGAGTGGATCTGTTAACTGCGCACGGAATTAGAGGATGCAGATGATCATGTGGTTTGCGCAAGGAAAGACCTTAGCGCACGGCTGAAGCATTGGTGGACGCGGCAAGTGGGGACGCGCGGACAGTCGTTGGGGTGGGGGGGGAATTTGAAGTGTTTCGAGTCAAAATGCCAACGTTTTCTGTCATGTATAAAGGAGCTGTCATCATTAGCAGGTAAAAGTTGCAGAGAGTGGCGGAAATTGGTTGCCGTTGAGGAATAGCGCACTTCCCGTAGTCCACTGTTTTTTTAAGAGCATGTTGCGAGCGCGCGCTTTCAAAACAGGTTAAGTGGCTGTTTGATGCATTGTCTCTTTATACATGTTGGTAGCTTGTTGAATCTACTTTGTGTGTCTTAATGATTGTAAAAAACACGATGAGTCCGTTTACCCACGCAGCTCAACAACAACAGAGCATGTGGTGCTGAAGAGACAGACAGCACTGTCGTGTAATCTGCAGATGTCCAAAAGATAACATTTCGTTTTGCTCCAGTATTTCACTTTTTAAGATCGTGTCGTGGTAGTCCCACTGACCACGTGGGTCTACTCCTATTTGTAGTACGTGCTGGGTTCGGTTTACAACAAAATGTTCATATTTTGATACGTAAAGGATGGATGCGCTGACATTTCACGTTACCCTGTTTGTAGTAACCTTGTGGTTTCAGAGCCTACGCACATCCACACGATGTGCTCTATAGGGTCTTAAATCTATAGTTACCACGATAACATTATGTTTCCACTAAAACAACAAAAATCGCCCATCATAGTATAGGGGTTCTTCATCTTTGACATATCTTGACTTTAAAGATTGTATCCCACTTATTTATACCCACTGGGAAACGTACAAAGGCTACCATACAACAAAACCAGAAAGCAAACTGCCTTTTAAGCTCAGCCAGAAAACTCTCAAATGTTTGATTGAATAGACAGCTTTGGCTGTCCAGTGTGTTTACTGTGCTGGTGCCAATCTTTACTGACTAAATGAAGAAAATTAAGGGTCTGTGTTCTATCAGCAGGTGGCATCTGGGTTGTCTTAAGGTAGCTGTAGCATTTGGGTTGATGCGATGATAAATGTAGATTTAATTTGGTTTTAAAGACTATGCATATACAATCCATGCTACTTCAAATGAGAAATGATTGACAACGTTGAATAAACTGCTTTTTAGTTCAACCTTCGTATTCACTAGATACTTAACATATATCATGTTTACATACTGCAGCTTTGTGTAACATCGCTGATGTCTTAACCATTAGTTAAGCGGTTAGTCATGCACTGCAATGATTAGACACATTGACCTTGTTAAATTGACCTATCTGAGCCACTCACTCTTAAATATTGATACGTTTCCTACCCCCTGGGCTGAATCTGAATCTAAAGTCCAATTATAAATTGATAGTTCACATCCTGATGAATGAATGAACATCCTGATGAATTGTAGCAATTTTTTAAATGGGGAAGCCAAGGTTATGGGCCATTTTTTTGCACAGGATTCCGGTTGAGTCCTTTATGTTGGTTCCACATGACTAATCTGGCAGTTCAAAACTGCTGAACCCAAAGAAACTAGGGGAGGTGGGGGTGCACGCTGGCCCGATAACCACCCTGCTAAACCCATCCTAATGATGCTGTGGGCCAGCACTCTCAAGGGGATCAGTCAGGATTCCAAGGGAATCATATGAATACATGAATACATGATTTTTGAGGTTGTCCCCAAGGTATTTGTCATGTTGCGTAATGATTGTAGTAATTTATTTGAAATATTTATGTAGACATAATTTAGGGAAATCTTTTGTACGGTAATTGTACTTCAGAATATGCTGTTTGTGATTAACTCATCTTTCTTCTCCAATATTCTCTGCCACCCCTCTCCTCCTTCTTATCTCTTCTACCTCTCCTTCCCTTTACCCCACAGGACACTAATGGGTCCATATGGAGTAGATCGGGCTGTGCATTCCATTGAATTTAAGGATTGTGAGAATGGTCTGGGTAAGTTTACTCCTTGTAATATTCTGTTTAAAATGTCCATACCTAAAGATGTACTTCTGATGGAAAAGCATACTAAAAGGTTAACCATATAAAGATAACAATATTTGGGGAGGGGAAATCAAGTAACTAAATTGATGCACAAATTATTATAGTAGTAAAAATATGTATGAAACATGTAGGATCCCATGACACGATTAGATTACTGTTCACGTTTGTCCACTGGTGGGTTTATTTTGTGGGATTGCAATCAAAATAATGGGTAGTATTTGTAAATACTTGTTTCTCAATCTTTACAAATGAGCAGCTCTTTGTCGCGTTGATTTGTGCAGTTGGCAAAATGCACGTGTGTGTATGTGTGTGTGTGTGTGTACGTGTGTGTACGTGTGTGTGTAAGAGAGAGGGGCCATGTGGTAGAGCTGCAACCCCTGTACTCTATCTCAGATCATTTCACACAGAAGAGTGTTCTTGTCACTCCACAAACTCTCGCACACTATCATGCCTTACTCAAACACACATGTAGACATGCTGCACATGCACAAACACACCCAAGTACACATACTATTCATTTGACTCAAATAGGACTGCACACAAGATAACACAGGAGTTGAATGCACAAACCACATATTCATGCAGACCTGGGCACATTGTACATAACACACCAAACCATACACATTTAAGCAGAATCACAAACTCAGCTTGTACAGAACTCTGGTTCTCAATTGCCTGTCATGGTGAGGGATATCCTTCACCATGGTTAAGGTTTGGGTTAGCAGCAACCGTACTTCTAGCTGTCACCTTGCTAGCATGTCTTCCCCTCTCTGATGCAGGCTCGAGTCCAGAATAGCCTTAACACAAGCTGATCTCGAACCATAACCCAAATGACTAGTTTTTATGAATCTTATGGCATTGATGTATGCGTGTGTTTTTGAGTCAGAATCTTAACGAAAATACAGAAATTTCTGTATTGAAAGCACATCCAGGTTCAACGCTTTGAAATATATCCAAAAGCACAAGTCAGTCTTAACCAATCATCCTCTAAATACAACACTAGTCATGTGTTTTGTTTTGTAGAACTCAAATGGATGCATCTTTCAGTAACACACAGGTTTTACGTTACATTCATGCAGCTTTGCTCAGGCAATGCTCTCCAATCTCATTGTTGAAGCATTCTATCACCCAATTCAGTGTGTGGGAGGGGAGTGTGTGTATTTTCCAGAATAATCTCTGTTTGGATATCCTATTCTCACTTTAACTGCCCAGTTTGAATTATTTAAAGAAGCAATAAATTAAAGTTTAGCGTCAAAACATAGACAACACATCAAAAACGATTCAGAATTACATGAATAACATTAAGACATTTTAATCATCATGGGTACCAACACTATTTCAGGAGCTACTTTTGTATCTGAGTTCTGTGATCTTTGCAAGGACTCTCTGCAAACTGTTTCATCTACTGAGTTCCAGTCTATCCTTAGGAGGAATAGATGCCCTTGACACCCTTGGGTGAGCATAGAATAATGATCCAGATTTTTTTTTACTGAGCAGTAACAAAAACCCAATCTCAGAAGTCTTCTGATGTCCTTAGCAAAGACATAAAAAGAACGACTGTGCTTGGCTGGAGATGGACAGTGCTTTGGGCTAGCAGTTCCAGAAGCTGCTATCGTACTGCTGTCCTCTGGAATGAGCCTGTGAAAAGAAGAAAAGGAACTCACCAAAGATACCAGATAATTAACATGCCCCTCTCGCTCCAAACCCAATTAGTGCTAACGTATCGTCTGCCTGGTAACCGCAGAGCAGCCTGAAGCTAAAGAGGTCCTGCTCTGCTAGATAAAGGAGACTGAATATGCTGCAGTCTGGTCGTTGTGTTCTAGCCTACAAGATCAACAAATGGACATTTGTCCTGTGTTAATGACTGCTGTGATATGACTAAATGGGTGATTTATACAGACTCCTACCAGTACGTATGGCCACTGTTGCCATGAAAATGTGTTAAATCTCTAAATCAGACAGCAAACTGTAAATAATGCAATATGAAAACCCTTAAATAATATTCAGTATTTACCTACATCAACATCCTAGCCTGATGGTCTCGCTACATCAATTACTTTTTTCCGGCTCATTAGACCCCCTTCTTTGTACCGTCTCTACTAGTAATTGGCATTCATTTATGTTGTCACAATTAGCATTCATTCCAGTCTGACGCAAGTCAATTCAAGCACCGTAATCATAAGTAAGGGAACTCTCTCTACCCTATCCTGGACCTGGTAAATTGACATTGTACCTGGTGCGTGTTCTACAACCACTTGTTTGTATATGTTCACAGTTAAAGGGGATTTATATTTTTAAGGCAGAGGGAATGTTCTAACCGGCTATATGCATGGCAGAAAGATGGTGTTGGCAGTATTTCTAAAATGGCATGAGGAAAACAAGTTCAACAGGATGTGTGTCGTTCAAAGCTGCAGCGGGTGAAAATATAGAGATACAGCGCCTCCAACTCTTGTCTGAAATTCTGTGTTTTCCTCCATCTTGACAGTGATTGACAAATTCACCTTCACAAAACAGACACGAAGGTGATTTTCTGGATCAGGATAAGCTGTCTGAAAAGTAGCAGGTCGCTTCAAAATCTGAAATTTACATTCCACTGGCATAGAGCTGTCAACTCTGTAGTTCTCTTTAGCTTGCAAAAATGTTACAGGGGACCAAACTTCTTATTCTTTACTTAAAGAAATCTGATCTATTGCACCTTCAAAAAGTGTACATTGCCCAAGTGAACAATGTCTTCAGTTTTTGGAGAACCTTAACAGTTTGCTCTAATCGTGCTCTAAAATCACTTCCACATGGAAGCACAGAATTAATTAACGTGATTATTTATTGCGTGTTCCGAACATACGGTACAATCAAGCTCCACATTGTCTCTTTGTCGAGTGTTGTCATCAGACCTAGTCTCATTAACCATTGCCATGGTGATAGAGCTTCTAGTAGGGGGGTCTGGGCCGCTGATCTGTGCATCGTGGGTGTGGTTGCCCTTGGGACCAGAACAGACTTCCTGGGGCTCTAGTTGGCCCAAAGGTGCCTACTAAGAATGCCTTATTTCCATCCCCACCCTCAGTGCCCCTGTACCGCAATCCTTTCTTCATCTGACTCTTAAAAAGCTTTTGGTTGAGCGACCAAGCAGGATTGAGTTGAATTGGTGTATTATCGTTCATGGAAGTACATTTGTTCATCTGTCGTTTCTCATCTGTGACAACTATTCATTTCAACGCTGCAGGAAGGCACAGATGCCAAAGAACATTTCCGTGGCAGAAGTCAAATCTTTGAGGTTCTACTGCAGTGCACAAATATACCACCATGCACTCTCTTATCCAATATCACCTTTTCTCGTTCCTCACATATATAGCTCATCTAACCCAGGGGTGTCCAATCCTGGTCCTCGTGGGCCTCATAGCACACCCGATTCTTATGATCAGGCTTCCCCAGAGTTTGATAATGACCCATTCATTAGAATCAGGTGTTTTGGAGCAGGGAAACATCTAAAACTGTCAGGATACTTCAGGACCAGGATTGGACACCCCTGATCTAACCAAACAATGGAGCTGGCACATCCAAAACAACTGTATAGCACAGTGAGCACTGTTCCCTTCATGAACAAGCTGTACCCTGCTTAGTGTCACCTTCTCTGTCCCTCAAGCCTGTTTAAAGCCTCACTTTATTAAGACTCATGGCTATTCACCAGTGAGTACATAAGCTGGCTATGGCTTATTTTATCTTGTTTAGTGATCAGGAAAGAATGAGAAAATGGATCAAGTAGCCCTCTGGCTGCTCTAGTTAAAATGTGTGTGGGTGTGTTTACATGAAAGTGTGTGTATGTGTGTGTTATGTTGGTGTTGTACTGGGGTGTATTAGAAGGTTTTTATCTCCACGCCAACTTTCACAAAATGCTGACAATAGCAGTAGTACATTTACCAAGGGGTACTGTTATGTTGTATGGCTAGTACTGTATGGTGGCTCGGTTGCGTAATGTGCTCACTCAATCACAATTAACATAGAATTATTACTATTTATCAAATCAGACGCATTGATGGTGTAATCACTCAGATAAATGTGAAAAGGTACATAGGGTAAGAACATAGTGCTTGAATACTATTGCAGCAAAAGGTTGTGTATGATTTGACCAACTTGACCTTCCTGAAGCTACAAACACTACAACAGGAAGGCAAGAAATGTAAATCTTTTGTTTTTGTTTGCCATCAGGAATCAAAGTCATCGGGGGAGTGAAAGAACAGACAGGGGAAGACTTCGGCGTCTACGTAAAAAGGATATTACCTGGTGGCCTTGCTTCACTTGATGGTAAGGGACCTTTCTTTTGTTTGATTGTATATTTAAATGTATGTTCTTTTCCACCGTAAAGTCAGTAGGGGGCACGCCAGTCCACTAACCCTTTGAGAGTGCTGTTGGGTTCTAAATTAAGTAAATAATTGCTCTTGTGCCTTTTGGAAGAGGAACTTGAGACATCAAGAACCGTCCTGCGAAGGATTGTAGGGATGGCAACCGCTCGTATATTTCTCTCAGATCTGCCAGACCAAACCTTGTTTAATTAAATTGCTCTGATCTACATGATTTTGGCAGCTTTCGTTAACGAACAAAGATGAGCAATCTCATTATTGTGGATGAGGGCTTCCGAAATGCCCATTTGGGCCTGCACTCGCGAATTGCAACCTTGAATGTTTTAATTGGAGAACTGATGAGGTGCTCCAATAAACATTTTGTCGGATTACCAAGGTGAGCTCCTTGGTCAGCTCTCCTAGTCCTAACCCATTTTCACAGATCCCTTTGAACAAACTAATACAAATGATTGAATGCAGCATTTTCCCGAAACCATAATCCAACACAGAAATGATAAAGGTACACTTTAAACACCTCGGTATGAAAAATAAATAATACAAAATAATATTTCATTATATCTAGTGGCATTATGTCCTTATTTTTACCTCAGTATTTTTGGTGAAGAAGTGGCATGCCACAGCTCACTTTAAACCACGGTCGTATGATTGACTGACAGTGCGGGGAGAGATTTGAAGGGAAAACCCGATGTCTTCTCTTTCGCACTTTCAAAATAAAAGTTCCAAATGTATACTTTTTTACCCTGGCGGTATAGGCGCATTTTTGGGACACACATTTTCCAATATCCCTCTATCCCCCCGGTTCCTACGCCAATGCACTAAACGCTAACGCCTATCAGGCTGGATTTCCTGCTCTGTTCTCCTTCTCTGCTGGTGCCTCACAGTGGAGGTACACAGTATGTTACAGGCTCCAAGCACGCTCGCCTTACGGACTGTAACTCTGACAGGATTCGCATTGGTATGGGCTTTATGTTAGACATCCTCTGTGTAAGAAATACCTGTCTCCCCCAGCTCACTCCAGTCCAATTCAGGAATGTTGATATGTGGAACACGTTCACTTAACGTTGTCTAGTGATTCAATCTATTTTCTTTCAGTGGAAAGATATAAAGTCCCCCCCTGCTGTTCCTGTTAGAACATATTCCTTTCTTGTGTTTATCACAAGCCTAATGAGCGTGTTTGAGACTACAAGACTGTGTGGGAAGCAGTTCATGTAGTGAACCAGCAGAGATTCGGTAGTGGTTCATCTTAATAGGCAGGGATAGTTTCGATTAAATTACATTGCCTTCTGAATCACAATATAAAGGCGTGTAAAATGTTTCAAATTGTTTTTATTTTCCTGTATGAAGAATCGAGGCATGTTAGTGATAAATTTTGATTTAAGTTTATGTTAGTGATTAATTTTGAACATGCCCTACAGACTACAGAGTGTGATAAGACTGCTCTTGACGTTCAGTACAGTACTGTGGGGGTTTTAATTACTTCTAACCAACATGAATATATTACCATGGGGACTGCTTCGGAAAGATTAGAGCTATTCTAATCTGGCTATTATACTGTATATATGGCAGCTGGATTAATTTGGTCCATGTAGCTGTAGTTTATGTATTTTTCATACAGACGTGAATAGAACAGGCTGTGTGGTCTTGGAATGATGTTCATGTCATGTTTAAACTAGTCTGAGTTGTGGCTAGAATAGAGGCTGGAATAGCACCAGCGAACATTAGCTCTTTTTTAATGATGGTCTTATCAGCAGCAAACTACAGCACCTTGTGTTTGTACTGCTGTCAGCCTCTTTCACCAAGCCTCTACCACCTAATGTCTAAACAGCCAAATATATCATACAAACACTGTATTATAGGGTTGGACAGCCCAGTGTGTATGCTGCCACAGTGTCCTGAAATCAACTGTACATTGCTGCTAGGGTAGGCTTGATAGTGTAAATTAGATACAGTGTTTGCTCTTGCTTTCAAGTTCAAAAACCTATGAGTGGCAGGAGAGGATTTTCTGAGACATTGGTTCTCTCACTAGGGCATGAATTCATTAATAAAACACCCTGACAACATGACCTACTTTCAGCGCTCCTAAAAATGTCATGTGAAATGTTGCGTGGGGACTGTCCATTCTGAAGTTCAGTTAAGAAAAGATCTGGGCTGTGTTTGTGACCTTCCACAGCACGTTTAGCATATGGATTTTCATTAACAGACCATTCAAAGGACATCTGATGCAGCCACACACTAACATACGTGCATGCATGCTTTTCAGATAGCCTTGGTGGGACATGGATGACAGTGAAAACTGATGTGTTCTACTGTTTGGGTAGTGTCCTTCACAGGTCAAAGTCAACGTCTCTCCAGAGTTTAGACCGCATGTTTACAAATACTAGGAATTATGAGCTTATGGTCTTACCACACACTCTCTTTAAGTGTACTACCACTTCATCTGCTATTATCTGATAGAAACCTAATTGCCAATATGGGGATTAGAATATTTAGCTTGTTCTCAGATCAGTTGAGTGGGGGTATTATGTTCCAAAAAAGAGACAAGGAGCCTGCTGGATGAAAGATCTGCTAACTGAGATAAAGTAGATCAACATGTAGAGCAGTCTTAGGGGTTTACATCTGAGGTCACTTATGTTGTTTAGTCCACATACGCTTAAGAGCAAAATCTGATGTACTAAATACCTTCAGCACACTGCGTTATTTTTATCTGACGTTGCCTGACCTTGTGTGGACATCTTACAGGGAACCTCCAACCAGGGGATCAGATCTTGGAGGTGAACGGAGACAGTTTGATCCAAGTCACAAGTGAAAGGTATGTTACAAGGGGAGTTATGTGGACGAGGGGTTAAGGAGTCAGACTAGTAACCAGAAGGTACTTTCGAGGAAAGTTTCTCCTGAAGACCACATTGTGACCACAATGTTCAGTTGGCGATTCGTCACAAATGTATTGAATGTGCACAAGATTGTTACAGCAAACACAAATAGACACGTACAACATAACAGAGTGCTCTGTGTCTTGTCTCAGGGAACAACCAACTTTACAACCAAACAACCAAACATTATATAGTGTTCACATCAAAGAGTCCCCAAACCCTTCAGTCAATCCTTGCTTCCATCTCTGTGATTGGTTAGTTTCATGTTCTTGACAGTCTCTGTACTTGCTGTAAGTTGCTCTGGATAAGATGTAAATGTTACCAAGAAAAGGAAGTTGGACTGTCTTTCTTGTAGGATCCCAATACACAACATATTTGGTGATGGGGATGTAAAAATTGTACGTGTGTGTTTGTTTTATGTTTTCCCAGAGCTGTGGATATCTTGAGGTCAGCATCCTCGTCAAATCGTATGCGCCTTCTGATCGCCAGAGATGAAGAAGCAAAGTAGGTTGTGATTGAAGAACTCGAGTTCTGAAACTCTCTATCAAAATATTCAATCAAAACAAATGTGGTTGTGTGTGATCATGGAAGCTGGACATTCTCTCAGAGCTTTCCAATATTTGTCTCCACCAACAAGTTCAGTTGCTTTCTTTATCTGTTGATAAAAAAGGAACAACCTTTTCAACTTGTCCTGCTTGCCATTCTCTCCAATGTGCGATTATCAAAAAGAAGGCATTTTTATTTATTATTGATAGACAAAATGAATAATTTTGTTGGTAAGCTAGATCGGCAATCGTGTTGGCCAGCCCCTGTGAACTTTTTGGCTTCCTTTTCAAAGCGGTACCCTGGTAACATGGTGTCCATTTTGGGCAAGTTTTTAGGAAGATGGGGGCCTCACTCCCTCCAGCACTTCCTGAACCGGCGTTGGCAATGTTAAGCAGCAAGACAGAATTGGCGGGAAAATAATCAACACAACCTTTTTCTGAAGGCATAGTCATGAAAGGGAGTTTTCATCATGTGATATTAAGCCCCATTCTTCTTTAAGGGTGATTCCAGTCAGAAAAAGGATTATGCTGTGTGTGAAAAAAAAACTTGTAAGACATTGTTTCTGTTTCTGTAGGTTTCCATATTTAGCATGAAGCCATGGTTGCTAATCTGATCGTGATGCTTAGCGACAGCACAGATTGACCAATGCGAAAACTAATAGCTAATGCTAACTAGGTCATATGAGACGAGACACAGTCATTCACACCTGCCATAAAATGTCTGCCATGTTATGCAGTAATCTTTAATATTGTGAGTCATATTTAACGATATTGTGTCTAGACATGCATATGGTTATCTACCACTGGCCAAGATCGAGACTTCTTTTTACTTAAGAAGGGATTATTTTATGTGATATAATAGGATTCCTTACAATCCTACCCCTTCGTGTTGTTGGGTGCTAGTCAGTACAAATGGTTCCAGATGTTTCCAAGATATTCTCTGTAGACTAGTTACCTCACAATTTACGAGAAACAATAAAATAGTGATACATTCGATGGCGGTTCACGCTTCGTAGTGGCATGTGTGGCGTGTGATTAACTCATTTAGTGGAGCCAGATTACAAGAGGCTGAGGCTAGATCGGATCACCCCAGTGAAGGAGACAGAAATAGATGTGTAGTAATTAGTTAGATACCCTCCACCTACTCCATGTCTCAGATACACACAGATACACACCCAATAGAAGCGGGCATTTCAGTACACAACACTTCATAAATAGATGAGGAAGGAGGAGTCTGCCTCTTCTACTCTCTCTCTGTTTCTATCTGTGTCTCTCCCTGTATCCAGGGGAATGAGAGCAGACTAAGAGGTAGAGGCAGGCGGGCAGGAAGGCTAAGCCAGCAGCCGTGGCTCCTGATGAGATGAGCCTGTACGTCTCACCGCTCTAATCTGCACTCTGCACTCTTCAACACAGAGGGCAGGGGAGATAGAGGAGAGGAGGGGAGAGGAAAAGGGGAGAGGAAGGAGGGGGCCAAAGGGATTATACCTCTATCTCAGTACCCCCCCCTCTCTCATCTCTCCCTCTCTCTTCTCTCCCTCCCTCTCTCTTTCTCTCTCATCTCTCCCTCCCGCTCTCTTTCTCTCTCATCTCTCCCTCCCTCTCTCTTTCTCTCTCATCTCTCCCTCCCTCTCTCTTTCTCTCTCATCTCTCTTTCTAGCCGTTTGCGATGCCTGATGCCCGTCCATAGTAAAGGTGTAGCTAGTGTAAAACACAGGTATGATGGTGACCAGTAAACATCTCCTCCTGGATTGAGATTGTATAGCAACAGTGTGGTCTTTTTTATGTTTTTCATCATACTTAAAGTGCTACGGATTCAGTCCCATGTTCTTAATCCCTTACTTGACCTAAACTTGACGCTTGACCTAGCCTGAACTCTGACCCTGATATTCCTATGGATTGTTTCAAAGAAACCATTCTGAGGTGGGAGACTGGCTGTTCCACATGCTCATAGCCGCCCAATCCATTAAATTAAGTGGGGTTAGGATAGATAGACCCTTATTAGTGTCAAGAAGGCCCGGCTAGTGTCACGCTGTCTCACCCGTCCTGATTAGATCACCCTCATGCAGTCACACTGGGAGGGGGGTGACGGGGTTCCTCGATGTAAGAATCAGAATCAGAATTTGTTTTTATTCGCCATGCAAGTTACACAAACATGGAATTTACTGTGGTAGGATGGAGCAAGCAAAGAACATATATGGAACTTAAATATGATAAAGATAATAAGATAAAATAAAAGTAAAAACTGGGCAATAGCTGTACAGAAAGGGGCATATAAACTATAGCAAGTACGAGTATAAAATAAAAGTTTAGTACATGGACAAGAATGGATATATAGTACAGGGGGAGGGGCGTGGGGTGAGTCCTTGGTCCTGTTGAAGAGGGCAATAGCAGATGGGTAGAAGCTTTTCTTGTGGCAAGAGATTTTGGTCCTGATAGACAGCAGCCTCCTGCCAGAGGGAAGCTGCTGGAACAGAGAGTGTCCAGGGTGGGAGGAGTTGGCCACAATCTTCCTCACCCACCTGAAGGACCCCGAGGTGTACAGGTCCTCAAGGGACAGCAGGTTGCAGCCTATCACCTTCTCAGTAGCACGGATGATACGCTGCAGTCTGCCCTTGTTTTTGGCAGTGGCAGCAGCATACCAGATGGTGATGGAGGAGGTGAGGATAGACTCAATGATGGCTGTGTAGAATTGCACCATCATTGTCTTTGGCAGGTGAATTTCTTTAGCTTCCACAGGTAGTACAACCTCTGCTGTGCTTTCTTGATGAGTGAGCTGATGTTCAGCTCCCACTTGAGGTCCTGGGAGAGGGTGGTTCCCAGGAAGCAGATGGACTCCACAGTCTTGATCTGGGAGTCGCACAGAGTGATGGGGAGATTGGGACTTCCTGAAGTCCACAACCATCTCCACTGTCTTCAGAGCGTTTAGCTCGAGGTTGTTCTGGCTACATCAGGTCACCAGGTTGTCCACTTCCCACCTGTAAGGAGGATGAAGAGATTTTTAGACCTGCTCGGCAGTAGAGATACCGCTGACCCACATCTGACAATCAGGACTGTCTGGGGAGAGGGGTTGGATGAAGGAGGTGGGGGAGGGAGGGTAGAGAAACAGAGAGAGGGCCATTAAGGACACAGAGATTGAGGAAGAGAGATCAATGAGAGGTCAATGGAAACTCAGGTCACGTCCCGATGTACTGAAGGTAAAGCAACAGACAAACACGACCTCATTTACCTCCCTGTATCCCCGCCTCTTAACAGATCAGTTCGGTCCACGCAACATGCAACACCGCCTAATCTCTACAGTAGAGGTATTTGTGTAATGTAGTACGTACCCAGGGTTAGAGAGGGAGTGACATGGTAACGGAAAAAAAAGAATACACATGCAAACCTCGAATTAAACAATGCCTGCTGAAAGTATTACACGACGCTGTCTGAGGAAAATTAGACTGTTGGTCCTCTATGTTCTTCCATTGCAGCACCTGGGGATCATTCTGAGGGTTTAGGTTGGTTGAAGGGCAGTTCTATGGCATATGCGAAGCCCTTTGTGACATTGCTTGTAAAAAGGGCTATACAAATAAATGTTGATATGATTTGATCCTGTCGGTGTCTAGACAGAAGATACTCTCTTTCCCAAGGTTGTAAACGCATTGAGGGAATACCAGGAAAAGATTATTGTAATTTTGTACTGAGTGAAATGTACGCATCTCCTATTTCTTGTGCTTGGGCCCCAGCCTTTGTTGGCAGCTCGATTTTTATTGGTTATGTTGAGTGATCTATGAATTTCAGGGGATGTTCTCTAACCCCTAATGGAATTAGCACCCCCAATAGAATTATGTTGTAGATCAATATGTAATGTCATGGAGTTAAGATTAATCCATTGTGGTGTTCTGCAGTTGTCTGAAGGTATTAGACCAGGCAATGAACATACCTATCATTGTCTGTATTTACTCAAAGGTACCAGTCGTGTCGTAATTATTTGTTCTTTTTTTATTTTCATTAAGGAGAGAATTTGCAGAGCTGCTGGAGAAGTATGGATCCAACGGCAGCACGGGGTCGACACGCAGCTCTCCCATTCAGCAGGGTATAACACACACTCCTCCCCCCTCCTCCTCCCCCATGTCCAGATGGCACGATCCATCTCCTCCAGAAGTACAACGTGGTATGACCCCTCGCTCGTCTTCACCTCAGCCAACAATTCAGCTTCACCCTCACCAGCACTGTGATTTTCCAAGCACTGCTTTACCATTTCAGCCGCTTTCGCCAAACACAGCAGCAGCTCTGCCAGGTAGAAAGACCTGATTGTGTAGCGGAAATGACTGTTTGGGAGAATTGTTATAAATCAGGGAATTAGATTCGATAATCCTTTATTTGTCACAAAGTGGGGAAATTTCAGTTCACAATAGCAGCAGGGTATAGTATAGCACTCATAGTATCAAGTTAAAGTATAAAAATACAGTAAGATCCAGTAAAAAACACAGTAAAAATACAATGTTTGGGGTCAGGTGGCTGAGTGGTAAGAATGTCGAGCTAGTGATCAGAAGTTTGCTGGATTCCGGGGTGAGGCAACATGATGTTGCCCTTGTGTCCTTGGGCAAGGCACTTCACCCTACTTTCCTCAGGGGGAATGGCCCTGTACTTGCTGTAAGTCACTCTGGATAAAAGCATCTGCTAAACAACTAAATGTAAATGTAAATCCTTCCACGATAGTGTGTGTCTGTGGCATGCGTGTGTTCCGGTTGGTATAAGTGGGGCCTTTCTAAATAGCTTATGACACTGCACTTGTGCATTATGCAATTGCAAACATCTGTTTCTGCTGGGAGGAGCTTGTCCAGTCTGGGCAGCCTGGTCTATCTAGCTCTGGGTGTTGGAGAAGCATTGTTCTAGGTTCACAGGAGAATCCAAATGATGGAAGGAAATGGTGAAGCAGCTTCAATCTTTAAAACCCACTCGACATCTGTATCAGCAAAACCCATCCTTGATTTAAATATCTTAATCTTGAGAGATTTGGGGAATCTCTCTTCATTGATTTTGATTAAGTTGACGATTCTTTACCAACGGACCCGAACAGCGTATTTTAAACCCTTCACGTATTCAGTGTTTTGCCCTAAGTATTGAAGACAACCTAACACAGTCAAACAGTCCCGTCTCTAAGGACCATTCCAGTATCAAAACTCATGTTCGTTTCATCAGGGATTTTATGCTCCTTTGGCACCCTCTCCTTCCTGGTCAGCAAGTTGGGTATTATTTAGTGCTTAGAGTAGATCAAGCTTAATAAACACTTGTCAGGGAGTGTGTTTCAGTATCCCAGCTAGCTAGTCGATGCGTGAAATGGCCTCTGTGAAATATTCCCCTTGTGGACCATTCAATAGGATGTTTGGAACTGTGTTTGGAACAGAGGGGCTATCGCGCCTCTTTCCCACTGCCCCCTGGTGGAGCTGGCCGACCCTGTCTGTCCCTATGGGAGCGCTGGGGAGTCAGCCACACTCAGGGTCTCAATAGTTTCAAGTAGCTGCCTTTTTGTCCTTGTCACTTTTTGCTCTACCGACTCGTTGGAAGAAGACAATAGGTGGAAGTTGAAGATCCTCATTGGTCCTTTCATACCACTTGTGTTCAGAAGCATGCAGAGGATGGAGAGGAAACAAAGGATGCTAATTTGAGACATACTCTGTCTATCTGAGGGATGCACATCTCTAGGTCCAGTCTAACCACATTCCTAGACTTAGAGACCAGAAAAGATATTTGTGGGTTTTGCGTTGGTTTAGGTGCAGGTTGTATGGGCACGTGTAGCCCTCGCTGACATTGCTTGCCAAATAGGACACACACATGATATACTGTATGACTGGATTTGAATGCAGTTCATTCATAGAAAGTAGTGAACCCTGTCTATTCGATATTCATATCTCTGAATCTTTCCTCTGTCTGTCCTGGGTGAAAAAGCTGGCAGATATCTGGACAGCACGTCGTCCGGGTCCTCGTCCCGTTCCCAGAGTCCCCTGCTGCTAAGTCCTGCAGGGTCACAAAGCATGTACAACAACACCGGCCCTCTAATGCGTTCTCTCAGGTACGAAGTGACACAGCCTCTGCGTCAAAAGCACATCCTGTTTGAGTGGAGGTCGAACGTGACTCTGCGTGTGTCTGTGTGCATTTTCTCTTGGCCAGTCACCCAGGTGAGGGCGTGATCCAGTTGATCTCAGTGTCTCGCTCCAGCAGCCTGGGTATCACCATCGGAGGAGGCTCCAACCGACCCGACGGCCCGGCTGTCTTCATCCAGGAGGTCCTGTCAGGAGGGGACTGTCACAAGGTGAGGGAGGGAGGGAGGGAGGGAGGGAGGGAGGGAGGGAGGGAGGGAGGGAGGGAGGGAGGGAGGGAGGGAGGGAGGGAGCAATAGAGGGAGTTCTCAGACTTCCAGATGGGGGTCAGGAAGTCTCACCATTAAGCGCATAATCGCCACACTGGAGCTCAATTGTCTTCGGTTGACTTTATTTGCGAGATCGGATTAATTAGTAACACAACGCAACTAACTACCGCCTGCAAGGTAAGCTTGATTGGAAGTTTGTGGCTCTAAAAGTTCATGGGCAGTAGCACATGGAAAGTTCTAGATTAGCTCAGCCTCAGTAAAAGTCTTTGAAGATTATGGTCAAAAATCAAGGATCAGTGTGAATTTTCTGGTATTTATGTCTCCCCTTAACCTTTCAATGAACAACGTAATTAAAGTTTATTGATTTATACTTTTACCACAGTAAAAGACTTGCTTTAGACGCTAATGTTATTCACAAAAAGCTCAATGAAACATTTATCAGACAGTAAATGCAAGAGTCATTAATAATAATAATGCTTAATTTACTAGACGCTTTTATCTAAAGCACAATGCAACGGTTGAATAAAATCCACAACACTACAGTTTGTCCAAAGCCACCATGCTACGATTTGTTTCGTGGTCTCTGTGTTTTGTGGTCTCGCGTCAAAAGGTACAGTCGAGAAAAAGCGGGCGTCTCACAGACTGGACATGGGTAGGGCAGGGTTCCTGGCTGGTGGTAGGATGGACTAATTACCGAGTTGGTGTGTTGTTAAATCCACTTGTGGCCCGTCTCCAAAGCCCATAAACTCATGAAGGCATACCAGGTTAAGACGTACCTCACTGGAGGCCAGACACCCAGTAAAAATCCCCAGGGATTTGGATCCATAGGTTAGGGCACAGATGTAGTCGTAGTGGAGTTTACACGACCAAGATTGGTTCCAAGGTTAAACAGGGATTAAAAGTTGAGGTAAGGCGCTGTATAGTGGCGTGTTACTTGGTTGCTGTTGTTTTCTTCATGCCAGAAGGTTGTCGTTGCATCGGATAAGATAGTTCAGACCTTGTTAAAGGAGTTCTGGAACTTTTGAAGACAGTAACTTGGGATGGAGAGCTGAGAGAAAAAGGACAACGGGATTGAAAAGGTGGAGAGTGGAAATAATTAAAAACAGAGTATAGGAGAGAGAGAGAGAGAGAGAGAGAGAGAGAGAGAGAGAGAGAGAGAGAGGGTAAGCAACAAGAGGTGGAGGGACAAAGGCTACAGACTGCTGCCCCAGCAGCCCTGCTGCGGAGGTGCCTCGGTCCCCGGTGTCCCCGGCCAGCACAGACACACAGGCACACTGTGAAGGTCATCCCTCTAGGACTCTGCTGAGGGCATCAGCCTTCCCTGTTCCCCACCCCCACACCTCCATTTCCACCCCCTCACCTCTCGTAGCCCAGCTGGCGTGCAGTCTGTTAGCCCACAGACACAACTCGAAAGGAAAGGGGGCGATGCCAGGTATAGGAAGGGGGACTCCCAGGAGGGACGGATTCTCTTCGTCATCCGAAACTACTTTCCCTCACTTTCCACCCATTAGGGCTGTCAAAACTGCTCAAAAATGACGTTCGAATATTCCCCACACATGTATTCGAATATATTCCAATATATTCGCGTTTCCCAGTTGCGCATTAGGCACGTCAATAACAGGACAAATTAATACAACGAGACATAACTACTTGTATGGGTAATATATTTAAGTTAATTTAACAACACTACCTACACAAAAATAAGTAGATGAACTAATGGCCAAGACCGCAGACCTTGGCCTCTCGCTCGCACACACACACTTTTTATTTCTCTCTCTCCCGCACTGTCGTGCTCTGCGCATAGCGATTTAAATGAACGACAACAATAAACAAATGCTGAGTGTTGATCAAAAGTTTTGTGCAACAAATTTAAGGTCGCGATTCTTGTCCCAAATACAAACAGTCTTGCCTGCTGCCGCTGTTTTTTGTGTGTGTTTTTTTAACATTCGAATATACATTTTCATATTCGAAATTCGTTTTTTAAACACTATTCGAATATATATTCGAATATAGAATATTCGTTGACAGCCCTACCACCCATGCAGCGGAGTCTGCAACGGCGACTCTGAAGGAGGGGGGACTAGGGAGAAGAGAAAGATACAAGATGAGATGAGGGACTCAGGGGGTTTTCCAAACCTCTCTTCCTCCGTGATACCATGCTATCAAGACCCTTGACATGCTTCATGCTTCATGTCTCTTGTCAGGCGGCCAGTAAAACAGTCGTGATGCAGCGGTACCACTGGTGTGACAGTGTGAACCAGCCATCAGGACTAGACTACTGCCTGCTTCATCACTGTCAGCTAGCTAGCTGTCAGCACGATGATCGCTATCACGCTGTATCACTGTGAAAAGGGCTGAAGAATTTAGACAGTATATAGAGAATATAACAAAAAATTGAGAACCTGCAAAGTATGGGATTTGGGTATGAGGATTTTCAAACCCTTTTTGAATTTGGGGAGCAAAAATTCCAAAGGACATCGGACCGTAGCATGACCAGTCGGTGACCACTGTAAAACAAGTTTACAAGTATGATCCTCAGTTCATATTTTAAAGGGAACAGATTAAAGGTATCTACAAGGTATTATCACAGATACTCCCATCAGAACAACAGGATAACAAGCTCCACGCTAACCCTACTGCAGGCTGCGAATTATCCTCGTCTTTGTTGTCATCGGCAAAATCCAAGATTGATAAATAATAACGCTCGGCTTCAGAAGGAAGATGTCGTTTTAAATGCGTTTAAACTTAAGAGACCGCATACCGATTCTCTCATCTGCGCTAATACCAGGTTCTCGAGTGACAGGCATGAACACACGCTCTCCCTTGCTTGTAGGCAAGCAGCCTGCCCATTCCCATCCTCAGTCTTAATCCTTGGTGTCATGTACCGTATATATAAGGGATTTAATTGGATATGCAAGGATCAAAGTCTCTCTGACAGTTTTATGTTGACAGTTTTTATGGGGGGAAAAATGTCCCCTCGGTATTTGTGCACCAAAGTTGTTGCCCCTAGAATGATCTTTTGTTGATTGTGTTCAGGATAGAGTTGACCCAGCAAGTCTGCACCTTTATTGCACCGCCATCATCTAGCAGCAAAGCAAACTGCTCTGGAAAAGCTTTTCCCAGATGGCCTGTTCTGACAGGCTGAAAGGATATGTGCTACAGCCAACCGTTTTATCAGCATTGGTTCTCTGCGGTTCTCTGTCTTTTCACAGTATATTTATAATATGCCTCTTTCAAGGGCCTCTCGCTGTCCGTGTATTGATGTTTAGCAGAGAGGTAATCCTTACCCTCACCCTATTTCCGAAGGCTCTGTGAGTTAGTCCTGCATGAGACCATTTTACGGTTGTAATTTCAGCTAGTGAATGTTAGCTTGTGTAAATATGTTCCAGAAACCTGCAAGATCTTCTATCGATTTACCTTCTCCATTTGTACATATGCCTAGTTCAGTCAAGACACTGGCATATTCAATTGACCATTTCTTGATTACCGTTGATGTGGAAATATGTTTGACTTTGGCACAGTAGATGTACATGAGGGAAGCGCTCATATTTCTGCTGATGTGATTGGACCTGGACGTTTGGGCTTCTCAGTAATAATGGTGCAGTGCACTCTCATGCAGACTTCATTCAACTTGTCTCGTTTGGCTCATCGTGCATCGTTTGCTCCGGCCTTGTTCTTCCTTTATTGTGCAGGATGGCCGTCTGAGACCTGGAGATCAGCTGATTGCCATCAACAAGGAGTCTTTGATAGGTGTGACCCATGAGGAGGCCAAGACATTGCTCAACAAGGTCAAGTTCAGGTGAGCCTTGTCCATGTGTACGCCAGATACATCCAGAACATTCATTCTCCCTCAGTGTAGTTGTTACAGTGTCTCTTTCTTAAGATGGACTTCACCACAGGCTGAAGTCTTTCCCGCCTGGGTGTTTGTGTGTGTGTGTGCGCACACGGGTGTGCATTTGTGCTCGTGTGTATCTGTATGTGTGTGTGTGTGTGTCTTTAGTCAGGAGGCGGTGGTGGAGATAGCCTTCATCCCAGGTAAAGGGCCGATCCCCAGCAGCACATCCCTTCACAATGGAGTCCAGAGAGGAGTGGGCAACGGCTTCGGCTCCAGCCGCTTAAAAGTCCACGTCAGGTCGCCAGAGGTCAGTTGCTCCCTAACACTCCCTGTTCCCCCCAGCCACATTTCACTTTATTTTCTCTCTTTCTTTCTTTCTCTCTCTCTCTCCCTCTCTCTCTCTCTCTCTCTCTCTCTCTCTCTCTCTCTCTATCTCTCTCTCTCTCTCCCCGTCCCTTTAATCTAACTCCCCTGCTGAGAAACAAAGTCTTCTTCTTCAAAGGTTCTTGTTCAAACCTCCTCCAACCCCCTCTCCTCTCTCTCTCTCTAGATCCGGACAGAGGAGACCGCCCCAGTGCCTTCACCCTCCCCTGACATCTGCCCTCCAGACATCCACGTTTCAGGTACACCACTTCTCTGTTGCCCTGCTGTCAGTCTCAACATCTCCCCTCCCTTCCCCGCCCCTCTCACATGCCTGGGTCCAGCCCTGCTCCCATTTCCCACTGAAAACACACGGTTGAGGCTGGAACTCCAGGAAAGGCTACAATGAAATGTTCAAGGTCATTCAGAAGAGAGCAATCAGAGTACGAGAGTATGAGTCATGTGGCTGAGCGGTTAGGGAGTTGGGCTAGTAATCAGAAGGTACCCGGTTCGAACCCTGGCTGTGCCAGCATGATGTAGTGTCCTTGGGAAAGGCACTTCGCCATACTTGCCTCAGGGGGAATATCCCTGTACATGCTGTAAGTCGCTCTGGATAAGAGCGTCTGCTATATATAAATGTAGTACCGTTTGGTGTGAAAGACTCTCCCTCCAGCTCTCGTACAGTAGCTCACAGCCAAGGGATTGGTGTTGTAACCCGTGGTACACTAAAAAAGGAGGTGAACGAGAAAAAAAATCCCAGGGATAATATTCTTTTCTTTTTGGGATTGGGGATTAGAGGGGAGGCGAGTGGTTGGAGTTTAATCAGAGCTCCAGGCTGCATCAGGAGCGCAGTGGGGGGCCCCGGGGCCACGGGAGATGGAGGTGTTAGAGACGTCACATTTCCCCTCTCAATAGTAGAGAATTGAACATGAACTGCAGGTTTTATACAACCACTGTAGTTATACAACCAATGTAGCAATAACAAAGTTGTCATGGTAACCGGTTGCAAAAATGTAATTATTGGCGTCTTCTCCCAGGGGTAGACTGCTTTCAGATTTAAAAAAAAAAAAAAAAAATTAAATATAAATGTTGACAGGAAGTTATCGATAGCAATAAACTGTAGCAATTACAAATATGCGTGTAGGCTATACGTCTGAATGAAAAGAGCAACCTGAGAGTTTATGCTGTACAGCTGTAGAGTAAGACCATGTACTGTATGTCATTAAGTAATAAGTAATGCACCCTACAGGTGAACCATGTGCGAGCGTGTTTACGCGTGTGTTTGTTCTCAGACCGAGAATGGAGGGGGAGAAGGGATGTCAAGGGCATTCCAGGGGAATCAGTTAATCCAGATGAGAGGGGAAGTAAACCTTGACATTTAAATCCGTTCAGATCTGCTACGGCAGCAGAGATCACCGCCTCTCGGTCACCAGCCTCCTTTCTTTAGCTGCCTGCGAGCATGGAATCACAACTCCTCGCTTGCGTAACCAATCTGTCTGGATGGCCTTCAAAGGAACCTTCCACCTCCCAGGATTTTAGGCTAGACGTTCTCCTCAAACCATCTCCCACACCAGTGACCAGACGCACCGTAATCCTATTCTCCGGGATTAAATCACTCAAGGTCACTTCCTGATACCACTACGAAACTGTGATTGGCTAAGGGAGGTAGTTGGCTTTGGTGGCAGATGTTACTGTTTGATGTAGGTGTGATGAGGAGAGCGTAGTTAGCAGGGTTCATGTTTGTGATTTTTATGTTTGCGAAGTATCACGGTCACAAACTGCATTAGTAAAAAGGTCACGTCAGACAGTTTGTACTGTGGTTGGAAAAAAAAAAGGTTCTTCTAAATTGTATGACCAGTAGTCAGGCAAACCATAACAAACCTTTTTTATGCTTATCTCCCTCTGGTAGACGCTAGATGTGATCAGATTAAAGGTTGTGCTATCGGGGTATTTCCCTCGTGGAATATTATCACATACACACAATTCTCTCCTGGATTGTAGTGACAGATAGGGCAAAGGACAGGGCGAGAAGGGGGGGGGGGGGGGGGAGTCTGGTCTTGGAACAGGATGATGCAGAGAAAATATCCATTTGGTCAGGAGATTATGTGGGTTGGGCAGATGAGGAGGGGCGGAGGAGATAAGAGGAGAGATGCAAAGAGAGGATACTGAGAACTCTGGCTGCAGCAAGGCAGCTGTTGAACACACCAAAACACAAACTTGTTGGGCGTCAGACCTGTAGCTACAGCAGGATAGAGAGAGGGATTGGGCAGAGAGGCGGTGTGTAGCAAGGACAGCGGAATCATGGTGTTGATGGCGTCCGCGCGTCCTCAGCTTAGCATTCCTCTGAACCATCCCTCAGCTGTTGTCACGGAAGCAGAACTGTCAATCATCTCTGTCGCTGGGGAGGCAGTTTAAATCCGTAGGTGGGGCATAGGAGGGGGGAAGAAATCATCTCATATTCGCAACAGCAGGGGGTTGCTCCGCCCTTGGAGTTGCACACTCACACACACACACACACACACACACACACACACATACACACATGCAAACGTACACACAGGAAATGCCTATGCTGCTACACCATTCGGAACTGAGATCTCTTCCCCTGTTCATCTCCCTCTCTCCTCTCATCCCGCTGCCTCTTTCTCTCTTAATCCCTCTTTCCACCCCTTTGTGTTTTTTATCTCACTGCGTAGATCTCTCTCCATCCTCTCTCGCCCTCCCTTCAGAATCAAGCCTGTCTTTCTATCGCTTTTGTCCTCACACGATCCTGGTCCACTCCCTCTCCAACAATAACAACCAAGGGTTTCACAAACGATTCAGGACCTCAACACCTGTAGTGTCCTTGCACATGTCCGTACCTATCTCCACCTGTGGTTCCTACCCTGATATACAGTGTGTTCCCAGCCTACACATCCTACCCTGGTCCGGTTTCATCCTCCAGCCTGTGTTCAGGTGAAGAGTAGCACCGCGAAGCTGCTGAACACACACGCTTACGGTGTTTGCTTGTTTGCGTGCGTCTCCCCCTAAAGGTTCCTCCTCCAACCTGAGAGCGGCCGCAGGAACCAAGCCCAAGATCACCCTGGACCCACACATACGACTCCGATCAGAAAAGCTGGATCTGGTGAGTGCCCGTTAACCTGGATGCAGGTCGACTCCCTACTAGTGGAACGTGTCAGTCAGCGTGCTAGCTATCTGTGTGTATGGTGATTGGCCTGTCTGTCTGTCTGGACGGCTCTCCGTCTGTCTGTAAGCATATGTCTTGATCTTGTGCCCTCCACTAGGACCAGATTAACCATTTCTGAAAGGATACCTTGCAATGAGTTACATCAAGGGGTTAATCCAGCTCGGACCATCTCCCCTGCAGTGGTACAACCCACCTAGCACCTGTCTCTCTCCGGGTCTGGGTCCCTTTTTGTCACCTATACCCCCACACTCACTCTCTCTGGACGCTAACTCTTTTCTCCTTTCTTCCTCTCTTGTCTGTTTCTTTTTTGTCCTGGTGCAGTTGTTTGTCAGGGATTTTAATCTACTCCCAATCCCGCTCAGCCTGTGGTTGACCCTAATCTACCCATTCATTAATAGGATTACGGTGGAGGAGAGACAGAGAGAGAAAGAGAGCACTTTAATGTTGCACACAGACACAATGCCATCTATATTTGTCCGCTTGCTACTAAACATGCAGAGAGAGAGAGAGAGCTTTTATGGATTGACGGTACAGTTAGAGAGATTACCCGTTAAAGAAAAGAATGTATTTACACAGATCTGAAACGATTACTGTGAAAAATGACGATATAAATGTGGTTTATTGTTTATCTAGGGAGTCAGCTGGTTCAGCGGGTTAAGGCGTTGGCCTCACAATCTGAAGTTTTTTAGTTCGATTCCTGGTTGTGGCTATGTGATGTTGTATCCTTGGGCAAGGCACTTCACCCTACTTGACTCAGGGAGATTGTCCCTGTACTTGCTGTACGTCGCTTTGGATAAAAGTGTCTGCTAAATGAATATTTATCGGGAGTCAGGTGGCTCAACAGGTTAAGGCGTTGGCCTCATGATCGGAAGGTTGTGAGTTAGATTCCTGGCTGTGGTTATGTGATGTTGTGTCTTTGGGCAAGGCACTTCACCCCACTTGTCCGGGGAATGTCTCTGTACTTGCTGTAAGTCGCTTTGGATAAAAGTGTCTGCTAAATTTGTGTTTATTTATTTATTGGTGGTTTACTTCTGAAGCAAATAATTGCAGGAAATAAATCATTGAAAGGGATTGAGTGACAGGAAATGGGAGACACAGAACAGAGATAGAGAAATAGAGGGGTTGAAGTGTGGAGGCCAGTGTCCTGTTGTTGAACGATATAATCACAAATGGGCTGTTGTTGCACATCAGCATATGTTGTTACGGAGGAGAGGATTGTGTGTGCTATTTAGTGCACTTTTTCAATGCTGATATTGATGGAATACCAGGTGGGTGTGCGGGTATTTGTGTGTGTGTTTGTTTGTGTGTGTGCAGATTGTTGTATAGATTTGCAGCTACATGGTGAGTCTGTCTGGAGAGAGGTAAATGGTGTTGTTACACTGCCCTCTGATGGTCATTGTACCTCATGTGTTCAAGCGCACTAGATGAACCAACCTGAACCTACCTTTTATCTCTTCAAGTCCTCCTCAAGTTATCACCACAGGCTCACTTTATCTCTCTCTTTCCTCCTTGTGCTTTCTCGCTCTCCCCTCACTCTCTCTCTCTCTCTCTCTCTCTCTCTCTCTCTCTCTCTCTCTCTCTCTCTCTCTCTCTTTCTCTCTCACCATCTATCTCACCCCCTCTCTCCCCCTCTCTCACCACTTCTATCTCTCTCCACTCCCCCCTCCTCCACTCTCTCCCCTCTCTGTACGGGGCCAGGCGCTGTCCTACTTGGGCCTGGACGTCACAGAGGAGACGAGGAGGAGACTAAGGCAGAGTCTGACCACAGACCCCCAGGGTACCGTGTCGTACGGTGGTACGTCACCTCGCCCATGCCTCCTGGCTGCGTGTATTTTCACCAGTAATATCACGCGTTCATGAAACGTGTTCGTAACGTACCTTCGTTGTTGTTTTGTTCCCTGGCAGATTTTGTGGAAGCCACTCGGAACATCTACCAGGAGAAGCTGGAGGAGGCGGGGCTAGCGCAGGGCCCCTTCATGTTCTCCTATCATGAAGCGGCCAGCTTGATGGACACCTCCGCCTTCCACTCTCCTGTAAGCTCCTGCCTCATCGAGGATTACAAAAACTGCTGGGATTTGCAGTTCTTATTTCAAAAGCAGAGTGTGACCTTTGTGTTTGGCTGTGCTCTGGGCACCTCCTAACTTGGAGACTTTGTCTTGTACTTCAGAGGGTTTGGAGTCAGTGGAGGGGGATTAAGAATATGTGTTCCTTATAGAGACAGGTTGTTTTTTTTGCAAGCACAAGGGATCTGCCAGGCAGTCAATTAAATGCTTTCAAAGCTTCCATTGTAAAGGGCCCTGTCAGACAGCAGTGTGTCGAGGGATGTGTCTCTTATCTGTGTAAGTGTGTGTAAGTGTGTCAAGCGAGTGCAGAACAGAGCGAAATAATCACGCAAACACAACACACACCCTGCCATCCAACAGCCCCCTCCTACAATGCGCAAACCTGCACAACATTTGTGAATATATATTCATATATATATATATACATATAATACTATTTAACATGCTGCACCTACACATTTACATTTAGTCATTTTAGCAGATGCTCTTATCCAGAGCAACCTACAGCAAGTACGGGGACATTCCCCCCTGAGGCAAGTAGGGTGAAGTGCCTTGCCTAAGGACACAACATCATGTTGCCTCAGCCGGGAATTTACCTTGCAACCTTCTGATCACTAGTCCGACGGCCTAACCACTCAGCCACCTGACTCTCCACACACACAAACATACGTGCGCACACACACACTCACCCTATATGACCTCCCTATGGTGTGGTGTGCAGACGTACGAGTCGGAGTGCAGCTTCAGCAGCGAGGAACTGGAACAGTTCCAGACCGAGGTGAAGCACCTGCAGATCCAGATGAAGCAGCTGAAGGTGAGAACCCGCCCCCCCCACCCCCAACCCCCACCCCCTCTCTTGTTTCCTGTCATATCACATCACTGGAATACAGGCTTCAAATCCAGACCTTTCTCACATCTGGTTTAGCATTCTCCTGTCGACACGCCACAGGTTCTGCTGAAGGATACGGAGAACAGCAAGAAGACGCTGGAGGACGAGCTCCAAAAGACCTCAGAGGTGGCCCTCACGCTCCATTTTTACATTTAGTCATTTACCAGACGCTCTTATCCAGAGAGACTTACAGCACATTAGGGCTGTCAACGAATATTCCAAATTTGAATATATATTTGAATAGTGTTTAATAAACAAATTTCGAATATGAAAATTAATATTCGAATGTCAAAAAAACAAACAAAAAACAGCGGCAGCAGGCGAGACTGTTTGAGACTGCCATATTTGGGACAAGAATCGCGACCTTAAATTGCTTGCACAAAACTTTTGATCTACACTCAGCATTTGTTTATTGTTGTCGTTCATTTACACCGCTATGCGCAGAGCACGACAGTGCGGGAGAGAGAGAAAGAAAAAGTGTGTGTGCGAGCGAGAGGCCAAGGTCTGCGGTCTTGGCCATTAGTTCATCTACTTATTTTTGTGTAGGTAATGTTTAAACTTAAATATATTACCTATACAAGTAGTGATGTCTCGTTGTATTAGTTTGTCCTGTTATTGACATGCCTAATGCGCAACTGGGAAACTCGAATATATTCAAAATGTTTTTTTAAACGAAATAGTCGAACCTAATTTTTGAGCAGTTTTGACAGCCCTACAGCACATACAGGGACATTCCCCTTAGGCAAGTAGAGTGAAGTGCCTTGCCCAAGGAGACAACATCATGTTGTCGTAGCCAGGAATCAAACTAGCAACCTTCCGAGCACTAGCCTGACACCTTTACCGCTCAGCCACCGGACTCCTGTGTTTGAAACCCCAGCACGTCCTCCTCCGCGTCAACTCATCCTGCCCTCCGCACCGTCTCTCCTCTCCTCTCCAGATCGCGTCGGCGACGGTGGAGGAGAACAGCCGCCTGAAGAGCCGCTTGCAGGTGGCCGAGGCCGCTCGGCAGCAGACCAGCAGCGCCGAGCAGGACTACGAGGAGGTGATCCAGCTGCTGGAGGCTGAGATCCGAGATCTGAAGAACCAGCTGGCTGGAAAGAAGCCCCGCAGCCTGGATTCCCCCAAGGTAAGAGACGAGGACGGGACGCCACCGCTGTCGTGCCTTCATTGGCCTAGGCTCCGTCGGCGTTGAGCCGCCCACTGGGGCTTGAGGGTGTCCCCAAGCCCCCGGTCTGCCTCTCAGCAGCTGTGCCGATTTTTCCCAGTGGCCACTCGTGATATTGCAACATAAAATCCCCATGGGGCCCAGAAAGCATTTTTCCCATAGACCGTAATAGTAAAAGAGAAGCCTGTAAAAAGGTTCTCAGGACACATACAGCTGTAACCACTATTAATTGCAAATATTTTTATTCCATATTTTTAAGTCATGGACTTTTAAAACGTCAAAAATTGTTCTAAAGACCAGAAAAGCCCCCGTAAAGTCTTATTCTAATGATGACGTCACAGCTGTGTGCATGCACTCCCAAGCGCGGTCTCGCTGTGTCTCGGGAACGAGGATGCCTGTTGGCTTAATGACAGCTCTGAACGGGGCTAAACGTGGTCAGAAAAGTGAATTAAACGACTCCAGGGTGAGTTTTTTTCGAGACAGAGTTGTGATACAAGTTTCATATTTGAACTGCATGTCTTTCTAAATGCTATTTTAAATGTATATTGGCGTTAAATTACACGCATAATGAAATTTTCACTTACTGCCAGTGTCACTGCTGTGTAAAAATCTAAAATTAGATTCGATTAGATTAGATAAACCTTTATTTGTCCTCCAGGGGTGGAAATTGCAGTTCACAACAGAAGCAGGGTAAAGTACAGCACACAGAGTTGCAGTGTAATATAACAATAATAACAATAGGGGGGCACGATAAAGTCCAGTATAACAAATACAAAATAGGTAAGTTAAGTGGACATATACAGTTATTGCACTTGAGTTATTTACCATGCATGTGATACTTTAGGTGATGTGTCACCAGGGTCTCGGTCTCACCTTGACTGAAGTTCAATATCCTTTTTATTGTTTTGGTCTAAATATATTTAAGCCCACGAATAGACCAGGCAAAGTGAAGCTGGCCTCTCTTTTTTTGTGCCTTTTTTCATCACAAGTCTGTTCTTTTTGTTTTGTTATGTTCGTTATATTGAAAATAGTTAATGTTCAGTAAAATCAAATTATTACTTTGAAAAGTGTTGAACTATTTAATTATAAAGCCTTGCATATGAACACCAAATTATGTTAAATACACCACACAACGGAATTTGTATTTATTTATTCAGTAACATGTGGCTCAGTATAGGTTCTGACATCTCACTACAGGAGAAAACAGTGTTTTAGGGTGGACTATAAAAATATATCAGGCTAGGAATTACACTTAATGTCCAGGAGGTCCTTCCTCCAAACTATATCACGTAGCTGTAAAAGAAACAGAGAAGCTGCATAACGCTAACGAAAGACTTGCCTGTTTGAATGTGCCGATATAGCCTATGAAACGATAAGAACTTAATCTGACAAGAATTCGTAGGCTATATCACATACGGGATCATTGATAGACAAAACAGATTTGACTACCGGCATTTGGTTGATAAATATGACAGCTTGTATTGTGGAGAATCCCTTATTTTTTATTTTTTATTAACCTTAATAAAAATAACTTGTTTTATCCTTACTTAAACTTAAAAAAAAACAAACAAAATGAATTAACCTCGTATATTCTATAACCATGACTATGAAAACATAATCGGTTTATGTGTCCTATAAATCCATCATTTGAGTGAGTAGATTCGTCATTATCGGTCAAACTCTTCCACAAGCACTCATGAGCGCGCAGCGCTAGTCCAGAACGCGACTTGCTCGTTCTCATTGCCCCAGAGCGTCATCAGCCTCCCATCATTCCATTCCCCATAACGCGGAAGTAAACCAGGAAGTCAAAAAACTTTTTCGGCACATGCGCTAGGTGAGCAACTTCATTGAAATCAACGGCCGCCATTTTTCTGTCCGGTATCCATTAATTAATACATCCATGGGTGTCCCTGCTTAAGCTCTTAAAGAGTAGCATCTCACTTACAGCACATACAGGGGCATTCCCCCCAAAGCAAGGAGGGTGAAGTGCCTTGCCCAAGGACACTTTATGTCATGTTGCCTTAGTTGGGAATTGAACTGACAACCTTTTAATCACAGCTATAGCATATGCGATAGTTCAAATGCGGGTCCCAAAACGTCGCACATATGTGATTTTGAACATTCCAAAACCATTCCAATATCGCTGTCATAGCCTCTTTTCCACAAACTGCTGATTAACCGAAGAAGGTCAAATAAAAAACCTGTTTGTTCATATTATTGTGCATGTGTGTTTTAGTATAGTTACTATTTAATTTAATTCCATAATTTCCCCAGGAATAACTATTCCGAAAAAAACGTATTTGAGAAAACAGGTTTGTCCTCCCTACTATGAGTATTGACTAACCATGTTAGCAGTATTATTGTTTAGCCAGGAAACAAACGAAACGCTATCATACGCAGTGGAGACTGTTGAATATATTCAGAACTCACACATCTATAGGTTTGAGGGGTGCCGTGTTTCCGGACTGACGTGAGTTGTTGTCGTTGTGACAGGAGGAAGTGACGGAGCTGAACAGGAGGATGACGGCCATCGACTGTCAGCTGAGAAAGTCGGAGCTGAGCAGGAAACACCTGGTGATCTCCAACAAGAAGCTCCTGGGGTTTGCACAGGTATCCCAGTCGCTCGTTAGCTCTCGTCTGCCTCCTGACATGCACTGCTGCCATCCTCAGAAAGCCCAATGTCTCACCTTAAACATGAATCGGCTGTGTTGTCGTTCGTTTCCTCAGAATGTTCACAAAGTGCTCACCTCGCCCCGCTTGTTTGGGAATGATAATGGGTAAGATAACGTTTTGACACGTTTTGTAACGTTTTCACAGCATCTAGCATCCTGCAGCCAATGTTTTCCCAATGCTCCATAGGAACGGTAAAGACAATGTACAGTGACCACAGTGTGTGCCACTGTGTGTGCGCGTGTTTCTGTGTGTTTTTCTGCAGCAGTAACAGGTCATCTCCAGCCACTGACAGTCCTGACAGCCCTTCGCCCATCCCAGATCCAGCCTTCCTGCTCGCCACCGAGGCCAAGGAACTCGTGGAGGGAGTACAGGCTCTCGCTGAAGACCCAGGTGAGGGGGAGAGAGAACAGCTCCAGAACTATGACCACATTGGGATTCAGAGATAACTTAGAAGCTCATGGGATGAGAGTGTGTACCATTTGGGCAAGGGTCTTACCACAGCTGGCTGGGTTTGAATCCAGCCTGGGTCCTTTTTCATCCATGCCATCCCTTCTCTCGCTCCCCTACGTTTCCTGTCCCTCTACAAAAATAAACACCGGCATTAATGTTCTCTCATGGAAGTCGCTTTGGATAAAAGCGTCTGTTAAATGAGTAAGTGTTAATGTAATTTACACACACAACAAAAATAGTTAGTTTTTTTTTGTTTTACTTTTCCCACCTTGCAGGAGAGTTGCTGAGTGATTCGGAGAGACCCGTCACTGATGAGAGAGTGGCTGCAGGTACAGAGTGAGTATTCACACCCAGGCTAAGCTACCGGCCCTGTCCGCATACTGTGACAGCGTTTCTGCTGCTGTACACTGTGTACAGTATGTTCAGGTATCTGTTCGGTTGTACTGCTCACCTATACTGACCAGAGCCATGTCAACTTGACTAACCGATGTTCCTGTTCCTCCAATCACTTCAGATCACGGGCTAGAACCTCTCTGTCCGGAGCTACAGCCAAAGAGAAGCGCCACGTGTAGACCGGGAGAATGTCAGGAGAACGTTAGGAGAACGTCGGGAGAACATCAGGAGAACACCGTGGCTGGTGGACTGGGTCCATGAACACTGCTGTTTGACTGACTGGAACCTAAAACTCTGATCCTTTAGACAGACAAACTGTGAAGCTAACCGGCGCGCTTTTCAAAATGATTAATATCAACTCTTCCAACATATGTATCGGTGGCCTGGGTGTGGGAACTGCTTCACCAATTAACCACATCAGTGTTATAAAAGTCCTTTCTGTTTTCTATTACAGCTGTGTATGTATTAACATTTCTGTTCTGACGTTTTGCATTTGTCTGAACGGCAGAGGGAAGGTAGAATGACGGTCTGGCTGACATCCAGACATCCAGACAGTGCAGCTTGGCTCTAAGGGCTCGCTGTTAGAAGTAAAGCTTGTAGTGCGATGCGTTTCAAACTCCGAACATAACCTCCTTCTGTCTTCTGCGCGTCTCTCGACCGCTCCACTTTGATCTGTGGTTTCCAAGGATACAAGGAGGCAGAGTGTTTGGAGCTTAGCCTTGCAGTCTGTAGCGCTCCAGCCATTTTGCAGCGTTTGTGTATTAGAACTCCAGGGTGATTAGGAAAAGCTGCCCTCATCCAAGTGTCTCATTATTTGATATGGTGAGCTTTGTACAGATGTCCCAACAAGAAGTGCTCTGACTCAAATATTTTGAAGATTTTGTACTGGATTCTTTTTTCTTCATTTGAGACAGAAAAAAATCTGTCTGACCTGCATGACCATGGCGAGATGTATGCAGTTGCTGTTATAAACCTTGTAAATCTTGCAGACCGTCTTGTTCTACATCCTGTCCAAATCCGCTTCTTGGACCAACACACACCTGCTCCAGGCTGTCAAAAAGGAATTTATTTGACATATTCTGTTGCTAGCAGGACAAACTGTAAAGTTCTGTGAATATTCACCTGTTTCTGTTCCACCATGGTTCATCTTCATGAAGATTGTACACACGATTGACAGGTTTGTAAGAAGTAAAGAAAGCGTAGGAAATTTAAAAAAAATTATGACGTATTTTTATGCAGAAATGTCTTCATCAGAACTATTTAGTGGTCATGAAAAAGGGGGTTAAGGAAATAAAGTAAGATTAGGAGGGATACCGCTAGCTAGTGCTTGTCAACCATTCTCTACTGTGGCAAATTATCTGTGCATGGTTCAGATTTTCACCTTGTCTTCCACACCCTACATTGAGGGGATTTGACGAGATTTGGTTTGCTGGAATAAAAATAAACAAAAGCAATACTTATGTGTAAACAAGGCTGTAAGATACATGTTTGGATTGAAAAAGGTCAGAGATCCATCCAACATAACAACGTAGACTAACTGTGTAAGATTTATTTTGTTTATATTGATAACTGCACATGCTTTCAAGAAATACTGACATGTAGCCCTGTAATTGAACTAGATTGCATCTTATGTGTGGCCTCAATATCTTGAGTTTGTTGTTTTTATTAAAGTAAATAACCAAATTATCTGTTGCTTCTTGTGTGGTTGTGAGAACATAACAGGGGGTTAAAGGTCAATGTAGGCCAAGGAGGTTGATGTAGGCTGAAGGCTAGTGTAACATAGCAGAACGCAGCAACTTGCATTGGTCTTTTAGCTCAAAATAACAAGTCACAACGGTGAGATCTTTTCTCAATTCACGCACATTACATTTACATTACATTTATTCATTTAGCAGACGCTTTTATCCAAAGCGACTTACAGCAAGTACAGGGACATTTTCCCTGAGGCAAGTAGGGTGAAGTGTCTTGCCCAAGGACACAATATCACATAGCCACAGCCGGGGTTCGATCTCACAACCTTCCGATCATAAGGCCAACGCCTTAACCATTGAGCCATCTGACCACCCAGCACATCACATCACAGAGAAAATAAAGGACAGGATTTGGAATGAAAATAACTGTTTATTGCAGTAATACTATAACAATTATTTTTCTTTCAAAATGTAATTCCATTTTAAAAACTAGGGGTAGGATTATAAATAACTTGCCTGGTTCAAAATGTTTTTCTGTCAACCTATTTAAGAGAAGCCTACCAAAACCACAAGAAACAAGTCAAACAAAAAACAGTACATAGTTAACATTATTCAAGACAACATAACTTAAACTTTACCCACTGAGGCAACGACTTGGAAATAATAATTAAATTGACTTTTCTTCATTGAAACGTAATCAGTGCTGTATAACCGGTTACAAAAAAATGGAATTCAAAAAACCTCCTGCAGGTGGCGCAATACCACAGAGGTTTCGTAGCCTAACAACACAACAAATAACAAATCTTTCTATCTGATTTGGGGTTCCATCCGTTCTGGTCAGGTGCCTTGAAAATGCTAAAAAGCGGGAAAATGATTACCAACATAATTCTGTGATCTGGGGAACAAAGAATAGCAGTGGGGGGGTATGAGAAAAGGTCCGCTTATTAGAGTCTCCCAAGGAAGGAAAGGAGAAAGGGATTGCTCATTTCTAAAATAGGAAGGGTGAGGAGTGGATTAGTCCATATCTAAGGTGAACTCAGAGGGGTGGACTCAGAAATGTCTCTGGAGGAAAGCTATAGGCGGCGAGCCCACGCTGCTAGGACTGCGGTGATGGGATTCATAGGAGCCAGGAGTAATACCCACAACCCCCTCCATCTGTGGAGTCTCCCCGTGCAGGAAGTCATCCTCATCATCAGCCGAGCACTAAGACCCCAAAAAACAAAAACAAAGAATGGATATAATACTCAATACACAATCCAGGATCTTACAGCAAATATGTAATCATATAATTACATTGATTAATAGTTCATGGAATGTATTCAATCTAAGTTAGTATTTCACCTTTTGGGCCCTCTTGGTAGAGTGCACCTCTGTCTCAGGGGGCTCCTCCCACACTTGGTAGAGGGGCGCAATAAGCGAGCCAGACCTGGGGGGGGGGGGCGGAATCACGGCACTGCATCAGATTTACAGCCAATCACTACATCGTCGCACCTGCAATACCTTCTCTTCCCCAACCAACCCTGACTCTGCCAGCTACCAGCTCTAGCAGCTGCCACACACAAACACAGGCAGGGACATTCTTCCCCCCCAAAAATAACCTGAATCTGTTGCGGCGGTATCTGTTGTACCTTTTCAGCATGTAGGGGTCGAAAGGGAAGACGCTGTCCAGAGGGTTGGTGTTGGTCGACACGCAGTCGCCCCCAATCGAGCTGCGGACCACAGGAAGGATTTGCCGGTTGTTCCTCTCGATGATGGTGTAACAGAAAACCAGCTGGTACTTCCTGTAAATATAGGAAACAACAACCGGTTTAATATCTGAAGCCAACACCAATGCCCCATTGTGGGCGGAGCTAGTTCCTGCGCAGCACCTGGGGGGCGTGTCCTAACAGCCCAGGCTTGCAGTGTTATGTCAGTATACCTGGTGATGGCAGCAAACATGTTGGTGACCGCAGGCAGGCAGACCTTCAGAGGGTTGAGCTGGGACATCACCACTCGCTCCAGGTTCAGGCTTTGGAGGTACGCCAGCCCTGGAAGGCACACACACACACACACAGGTGTAAAGACTGGCAGACTCAACAGTGACTGTCTTTCTGTGTGAGGCTGACTATCCATCACCCCCATGGTCTACACAGTAACATGCGGCCCAAGCAGTTGGGGGACCTGGGGCATCTGGGGAGTCAGGTGGCTGAGTGGTTAGGGGGTTGGGCTAGCGATTGGAAGGTCGTGAGGTAGAATCCTGGCCATTCCCAACGTGATGTTCTGTCCTTGGGCAAGGTACTTCACCCTACTTGCCTGAGGGGGAATGTCCCTGTACTTGCTGTAAGTTGCTCTGGTTAAGAGGGTCAGCTTAATGCTTCAAATGTAATGTAAATGTCCCAAACGTACCTTTCTTCATGTTGCCCTCCAGCATTCTCTTGTGTCTGAAGATGAGAGTGTAGAAAACAGCCTGGCAGATGGTGTAGAATGGCCCGTGCAGGCTGATGTCACAGAAGGCCCGAGTCCCGGAGTCCTGGCTGTCGATGTATAGGTGTATCCACGGCAACATCAGGTCCAGACATGCCCGCACGGTGCTGTTAGGGAGAGGGCAGACAGATCCAAGTTAGGGCAGGGGTGGACAATTCCGTTCCTCGGGGGCCGCTGTCCTGAAGGTTTTCAATGTTCCCCTGCTCTAGCACACCTGATTCTAATGAATGGTTATCATCAGTCTTGCAGAATTTGATAACAACCTGTTCATTTGAATTAGGTGTGCTAGAGCAGGGAAACGTTCAAAACCTTCAGGATAGCGACCCTGAGGACCGGAATTGCCCCACCCCTGAGTTAGGGTGTGTCGCAGCGGTCTACAATGGACACATTTCTCCTCTTCTACATCCACTAATCTGATTAAGGCTTGTTTGAAGGCCTAGGGTTGACAGAAGACACACTCACGCCACAGGGAGGAAGTTGGCTCGTGCCAGGAAGCTGCCCATGTAGCCGGCAGCGGCCTGGCGCAAGACAGAAGGCTGGGTGGGGCTCTGGAAGATCTTCCACAGGTGCTCCAGGAAGGCCTCGGCCAGCGCCTGACACGGAAGGAATGACGATGGGATACGCGACACAAACCACGGCATCTAAATCCAAACTTTCATTGAGACTAGGTACGCAGAAAGGTTGTGCGCTTGTGTTACTGACCAGCCGAAAGCTGCAGAGGTAGAAGAGCGAATACTGCACGTGACAGGAGGCGTGTGTGGGCAGGATGAGCTTGTCGAACACGCACGCCAGATCTTTGTACAGCTCCTTGGTCCTCTCCACTTCCAAAACACCTGCCAGGAATAAGGAGTGTTGTCGTCTACGGAATGATAAATGTGCTGAGGCAGATGTGTGCGTATCCGATCTGCTTGTCTGGTTACCGTTGCTGTGGCAAATGTCCTTGATGTAGGCCAGCAGCACAGTCATGAGTGTGTCCAGCCTATCAGCCACTGGATGGGCCATTTCACAGGCCCCGGCTGGCCCTGAAGACTGAGGGTCTGACATGTCCTCGTCCTGAGACAGAGAGAGCCAGACGGAGACAGACAGACAGGCAGAGAGGGAGAAAGAGTCAGACAGAGACACAGGAAGACAAACAGAAGAGAGACAGAGGGAAGAGAGAAAGAGACAGAAAGATACAAACACACCGACAAATGAAAATCATTTGTTGGTCCTAGACCCCTCTTACTGGCCTAGCACTGAATGGGAAGTAGCTCCTGAAAGTTCAAGATACAGGGTTGTGTGCTGTGTGTTTCTTAACAACATACCATATCAAACAGTCCCTCCTCCAGCTGCTCTCCTCCCTTCACCTCCTGGTGCACAGCGTTCTCCTCCATCTCCTCGATCTCCTCCCGCGGCGCGCTCACCTAGACACCCAGCCGGATTCGTCAGGCACGCAAACCATGTCCTACCATCACTAGCAAACGGTTCCACACCCGAGCGTTGAACATACGGAGAGACGAGCGTTATTGGAGACTCACGTCTAGCTTGAGCATTTTGCTGAAGATGAGCTCCAGGACGTCTTTTCGGAGGGCAGGGATGTACACGGTCATTCTCAGGAGGTTATGGACGTAACATTCCTGCAGGGGGAAGCACGTTTTGCACAATCTTATCGAACGCATTGTGACACGACGCACAAAAAACTGACAACATCCAACGTCTGTAGCCGTACGCGTGATGCCTAGCTAGGCAAGTTCCCACATACCCTGTACTTGCTGTAAGTCGCTCTGGATAAGAGCGTCGGCTAAATGAGTCGGATGGCTCAGCGGGTTAAGGTGTTGCTCATGATTGGAAGCTTGTGAGTTCGAACCCCGGCTGTGGCTATGTGATGTTGTGTCCTTGGGCAAGGCACTTCACCCTACTTGCCTCAGAGACTGTCCCTGTACTTAACGTAAGTCGCTTTGGACAAAAGTGTCTGCTAAATTAGGTAGTATGATTATTATTATTATTATTAAATGACTTAATGTAAATACCAGCGTTCTGGATGACTTCTGCACAAAAGGGAAGTGGTCAGTCAGAATGGGCATCAGGAAACGACTGGTGCTGAAATAACACAGAGAATCACATCTTGACCATGAAGCGTTTGACAATTAAACAGCTTCTCAACCAACACTGGTGAAACACGTTTCAAATGATATGGCTGGACTTGTGTACGTGAGTGTGTGTTCTGAGGGATACTTACGATGGAACATATTTAGCGATGACCTGCAGAGCCTGATGACACTGATCAAAGGTCCTGGGAAGGTCTAAACAAACCGAGATGACAAGAAAGACTCTGAATATCTATCTGAAAATTATCTCCATAAAGACTCATAGAGGAAGCCATCCTTACTTCCTTACAGAAGCCATACTTTTTTACTTTTTATACTTCGTACTAATTATTGTTTTTATACACCGCTTTCTGTAAAGCTATTGCCTAAATTGTGTATCTTTATTTAAGTTCCATATATGTTCTTTGTTTGCTCCATCCTGCCAAAGTAAATTCTGTGTTTGTGTAACTTGCATGGCGAATAGATTATTCTGATTCTGATCCACAACAGGAACCGGCCAGCTGATCGAAGTGGCAGCAACTAACTAAGAAGCAAGACGTATGATTAGGGTTGACTTCGTGTGCTGGTGGTTAGTCACCAGTGCTAGAGTGCCCCTTCAGTCCTTATCTACACATCACCTCCCTTCGCATCATCCTCTTTCTTCACCTTTAGATGCTTGCTAACGCTACCTTTCCCTAAAAAGGGCGAGCAGGCCTTGTATTACACCGCACACTTTCAGGTCACAAACAAAGACAGCACAGGCGATATTGTAGGGGGTTTGTTGAACCCAAACATGAATTTCCCAGGAGATCTACACTTACTTTCGTTTTCGTCGTCTGAATCGGAGATATCCACTCCTCCTTCACTGATCTTCACTCGCTCTACAAAACAGATCACAGTAGAAACATGACATAATTCACCAGGAAATTATGATGACAACAAGCATATGAAACACTAAACAAGGCATGTACAGTATGTGTAACTCATTATTATGCCAGATATATGTTCTATGTCTGCTCATTTCTGCCACAGTGAATTCTATGTTTGTTTATCTTGCATAGCGAATAAACCCCATTCTGATTCTGTAATTGGGTCCACTCGCTCCGCACTGAACTGGCCTCGAACCTGGGTCTCCGGCATTGGAGACAGACGCTCTAACAAGGAAGCTAAAGGCTGCAACCTCTAGCATCAGTCACTAGAGCATCCTTTGAGATCAGAGGAGTGTTGTTTACTTGCACATCAACTACTAGCTGGCTCCTGTTACAAATAGCAATAAAGACAAATACAGTGAAGCCTCGCTATATCACGGTTCACTTTTCACGGTTTCGCTACTTCACGGATTTGCATCGTGCATCGTGTTCTGCATTCTGATTGGCTAAACAGTCTCTCCAACACAAACCTGTGCATCAATAAATTTGCGGTATACAGTACTTTAAACAAATGCTTGGGCCTGTAAAAAGGGTTTGTTCTTTGGTTTTAATATATAATAGAGTATTTAATTGTATAATAATTGTAAAAACAAACAAAAAAAAGGTTTCTACTTCACGGATTTCACTCATCACGGGTTCTTTTTGGAACGTAATCCCCGTAAAAAACGAGGATTCACTGTATAGCATAAAAAACACACTTAAACTACAACATGAGTCTTTCCTTTGAGAGTCGGGTTTCATGTGGTTAAAGGTGTACACATACTAGGATGAATGTTACTTACTGGGGACAAAGTTGGACACCACCATCTTGAGGCAGGCACGGAGGTAGACGGTCTGGGCTGAGACCAGGTTGCTGAGGAAGGCCAGGTACTCCTCCACCACGGCTGGGCTCCGGCCCAGCCAAGGCAGCCTCTAAACCAGCAAAGGGATAGTGAAGGTCTACTGTACATTGATCACTTGGTACTATTTATAGTTTTTATATACCCCTTTCTATAGCTATTGCCTACTTTTATTTTTTTAATCTTTATTTAAGTTCCGTATATGTTCTTTGTTTGCTCCATCCTTCCAAAGTAAATTCTGTGTTTGTGGAACTTGCATGGCAAATAAAAACGAATTCTGATTATTCAACAAGTAAAACATATTCCGCTACAGTAATGGTTTATATTAAACATAAACATATTAAACATATTAAATATTAAACACTCAATCCCAAATATGAGACCAGATAGCTGTGTAACCTTTAGTAACCTAAATATGTATCATCATCCTGCATTTTGAGTTTCTCAGTTGCACACACTAAAATCAATTATTTTTAACAGAGATGACAGCATGACACTTTAGACCAGAACATCATTAGAATCAGGTGTGCTGGAGCAGGGAAACATCTAAAACTTTCAGGACAGTGGCTCCCTAGGACCAGGGCTGCCTACCTCTGCTTTAGACTGTTGGTGTCAAACTTGTGCCATCGAGGGCCAAGAAGGTGCAGGTTTTTGTGTCAACCAAGCACTACACCAGCTGATTTCACTAACAACTTTCTCTCCTCAGTGAAATCAGATGGTGTAGTGCTTGGTTAAAGTGAAAACCTGCAGTCTCCTGGCCCTCAATGGCATGAGTTTGACACCAATGCTTAGAGTTAGACTAATGGTATGGGCTGGACGTTCAGTACTCACCAAAACTGTATAGATCAGCTGTTCATGGTCCTTACTGAGTTGGGTCACACAATTCCGAAATTCCTGCAGCCAATTGATAATCTGCCCATCCTGTTACGAGAAAAGGAATTCATGTCATACACTTTGTATTCTGTTGTATTGGCTTGTAACTGTTGATCAGCGTTTCTCGTACTTTGATGTCTGGATCTGCCAGCTGATGTTTCAGCAACTCGTAGTCACTCGTGTCTCCCTGTTGAATACGAACCAGTGTCAAGACAATACACTACATCACCCACTGAGCACTTTCATTCACTTTCAAAAATTAAGTATCCGACAAACTAAATCGAGACTTTTGACTCACCTTTTTAAACTTGGCTAAAGTGTCCACAACACTGCCCCCAAACCTCACCGTCTTCATTGGGGGACTGTTCATGAAATCACGGTCTTCTATGTCCATGCTTTACGAAAATGTAAATAAAATGGATGTAGCGTTAGTAGATAAAATGATGGATGTGTCTAATATCCACTGGGCGCTGCTACTCCAGCGGCAATAGTTCCCGTTAATCGGCTACATATCGTTACTTTGAGTGTCTTTAGATCGTTTAAGGGTTGTTACTGTACAGATGTGTTCTTACCTGTCAAATAAAAAACTGGGGGTCACGAAAGCACTCCAATATATGATGTATTACTATCTTTATTTGAGAAGACATGAAAACACGTGCATTCCCAACGCTGTCACATTTCACAACAGGAAGAACAAATGGAGCTCGATCGTATTTACGGAAATGACCGGGATCTTTTCTTCGCTGGGATGAATCCGAGTTGAACCAATTGACACACCACCACCTACAGGCAAGAACGAAATCACAGCATAGACTTCTACATGTTAGAAACCTTCAACCCGTAACCAAATAATCAAGTGATTGATTCGGGAGTTCCAGAAGGTAAGTCTGTTAAATGAGTAAATGTAAGTCATTTACGAAGAAAAAATTGACAAAGAGACAAGAAAGCCTAAATAGCTTGTAGAAAACGAATTTAATTTCTGGCTAAATGAAATATCAAATCGTGTGTCAATGATGTCTGAAGGTGCTTGCTCGCACGGGGCTGACGATAAGCAGACCGAGTCAGCTAGGATGTACAGTTGTGGTCAAAAGTTTACATACACTAGTGAAGATCATGTATGCCATGGCAATATAGGGTTTTCAATAAACTCTACAACTCTTATTTTTCTGTGATGGAATGATAAGGAGCACATATTTCTTTGTCACAGAAAACATTCATGAAAAATGGTCCTTTTACGAATTTATTATGGGTCTTTTGAAAATGTGTCAAAATCTTCTGGGTCAAAAATATACATACAGCACCTTGAATTACCAATTTGGTGATGTAGAAAAAGTTGTTTCAATCCAATTTGCTTTTTGGCATGGCCTCCTAACTTCTTACGAGTGATTATGATTGACTCCAGCTGGTGACTTCTTTCAGTCCATGTAAATAGGGCTTGTTTGGCACATTCACTAGACTCAGCCAGAAATACTACAATGGGAAAGTCTAAGGAGCTCAGCACGGATCTGAAAAAGCGCATCATTGACTTGAACAAGTCAGGAAAGTCCCTTGGAGCCATTTCAAAGCAGTTGCAGGTCCCAAGATCAACTGTGCAAACAATTGTTTGTAAGTATAAAGTGCATGGCACAGTTGTATCATTGCCACGATCAGGAAGAAAACGCAAGCTATCACTTGCTGCTGAGAGAAAATTGGTCAGGTTGGTCAAGAGTCAACCAAGAACCACCAAAAAGCAAGTCTGCAATGAGTTGGAGGCTGCTGGAACACATGTGTCAGTGTCCACAGTCAAGCGTGTTCTACATCGCCATGGGCTGAGAGGCTGCCGTGCAAGAAGGAAGCCATTACTCCAGAAGCGGCACCTTACGGCTCGACTGAAGTTTGCTGCTGATCACATGGACAAAGACAAGGCCTTCTGGAGGAAAGTTCTGTGGTCAGACGAAACTAAAATTGAGCTTTTTGGCCACAATGACCAGAAATATGTTTGGAGGAGAAAAGGTGAGGCCTTTCACCCCAAGAACACCATACCTACCGTCAAACATGGTGGTGGTAGTATTATGCTGTGGGCCTGTTTTGCTGGCAGTGGAACTGGTGCTTTACAGAAAGTAAATGGAATAATGAAGAAGGAAGACTACCTCCAAATTCTGCAGGAAAACCTAAAATCATCAGCCAGAATGTTGGGTCTTGGACGTAGTTGGGTGTTCCAACAGGACAATGACCCCAAACATACATCAAAAGTGGTGAAGGAATGGCTAAATCAAGCTAGAATTAAGGTCTTAGAGTGGCCTTCCCAAAGTCCTGACTTAAACCCCATAGAGAATATGTGGACTGTGCTGAAGAGACAAGTCCGACTCAGAAAACCAACAAATTTAGTTGAACTGCACCGATTCTGTCAGGAGGAGTGGTCAAAGATTCAACCAGAAGCTTGCCAGAAGCTTGTGGATGTCTACCGAAAGCGCCTAATTGAGGTGAAAATGGCCAAGGGACATTTAACCAAATATTAACATTGCTGTATGTATATTTTTGACCCAGCAGATTTTGTCACATTTTCAAAAGACCCATAATAAATTCATAAAAGAAAAAATTTTCATGAATGTTTTTTGTGACAAAGAAATATGTGCTCCTTATCATTCCATCACAGAAAAATAAGAGTTGTAGAGTTTATTGAAAACCCTATATTGCCATGGCATACATGATCTTCACTAGTGTATGTAAACTTTTGACCACAACTGTACGTGTTTGAAGAGGAGAGCCTTAAAGCTTCAGACCTGTAAGATTGTATTAAAAAAACAACTACCACACACACAGCATATTCAGCACAGTCTCTTCATGCAACAAATGACAAAACACTAATACGCAAATAAATCAATCAAATTGGAATTGGTGCACACACCTGTTTGCCAGTTATAGGCATGGATGGGATTTACAAGAGTAGTGTGGTCTCTATGACCTGTGAAATTGATTTCAATGTGGCAGATGATCAGTACTCAGCTCTTCAGACTGAGAACATGGCCCTCGAGTAGCCAGCTGAAGTGAACTCTCACACTCACACACTCACATGCACTCATGCATGTCCAGTGGCTGAGCAGTGAAGGAATTGGGCTAGTTATCAGAAGGTTGTGAGTTTGATTCCTGGCTGTGCCAACATTATGTTGTATTCTTGGGCAAGGCACTCCCCCCTACTTGCCTGGGGGGAATGTCCCTGTACTTGCCGTAAGTCACTCTGAATAAGAGCGTCTGCTAAATGACTAAATGTAAACATTCATCACAGTTTTGTGTTTGGACTTTTTCAGTCTCAGGGAGACATTGCACAAGTCAGAGAAGCTGGAGGAGGAGCTGGACAAGGTTCGTCGAGCCTATGCGGAGATGGATGCCACCATCTGCTCCCAGGGCAACTGCATCCGAAAGATGGTGGGTGTGTCGAAAGTTCAGGAGCACACAATATGTGCTTTTGCCTCTACTGACAACAGTCTACAACAAAACCCTCACTGATTTCTAACTCCACTACACTTGGAGCAATAAAACAACAGCACTATCTTCTCTTAATCTTTTTATTTTTCTGTTCTTTCAGGAGAGAGAGAGAACCGGGCCCTGAAAGCCCAAGATGAAAAAACCAGCAGTGAGGTAATGCAAAATGACTGCATGTAGGTATGGACAGAGCTTGTCAGCTAGCTTGTAGGACACTGAGTTGAACTCTTTCTGTTTCAGATGTCTACCGTCTCATTTGAGAGTATAGTAGTCGGATGCGAGCTAGCCAGTGATTCCCAAAGACGTCCGTTTTTTACTCGTTTTTCGAACTTGTGGGTTACATTTTTGACGCTCAAGTGACCGACATTTAACCGAGAGCATCCGGTAATTTTTCGAAATAAAATATTGTTATTAATTACCGTGTTTCTTCGGCGGCCCGATAATAATCCCGATAATTATTTAGGGGGGCTGAAGAACATTTTAGGGCTAAACAGGGTTAACGACGCCCCTGATTTAACCAATGACATGCAAGTTATTCTTTTAATCTGTTCTGAAAGTACCAAATGTATGAAATTGAGCGTTTCATCCCAATTTGGAGCATGGATGTATTTGGAGACACTGAATTTAGGAACGGGAAATCCGAACAATAAAGTGGGGTTAAAGGTCGTTGAGGTGCGGCTCTTATCGATGCGTTCCTGGCGTTAAGCACACATTTAGTGAACACAAAAAGAACATATACTTCCTCAAGACTTTAAGGTCCTAAAATGAGTCAGACAGCTTCAACAAACAGAACACTTTCTGTTCAATACCTTTTTAAAAATTTAATTATACAAATAAAACAATCTTTACAAAGTGTATTTAAAAAATCACATTTGCATACGAACACTTGAGGAGGCCTGTAAACATTGAGATATGTAATCTTCAGAATCTTCCACCTATTGGAAAGAATGAGGCATCAAATTAAAAAATGTTTACTTCATAGTACAGGTCATTGCTTCAGGAACAGGTCTAACCACCAATCTCACAGACTTTTATCATTATAACAGGGCTTGGTGTAGCCATTCTGAGGTTAATCGTTAACGAAACGATAAGATGTCCTGTTAAGTACTTTTGTAGGCCAAAACGGATCGTTTCCTGGAACGTTGTTAGTTAAAACACACAAAAAATGAAACAAATTAGTTTCTATAAACAGACTCATTATTAAAGCCTGCATTATCATAAGGCCCCAGTCTCGGTTGTTGTGTCAGTGGAAAGTTTGTCATTATCCACGGCTTCAGACACCGTTTGCACGTTCTCATCTTGCCCCATAGCCAGGGTGACTGGTGGCGGCTCCGGTTGGGCATCTCTTGTGCTTAATGACATCCCGATTCCTGTCCTTTTTGCCGCCGTGTCTCGTCCACGAGGGGGGCCTCCGGTGCGACGCAGCGAGTTCCTGATGCCGCTGGAAAGACGGCTGGAGAGACGCCTCGCCACACCTGCGATACCCCGGTTCTTTTTCAATAGCCCGACGTCATCCTCCAACTCCTCCAGGGGCACTTCGATGTTACCCGTGTACCAAAACACCCACCAGATGAGGCTCAGGAAAATGATGATGGCACCGGCATAAATTAAAAAGTCATAGAAGAACACATCAGCAAATACGCCAATTAAAAGAATGAGCAATCCGAATATGTCGAAAGCGACCGCCAACCAAAAGGCGCACGAACAGCGGCCCAGACCACGATAAGTCGGTTCCATGATACCAAGTTACTTGGAGTTAACAATATTCGCTTAACATAACGTAAAATCATTTGCGTTTCGTTTTCCGGATTATAGTCGACGGTTGGCTGGTGTTTCAAAGTGCGGCGTAAGATGAGACAGGTGAGGAAAGTCACCGCTATTCTGCTACCTGCCACACGGCGCAAAAGGGAGTGGCGTGGTTACCAGGTGAAGGGGGGGGCGGGGGTGTCATACTGGGTAGACTGCAGCAGAGCGGTAGATACTCAGAGTGGCGACAACCTGTGATCTAGCCGCCAGCGCGGTCACGTGATTCATGTAGCTCTCAATAGTTCCAAACAAAACTCCCGCTGCCCTGTTCTCCTATGGGACAAACAGCGGTGAACTTGCTTTTTAACGGTAAATATAACAAATAAACATTACACTGGTACATTTACAACTGTTAACGATGTACATACAAAATTGTCAGTGGTGTGTATTGAGTGGCGGGATGTCAACTGAAAGCAGCGTAATCAGACTATTTCTCCTGTGCGTTGTTTCGGGGGTAAGGAAAGCGTATATCTACCGCTCTGGACTACAGTAAGACAGCGACAACATAACGAAGAGGTTGATCAAACAACAACTAAAACATGCTTGTATATGTGTGTATCAGTACCGCTGCTCCCTCCACGCGCATCACGTCGGGCACCAAGTGACTAGGGGGGCACGAAAGTGGCGAGGGGCACCAAAAGAAGAAAAAATACATACTCAAAACGTAGCGAAAATAAAATCGTTCATGCTTAGCGATGTGTGGTCCAAAAACGGACAATCCAAATAAATGGCGCAGTCAAAATGTCCCCATTTGACCTACGAAGTCAACACTATGTTATGCATGTCAGATCCCATATCCCACACACCTTGTGCATAGGACGCCTGTTAGAACAGGTAACAGTCTCAAGAGAAGTTGTTGGACTATGTTGTGCTTCTCTAATATGAACATATTTAATTATGCACAGTAGTTACAGGTTGTTGAATGACATGTTAACTTATGAAGATAAACATGAACACAATTGAAGTTTGGCTAAAAATGTTGAGCAGATACATTCATATCACCACTTTAGGAAAAGGGAAATTAAATATTAAAAAGTTCATTTTCACAGTTAAAGTAGGCTACGTTAATAAATAAACAGTAAATTAAGATGGCTAGGATTTCATTTGAAAAATGCAACACTACAATGTGGTGACCTACTGCTAAAAAACTTAACAAAAATACATTGACAAACCAACAAGATCAACACATTATGTTACGTTTATGAAATGTCCAGACTAACATAATTACTGAATTCTAATTTGGCTGTATATTTGATTGCATTTAAACACTGACAGATGGGAACACAATAATTCTGACCTAGAAACATAAGAGTCAATGATTCCAATCCTGGATTTCTTAGATAGACCATGGATGCCCATGTGTCCATCACAACCTCAGCAATCAAGTCCAGTCATGTCCAGTTGCATTTCTCTGCCCCCTAATCCTATTTCTGAGGATTTACCAATCCCCCACAGAACAGCAGCTTCAATGAAAACAACAGATTATGGTAGAAAATAAAACAGGGCAAATCCTTATAGATAACAATCCAACAGATGGGAAGCAGAAATTATGTTTAGACTCAAACAGAACAATCACGGAATGTTCCCTTATTTTTAGAGATTGTACTTGCCCATATTAAGAAAAAAAGATTCTCTACGCTATTTACAATTAATTAAGAGCACATTCTATTCATGTAGACTGTATTGTAGCAACAATCTAGACAGACTTGTAGGTAGATACTGAATAACGACAACTTCTGTCAGCATTACATCCAGTCAGCTAGTTGCATATCGAAAGGCCCAATTCACTCCTTTGGTATGAAACCCACCAACACACACTTGCACACACACTAACATGCTGGACTTCAGTCCAGTCGGAGGCTATCAGTGCTGCTCCCTCTGGCTCCCCTTGCCATGGTTGACCTTAGTCAGCGCCTTGTGTTCCAGACTCTGCTTGACCACAGGCACCCACACAAGCCCCGTCACCAAGAACATGAGACCCACCGACAGCAGGAGAGGCCCCAGCAGGTAGGGCATGTTCCCCATCTGGGTGAAGTACAGCAGGGAGAGAGCCGTGCCTGAACCGAACAGCACGCCCCCGATTAGGATGGCCAGGATGGGCTTGTGGAAGTGGGACCAGCAGCGGAGGTAGGGGGCACGGGGCTGGAGGGCGATCTTAGCAGGGTTAGAGTTCAGCGGGGAAGATGCCCCTGTGTCGTTGGCTTCCTGGCAGGAGCACTCCATTTCGGAAATGGTGCTCACTGTGGAGAGCATCCTGAGCTGTGTGCTGCAGAGAAATAAGATAGAATACACTCACAAGTCACTTCAGTGGCAAGCACCAAATAAGTATGTCAAATTCAACACCCACTGGTACTGTCAACCCATTTATCACAATTAATCCAATCAATGATGAAATTCAGCAAGACTGCAAAATGTATTGAACTGTGATCATGTCATGAAAGATGAATCCCGTCTCGTCTTACCTTTTCTCCGTAACCTAAAGGCTGATCTTTTTTTTTGTCTTTCCCCGCTGTTCATCAGTGACAATCCCCCTGCTCACATCAGTGATATTTGGCCTCTGCCGATTGCTGCCAAAGCCACACCCACTCAGTGTCCCACCCATTTGTTTTCTGCCCAACATCATCCAACAAATCACTAATCTGTTCTACTTTATATACCCTCATGACAGAGGGATTTCATGTAATTTACCATAGTAATGGCCATTCCAATGCTTAGATACGGATGGGAGTATTATAGATGTATCACAGCTCAGTATGATGACAACAGGTTATATTAGAACCAATGGATTACACTGATGAAATGAGTCATTGAATCATTCACAACAATAATCCTCACGGCATCTGCTTAATTAGGAGTGTAACTATCCAGCATGTCACTGTACGACTCTAGTGAGTAACAACTGGTGAAATGTCGATTTACACATATGATGCTCTAATCACTTGGGAATGGAAGAAATATCAGCTTTAATGGAAAAAAAATGAATACAATATAAATTTTTATTCTTTTAAAACTGTACTTGCAATGCAACTCAATAATAAAACGTATGTAATTTAATCGGATGTCACCGAGCCGTCATGAATTAGCTTCATGTCATGTCTGCTGGACTACACAAACATTAAGCCACTGCAGTCACATACATTAAATCATTTTTCATCACGTTACCCATACCACAGCAAGTATACATACTTTTTTTAGGAATCATCTAGGCAAGGTACTATCCTTTCTTTCATCACAGTTGTATTAATGTCATGAAAGCATACGCAGAACTGGTTCCCCAATTTAATATTTTATTGTCATAGTAGTTGCTTTATTAACATGTGAACACGCTCAAGCACCCTGCCAGAACGTTCTAAGAGAAACCAAAAGGTGGGTAAAACCAATGGGAGACACGTACAACCAGTATATCGTTTTGGTTTCAACTAGTTAAATTCTCTCCAAATTTTTGTTGTTCTTTTCTCAATATTTTTTTTGTATTCCAAGCAATTACTGGTCCACATCTGTTTACAGATACAACTGCTGCTGCCATTTTTCAGTTTCATCAATGGAAGCAAAAAAAAAATAAACAAAATAAAATAAACAAAATTAACAATTGGAGAGAGAGGAAAAAAATGCTTTTAATAATCATGAGTAGACCAGCATAGGTGGATGGGAAAAGGGTGGGGGGGGACCTGACCCAAAAATGGCATAGCTGAGCTCTCAATATGAGAAAGCTGACTCACGTGGACTTGATCTTGTTTTTCGCTTGCTTAAAAACAGGTTTCTTTTTCACAGAAGTTTTTTTTTAAGCTGATCTTCGACAGTGAGAGGGGGAGAAGAGAGGGGCACAAGAAGGGTCTTCGTTGCCACCGACAAAGTTGACGAACATCTAGGCCAACTCCAGCTCCCCCACCCCCCATATCCGTCTTTCTCGCCAGTCTGCGCAGGGACCTCCATGCAACAGCTTTAGTCCCTCTCGGCAACAAGCTTCAAAACCTTCCCGATGGCAATGGTCTTACCTGGAGTGGGTGGAAAGGAGAGGAGTTGACAAATGAAACATCCAATGTTACATGCAAATAACAGGAAAAACTACCGTATTTTTCGGACTATAGGGCGCACTTAAAAGCCTTTATTTTTCTCAAAAAACGACACTGCGCCTTATAATCCGAAGCGCCTTATATATGGATTAATTATTTTGTTTACTGACCTCTAAGTGTGGTGTGTGGTACAAGGCACTAAATAAAAATGTTTTAGTACGACTTTGGTAAACTACAAAGCCGCACCGCTTGCAGCATTACGGCTACCGTAACCAGGAGTGTCGCGGAGTAATACATACTGTGCTTCACCATAATATTATTCGGCTGATTTATCTGGGTTTTTTTTCTGCTTAATGCGCCTTATAGTCCGGTGCGCTTTATATATGAAAAAAGATGGAAAATAGACCATTCATTGACAGTGCGCCTTATAATCCAGTGCGCCCTATAGTGCAAAAAATACGGTAACCCTGATCCTGGAGAGCTACTGTCCCAAAGGTTTTAGATGTTTCCATGCTCCAGCACACCTGATTATTCATTATCAACCTCTGTGCAAGCCTCATAATGACCAATTCATTCGAATTAGATGTGCTGGAGCAGGGAAACATCTAAAACATTCATTAGAGTGGCTCTTGAGGACCAGGGTTACCTACCCCAGACCTGCCTACCCTTGACCTAACCAGACAGGTCCCCATACCTTCATCCCGCAGGGTGAATCGTCCCATCTGAGGGAAGTCTTTGAAGGTCTCAAGGCAGATGGTTCCAGCGGTGCGCAGGCGGGCGATGCACACCTGGTCCTGTTTGACGAAGCGCGGTCGCGTCTTACTCTTCTCTCCCGTCTTTTTGTCTACCAGACAGATTAAGGCCTGTGACAGATCAGACACAGGTTAATGTGTAGTCCTATCCTGGAAACGCCAGACCCTGCTGCCAACAGCCAGCACATTGTTGCCAAGACATGTTAAGCACCATTTAGGTCAGGCATGGGCAAACTACGGCCTGTGGGCCATGTACGGCCCATCAGGCTTTTAAATCGGGCCTGCAAAACTTGTTCAAACTATGTATCAAATCGCTTTTTATTATCTATGATCAAATCACATTAATTTTGACTTTCCTGCAATTGCCGCATTTCCCCAGCAGATAGCGCAGATAACGAAAGCTAACGTTATGAAACGCAACGAAGCTAACAAAGCAAATGTAATAACATTGTATAAGGTTGACACAGCAAATACAATTTTACAGTACATTTGAAAAAAAGACTATCCTGCCAGCTATGTCATTGTCTCTCCCCCCCCCCTCCCCCAGTCAATTTCAAGATTTTCATGAACAAAGTAGACATGGTCTAGCCACTAGAGCTTCTACTGTGCCTGGCTGGAGCGCGTTCAATAGCAAATGGATGTGAAATGATTGTGTAAATGTTAACATAAGAGGTTTCAGTCAAACAAGTTATAATTACATGGCATGCATCTCAAAGGTGCAATAGTGTACCTGTAGGAAAGCAAGTCATAATAATAATACACCTTGCTGCGAGTACCAAAATTCCAAATTGGTTTAGAACTGGGCAACAAGGCCCTCAATAAGAGTCATTATTATTTCAGACACTTTGTACAGGCTCATACTCTGTAGCAGCTGCAATCATTTAGAAAAGTGAACAGACCGTTTTGCTGGAATTACTTAGTAGGTGTCTGTATATCACCTGATGGACACCCTTGTAGCCAATCAGGAATTGAGTATCACCCATCATGGTCCAAAACCGAATTTTATACATCATGATTCTTGTATGTAATTTAGATTAGTACAAACACACAATCCAGCCATCTGCTCCTCAGCTGGCCCACCTGTCAAAAGGTTTGCCCACCCCTGATTTAGGTGCAAACACATTTGTTTTATTGTCAAGACCATGTCAGTTCATTAGACATTAAGGATGTTAGTAGAACAACTGGCATACAAGTGGTGGGTATATTTACCGTGATTTGCACTTCCTCGATGCAAGTGTGGATGTGAAGGACTGCGTTGTAACCCGGGCAGATTATCGATTTGTGTTCAATGATGACTATCTATAAGAAACACATAACAGACACATTGTTTAAAAAACAAACGAACACCATCCATCCACCAGTTAGTGACAACCCTAGAAAGAATCCTATGAACTAAATCTTCATCTTCCTTGTACACAATAAGCACCATGTGTAGGGAGACAGAATTGAAAGGGTTTTAGAACAGCAGCAGTTAGTATTCTTGCCACCTACTGTTATCACACTTTTATCAGCACCACTACTCCTCCCACAGTATTTGCACTGCTGTGTCTTGTTCCCTGCGTTGTGCTGGTTTTGTGAAAGCTTTGGTCGCATGGTTTATTAAATACTCCAGTTTTTCCTTGAAAAATAAATACCACCTGCATGCTAGCTAGCCACAGCTTTAGCATGCCCTAATAGTCATGCGAGGGCTATTGCCCTGTTTGTGATCTTCTGAATATCCAGCTGTGATAACAATAATGAATATAATGAAAAGGATTCAGTCATAGAAGTTAGCTTGCTAGTTGAGTGTGTGTTTTAGTAGTAGACATTAGCTAGTTGAGTGTGTGTTTCAGTAGTAGACATTAGCTAGTTGAGTGTGTGTTTCAGTAGTAGACATTAGCTACCTAGTTGTGTATGTTTCAGTAATAGGCATTAGCTAGCTAGCCACTTAGCTGCATCAGCAGTTTCCACCTCAGTTAGGCAGTTGATACCAGTACAGAGCAGACACTATGAACAGCTGGGGTGGCTGCACACCCACCTCTCAATTTCCCAAGCAAAGATATGGTCTCTCGTTCATAAACAGCGAATCACATAAGGACTCGGGCTGGGTGGCGTGGGTGGAAAAAGTGCGGGCGCAGGCCTGCCATGGTGACTCACCTGGGCGTCGAAGGTGCGCCCCGAGTGACAGAGGTTCTCGGCGTTGCAGAGGATGAAGCCGGGCAGGATCTCCTCCTCCTCGATACCCTTCAGCCTCAGTTTGAGGTTCTCCCCTGGGGAGGCGTCATCCGTCTCCACGTCGTCCGACAGTAGGCTCAGCACCTCCACTGTGTGCTGGGGGAGGACAGAGAAGGGGGAGGAACCCGTAAGTGGGGAACACAGGAGAAATTGGGAAGGTATGGAACATTTCTGGAAGGGTCTTCTATGATACTTCTACTCACACCAGGCCATATTACAATGAGCTGCAAGGGAACCAACAAATCTGAGCACACCTGTCTATTTTAACTCATTCAAATGAGAAAACCTTGCCGACATGCGGCTTGCCTCAAAGCGGTTCTGCAAAGCCTAGCAGGAGGTTTAATAAGGCGTGGCTCTATGGCAGAGGTCTGGGGAATCTCTTACCCTGTTTGGCATCATGACGAGCTGCTGTGCTTTGCTGATGGAGCCTGACTCCAGTTTCCCCAGGATCACAGTGCCCATGTCCTGACCAGGAGAACAGCAGAAGGGAGGACAAACAGGATGTCAGCACGAAAAAGAGGACATTGGTCAGAAGCTAGAAATCCATATAATTTAACATGCACCTTTCTGAGGCTGAGATTAAGATATGAGAAGCAACTACAGCATCAAACCTGATACGGTCAGTTGACCACCACAGAAACCCCCCCTCTTTTTGTCTTTTTTTGTTGTTGTTGCACTTAGTCTTGACAAACATCAATAACATTAACCGATCTTTCTCAGGGGAGGACTTGTCCAGAGCCTCACCTTGTATTTGTCTACAATGGGTAACCTGACAGGACCGCCGCTCGATCTTTTGAAGTTTGGCAAACTGTCCAGATGCGGAATGAATGGTAACCCTCTGCAACAGGAAGACAAGTGACGAGCGTTCAGATGAAACGCTCGATCGATACGCTCTCTAAGAACAGCTCCCAACTGGTCTAAACCTCAGGACCCACATTTGTCTTTGGTCATTAAAGTCGTAACCCACAAGTTACGTTTTCAAATTTATTGAGCAAAACAATGTGTGCAGTAATCCTTTGTGGTAATTATTGCGTTCTAGAATGTGGCCAGCAAATCGTGGCCTTTCAAAATAAAATGCATCGTCGGAACACAGCTACTTTCCATGCTGCGCCTCAGAAAGAAAAAGATACTCACGTATACCAAGTGCACAGTTCTACGGGCTCCTTGAGGTTGGCTCCTGTTAGCCCAGAGCAGGGCATGAAATGAATGTCTTTCTTGGGGTTGAATCCGACTTTCTTCAAAAATGGCACTAGTTTCTCCTTACATTCTTCGTACCTGAAGACAAGGACAACCGTGACACAACTGATGAGTTGGGAAATCAAAGGAGGGTAGGTGCCATTAAGTTAGCCTGCGTATCGGTAATCTACCATCACCGGGTACTTGTTTTAACCATGTACTTTAGAGATCTGTCTTACGCATTCTCAACAGGCCCCAGCATCTGACAGTTTCCTAAGGTCTTGTGAAAAGAGGTGCGAAACAAACGTACCTCTCCAGGCTCCAGTTCACCGTGGGGTCATCCATTTTGTTAACGAGGACGATGAGATGCTTCACCCCAGCAGTTTTGGCCAGCATGGCATGCTCCCGCGTCTGGCCCCCCTTCTCAAAGCCCGTCTCAAACTCGCCTTTCCTGGCTGAGATGACCTGCGGATCAACAAAACGTTGTGGACTTAAGCACAAAAGTAATTTTTTTGGGTGTTGTAATACATCATAGACACAAACGCTTATTTGTCGTCGTCCGTCCGCCCCCCCCCCCCCGTGTGTTTTTAAGTCCTGTCTCAATGTAGTTGGATTTTAAATAACATTTAACTAAATAACAACGAGCAAACTGTCATTGCGATAAGGCGTGTGCTAAACAGGTGTTTGTTTATGAACAGAGACAACACGGGAATGGATCATGTTTAGTGTAAATTGGTCTGACAGGTTCAAGCTAACACTGGTGGTTAGCATGGGGGAAGGTATTCAGTGTCTCTGATGTCTGCCCCGGGGCCGTTGCAGCCAGACTCACCAGTACAGCCAGATCGGCTTGCGACGCACCCCCAATCATGTTGGGCACGAAGCTTTTGTGGCCTGGGGCGTCCAGAATGGTAAAGTGCTTTTTCTCCGTCTCAAAGTATGCTCGGCCCACCTCCACGGTCTTGCCCTTGTCTCTCTCTTCCTGGTTAGTGTCGAGGGCCCAGGACAGGTACCTGGTAGAGAAGGAGGAGAGAGAAGCGCAGAGTAAAAAGTTAGGGGACAATCACTATACAAGTGGAGGTTTACACAATAATCAAGTTCAATATGACATATCAAATTTATCAACATAATCAGCTTATAAATGCAGCATTCAAACTAAAAACACATCTTCAGAACAATAAAAAAGCTGATATGTTTTCTTCCCACAAAACCCCTTTCAATGCCCTGGTTAAGGACCTTGAGCGTATCTGAGAGTGTGATATGAACTCACCAGGTTTCCCTGTTCTTTTCCTTGGCCTCTCTCTCATACTTTTCCAGAGTTCTCTTCTCTACCATGCCAGTTAGATACCTGAGAGGCAGGGCAGGAGGGCAGGATGCAGGGGAGCAGAGGGAGAGAGGAGAATATTAAATGCAACGAGTGTTAAAAGTGGGACTACGTGCATCTCAAATAAATTGAGTAAATAATTGAGAGTACTTCCACTTACATGATTTGTCCTCCGATAGTTGATTTGCCAGCGTCTGGAGGAAACACAATTAAGAATCAGAAGGAGCAAGTTTCATTAGCCTGAGAGTGAACACCCGCCACAAGACATTAATTAAAGAAGATTAGGGAGTAATTATTCATAACACTGATGGGTTGTGTTGTTTATTAGTCATCTGAGAGAATCATTTAGAAAAGTATTTTTTACTTTATAGAACAATTTATAGGTGAAGTGTGACATGAAACGAAGTGAAGAGGGGAAGAAATGCAAAAAGCCACGGCCATCTTTACACCCAGGCCCCAACAGTAAGGCCTCAGCCACTGTGGCGAGCATGCTTATCCACTGGAGCCACCAGGACCCTCACCAACATGGCCGATGAACACCACGTTCACGTGCTCCTTCTTGGGAGCGTCGGGCTGGGCAGGCGCCATTTTAGGCGTTGGCACTTCCTCGTCTTCCTCCATGATTTCCTGCTGGATCTCCTCCGCCGCTGGCCCCTCATCGCCAGCCGAACCGCCTCCTGGCTCCGCCTCGTTCGGCTCGGTGCCTTTCTGGTCCCATGTCTCTTCTGTGGTCATTTCAGAGTCTCCATTCTCCACCGGGGCTGTGAAAGGGATAAACGGTCACTGAGTCGTCTGCCACTGACGGGGTCGTTGGTTTCTTGGAACTCTTTTGTCAGTCAAGGTGTCATTTCAAAACATTGCCAGTCAACATGACACGATATATTTAAGGGCGACAGGGTGACTTAGCGATTGTGCCGGGTTCAGTTTTGGCTGCTGTGACAACGGCTGACAATGCAGGCAGTCGCAGAGGAGGGCTTGTCATTCAAACAATGAGCCAGTGAAAATGTGCAATGGAATATAGGTTAGAGGGGAGAGCTCTATGGCTATGCACTCGGCCTGTGTTTCTGGCTAGGCTTCAAGGCCTTTTCCGCTGTCTTGCATACTCACAACTTTTAAGGTAAATTAAATACGTCGGGAGCTGAAGTCACCATTTTACAGTAATAGTAAATCAATCTAAAGATTAGGTTAGATTAGATCTCCCTGACATCTATAAGCAAACATAAACTAATAACACTGGTACACTGACTACCAGTTTCAACTAGTTACCTAATGGTTAGTATTCAGATCTTTTCTCTTTAGAAGCAGTTGTATTTTATTTAAACACTACTAACTTCCTCAGTAGACACAGTTCAACGTCATCTGATAAAGCACACGTTTCTTAGACTAGACTTTAGGTTTGCTATGGGTACAGCCAGGTGAACTGTTTACAACAATAAGGTGGAGATCACACTCAGGCTTTACTGCTGACATGATGCCATAGAGAGGGAGAGAAGGTGGGGAGGGGTTAGAGGGAAGCACAGCAAAGACTGCATAGTGCGTCATCAGATGATGGTATCCACAAATGTCTCCATGACATCACTGGTTAATTGCTACTTCTAGGAAACAACAGGGAATACAAATCTTTCAAGGATGCACAAAACTTCCAGCCTCTAATCTACAATAGATAATAGCTTAAAAAAATTAAGAAAAAAAGAAATTTCTACATTTGTTCCTTGTAAGTAATAGAGAACAGAAAACTAATACTTTTATTGGGCATATCATTTTCTACCTCATGACAGCATTGCTGGTCATTGTTAAAGAGTCAATGGATTGTGAGGCCACCTATTTGAGGACAATACCAAGCAATGGTGGCCCCCAAAAGGAAACCGTCTATTTAGTGATAAACATTCACTAGAGAGAGGGGGAGACAAGCACATGTGTGGGAGGCACAGACAGACACACACACCAAACAGAACTACAAGACATACCTGCAGTTTCGGAGACTTCCATGGTGGCGACTGTTTCAACATCAACTGAAAAAAGGACAGTTATCTTTAGGTGCATCATTTACCCAGAACCCTGAAACTCAAGGTCATTGTAGTTCAGAATGGAGGTTGAACACAGTACTACTGCGGCATGTCAGATCTCACACTTTTAAGAGAGTTGGAGTGTTACTGCTCCTTCAGTTTATCCTATACCAGACCACTTATTGAAGCTGGTGTTGCAGTAAATGATAAAACCAGTTCCACAAGGTAAAAGATAAACGTAGGTAAAGGACCAAAGAATGTTTAGACCATTCTAATTCAACAGATTGAACCATGGGTAAAAGTGTGTATGAACATTGGCAATTAACAGTTTTGATAGGTTGGTTTTAGGGTGCCAGTTGGCTTTGCCGACTTGAGTCCTGCCAATAGCAAATTCACAACAACATGTAAGAACTTAGCATTAACATCTCAAATAATTCGTGTCCAGACCCATGTAATTATCTTCATTTCTATGTATTTACTGTTCTGCAGTGCATCTGCTGTTGGTTTAGATTCTGTGACAGGGCTGTAGGTGCTTAACTCAGTAACTGCGTTAACACCACGTCACACCAAAAAAATGACACGATTGGTTCCAACTTCAACAAGTTATTAGCTAGCCAGCTACGTTTACTACCTTGGCGAAACAAGTTATGTCTGTGGAAATAAAGTATCAAAGGACGACAGTTCCGTTGGGAACACGCTTAAACGCCAACTAAGTAAGCCTAGATAGCCAGACTGGTTGTTATACAGACCAACTTGCCACGCCAATCTACAAATACGGCTAGCCTAGCTGGTTTAGCAATGTCCAGTAGCTAGCGTGTGTATAAACAGAGGCTGATGCTGTATTATTAAAACTTCCCAGAACTTCGTAAGTAGGTGAACTTGTGCTGTGCAACCAAATATGTTGCTTTGTTATAGCGCAAGTGACCACACAAGCCTAAGTGGCTATAATTCTGCCACAAGATGCTATGAATTTTAACTTCAGTCACAGCTGACAACCAGGCGGATCCCGGCAAGTGTGCTAAGCTAACTGCTAATGTTAGCCACCGTGCCGGCCAGTAAGGTCTTCATTCAGGAGCTAATTAGCTAGCAAGCTAACGTTACCCGACTGAGCACAGGTGTCAAGATAACTTCCGAGCTGATCACAAATAATATAGCGAGCTGGCTTCATATTGCGAGTACGACGGTTCCACTTCGGCTAGGAACCAGATGTGATGAACGAACAAGTTTATGGACCAGTTAGAGGCATACTAGCTGTGGACTAACATCATGCCTCCCGTTTGAGCGGTTGAAATGTCTGCATGCGTGTCTCACACGGTCCTCCAGCCTGGATGGAAAGCTAAGCTAGGCTAGCAGGCTAAACGCAAACGTGACTGCGAACTTACCACCGGAATCGGGATTTTCCGAGGGCCCTTTCATAAAGAAGGCCGGGACGAATTCGGCGGCGTTGACGTTGGGTACAAACGGTTTGGCCTTCACGTTGAGGGCTTTTAATGCTGATCCAAGTTCTCCGTCGATCGTGGCCTCCACATCGTCCTCTTGTTCCCAGGAATCAGGGGCAGAGTCTCTGGGGTCCATCGTGTCTTTCTGCTAGATTTTCCACAACTATGGTGAAGACTTGAGTTACGCAGTTGATCTACCTTAGTGACCAACCCCTAGCAAACCCGATGTTGAGGTCACCCCTAAAAAATGATAAAACTTCCCCCCTCTAACGTCTAATATGTGCCCAATTTACTTGAAATAAAACTGCCGGTTTCTCTCGGTGGGGAGACTCGAAAAAGAGGTCTTCGACTCAGCACTCCAGCGAGTCCTCGTGTGCGCTGCTGACTCTCCCCAACCGATGGGAGCCACATTCTGGTGTATTCTGGGATATGTTGTGCGACTTGAACGTTGCCTTCTTTTGAGTACACATGCTGTTGGCGTACAGAAAACTACATTTCCATACACGTTAGGAACTGACTTTTACGTCAGATTTCCTGACTCCTTTTCAGTAACCGCACATTCAATATTTTTTTGGATTATTATATTATATTATTAAGTCTAAAATGTTGTATCTATTTTGTATCATAGCGGATACAGGCGCAGTCTTGAGTGCTGACAAATTAGTTAACCACTAGTTATCGATGTTCAATTATTATTATTATTTTTTTGTTTTTTTTTGTTTTGAGAAACGTTTCCTTTAAATCAGTCGGTATATATTAAAGCCGAGTCTATGTCATTTTGTTACAACATTTATCAAATGTTTTACTCCGTATGCTCAGATTAATGCATGTACGTGTGTCTTCCACACGAGGGAAACGTTGTATCGTAAAAGACCAGACTGGTAATTGAGGCATACAGTATATAGTGGAATAATGGCCTTGTCTTTCAACCACAGGGCCTACAAGGGTCCATGGAATGATTACACCCCCCAAAAATAATTGCCTTCATGTTTTAATAAATGTGAGTCCAACACATTTACCCCCTTTCCACTTGGAATTACAATTCACAGAAAAGAGAGTAATCATAATTAATCATATGCATACCACCTTTTTGCAGACAGCACAGTTAATAGTGAACTATACTAGTCTTATTTTCATCAACAGCATCTAAAAAAGTGTTCCAAGATTAGGAACATACCATGTTAAATAGTATAAATAATTTCTATGATGATAACATTTTAATGGATTATTGCACCAGAACAAGTCATAAAAAAAGAGCTTTAGAACAGAATGTGTACATTTAACATTTGATTGTGACGTAAATAAAGTAAGAAAAGAAAGTAAGTAAGAAAGTAAGAAAAGAAAATATGATTTAGTCTATTCCTGACACAATATGCCATACATACAAATAAGATATTCAACATTTAAACAAAAAAGACATTTAAACATAAAAGATGCACAGATAAAATAAAAGAAGAAAGAAAAACATAGGAAAGGACACAACTATAATATTTAAGACACTGAGAACAGTATATTCACTGTCTTCTGCTTTGGATAAACAACATGTCAATGGCACAGTGTTCTAGACATAAAGTCAGTGTTTCATAGAAGACAATGGTAAATAAATATGTCATCAACCTGCCAGGTACTAATAACATTCCCTTTTGAACAAAACACAGAAAATAGAGTAAAATAATTTTGAAGTTTCTTATGGAGGCTGGACGGATATATGTCAGGAGTTATTGTAAAACGTCATTATCGCAACAAAAGTTAATGATTTGTCTACAAATAAATTAAGAACAAAAAAAACATCTACTGAATCAATACAAGGTAAACAAAAATTAAATAAGGTAATTTAGTAGTCATATACTTCAAAACATGTGCAATAAAGCTAAACAGCTTTGCATTCATTCAGTGATGTTTGCAACAGTTCGTCTTTTAACCAATGACAGCACATTGAAGGAACTCTCTCTTTTTATGGTAAAGAACAAACGTTTCCCCAACGTGAATGCTAAGCAGTTATTTGCTAGTGGATAAAAGGCCACGATTTCTCCAGTTTTATAATCTACATAAAGAGAAAGCTAACCTAATGTTCACAATCAACGCCCCAAAATAATGTGCAAATATTGACGGTGGTTGGTGTATTAATTACATACGATGTGAAGGGATAGCTGGGTTAGTGCACACACTGAGTTTTTCTCTGCCTAATTCAAGTTAAATGCCAGTTAGGTTTCTGTTCGGATTACAATCCCTTCTCTAAAAAAAATATATGGTGTACTTGTGTACAGTATTTACAGTAGATACAGAATTATAATAATGTATTTCCAGTGTTAGGTAAGTCACCTTACTTGCATATTTTATAGCTGCTTCATGTCTAACCCATAACACTTTGTTGACAGAGGTGGTTATGGTCCTTCACTTTTGCCACATTTTCTGTTCCCATGTCCTACCAGGTGGTCAGAACCATTGCCCCCCCCCAACCATGTTTTATTATTGATCCCCAGACAGAGCCACTGGTTTGCAGCGTTAACACAACCCCCCATACCAAGGCTACTACACTGAAATCTTCCTTCTCAAACCTCTTCCCTCTTCCCCACACATGGTCCTTACATTTTCAAACCATTTGAAGCTGAAGGAGAAGCATATATAACAATAGCACTATCAAGCTATACTGCTCTCCCATTTACAAATATTAAGAAACAGCACTGCAAAGGAAAATGAGACAAGAGGGGTAGATTGACAGATTTGAACCCCTTTTAAACCACTCCTGGTACTGGTACAATTTGAGAGCTTGTACCAAGATACCAGGAGCTGTCCTATCTGTTGGTCTCCTCTGCCTCCTGACCCTCAGGCTGCCTGTGCTCCTCTGTGTCTTCTGGGGCCACCTCTGTGGGGACAGGCTCAGCAAAGCCCTGGGCAGTCTCCATTGGTGGTCCAGGGGCTTCAAGGACCTCCTCCTCAGGGGTTGGGAGAGGGGGGGTCGGGGAGGGGGTGGGTACAGGTGTGGGTGTGGCAGCCCCATCTCTGACTGGCACATCAGCATGGCCCACGGAACTGGTCTCGCTATGGGAATCATAGCCCACTCCTGACCGGCGGAACAACTTCTGACCTGTGGGAGGAGATGTGGATTTTGAGAAAAGAATAAGATAATTCTACATTGTGTAGAATTAAAAATGACGTATTATTCAAATTGAATGGAGTACTGAAATGCAAGTGGAGTTTCTGTCTGGTCTTACCTGGTAGTCTTTTGCTAGATGAGGTGGGTGTGTCTTGTGTGTCCAATCTTTCTGCTTGGGCTTTCATGGCGTAGGTGGGCTCTGTGGAATCCAGGGAACCTGAGGCAGATATAAAAAACATATTATTTAGTAATATATATTATATATTATATATATATACATACATATTTACTTAATGTGTCTGTATTGTCTACTTTATATGAACATAATCATCAAGAAATAATCATGCAGAAACTGAATTAAACACACACAACACACACTTTTTTATCCAGTTGATTACCTGCAGCCAAGTTAAAAGTCCTCCCCTTTACCGAGGTCTGAACTGGAGAAAACCAGTTCAACACTGAGCCAACTAAAGGAATCTGCCTCAACACACCCTGGTAGAGAAAGACAAACTGAGAATGAAATCTATTCACGTTTATGTGCCAAAAACATTCATGCTGACACAAACACACAAGCCTGTACCTCTTCCATGAGTTTCTCCTCACTGTCCTTCTGTAGCTGTAGCTCAGCTTCTAGAATACCTTTCCGGACTACTTCTGTCATGTTCTCCAACAGCTGCCGAAACGAAACAAGAATACAGACAGTAAATCAGTCAGTCAGGAGGTAGGTAGCATATCAGTCAGGAGGTAAAAGAGCATTTCTGGGAGCGACAGATGATGTGGTTACCCTTCCACTCTCCTCGATATCTCTCCCCAGTGCAGCTATGGTATACACCAGCTCTGACACATCCAGGTCTTCTGTTGCCATGCCAACAAATATAACGTCCCTCTCCTGGTCAAACTCCGGGCCTGGGGATAGGAAAATAATGGAGAGATGAGTGAGGGCTGAGAATGAGGCATTTTAAACTGGACATCTCTTCCCAGAGGCCCTGGGTCATGAGCACGCACTAACCAGTGGTGAAGCTGAGGTCAGCGTCCAAGTCTTGTAGTTTTCTCAGCAGTTCACTGTTGATCTTCTCCACCTCCTGCTGTCTTTTGCTGTCGTCCATGCCTTCACTTCTAGGTTCGTACCTTAGCATACGCAAACACACAACACGATATTTCCGGAGGGTTGTGACGAAGTACTTGTCGTACATGTTCTTTGTGGCATGAACGTAAACTACATCCGTGTAGCGTGGACTATAAGGCAGTGGTCTTCAACCCTGGTCCTCAGGACCCACTGTCCTGCATGTTTTGGATGTTTCCCCCTTCCCACACACCTGATTCTAATGCATGATCGTTTACCAGGATTCTTCAGAGCTAGATAACGACCCATGCATTAGAATCAGGTGTGTTGGAGCAGGGAAACATCTAAAACATGCAGGACAGTGGGTCCTGAGGACCAGGGTTGAAGACCACTGCTATAAGGTATTCCAAGTTTGATTCACTCCTTACCTCACAGCCCCTAGCCCCGGCCAGCTGAGGTTCTCTACGTAGGAGAGAGAGGGATGGTGGTTGACTTCTTCTCTGAAGTCTTGCCGGAGACACAGGGTGCTGCTCAGCACAGGAACGGTCTCGGCCAGCCTCTCCACAAGGGCCTCCACGTCCACACACTGGGTCCCCAAGGCTGGGGGTAGGGTGGGGACAAAGAACAGTCTGTGGTGGCTCGGCGGAAACATGCGGTCCGCTTTCACTTTGCATTGCCAATGAAACTGTACACAGTAAGTGTGTGTGTGTTTGTTTCACCTACATTTACATGTAGTCATTTAGCAGACGCTCTTATCCAGAGTGACTTACAGCAAGTACAGGGACGTTCCCTGAGGCAAGTAGGATGAAGTGCCTTGCCCAAGGACACATCATCATGTTGGCACAGCCAGGATTCGAACCGGGTACCGTCTGATTACTAGCCTGACCCCCTAACCCAGGGATGGGCAATGCTGGTCCTCGAGGGCCGCTGTCCTGAAGGATTTAGATGTTTCCCTGCTCCAGCACACCTGATTCTATTGCATGGTCGTTATCAAGCTTCCACAGAGCTTGAGAACAACCTACTCAATAGAATCAGGTGTGCTAGACTAGGGAAACATTTAAAACCTTCAGGACAGCGGCCCTCGAGGACCAGGATTGCCAACCCTGCTCTAACCGCTCAGTCACAAAACTCACCTGCAGCAGTCATGAGAGGAGTGAATCGAACACAGGTCCCCTCGTCCTCCAGCTCCACCACATCCACTCCACTGGCAGGAACCAGCTTTGCCAACCTCTCACCCAGCTACTCACACAGACATCCCACCAATCAGCCAATTAGTCAATCAATAAATCAGTCAACCAATGGAACAATATGTGAAAGACTTCATGAACTCACCCATCGGTTGAGGGTATCCAGCACTTCCTGTTCCCCTGGGAAATATCCCTCCACAGACCCCCCACTGGAGGCTTGGGATGGGGCAGAGCACCGACACATTACATTACTTAAAGCCACTTTGTCACTTTACATGTTTTTTTTTATACGAGACTGTAAGCAATCACTCACCGGCACTGTTCTCCTGAGCGAACCTGAACACCACCACAGGTGAATTCAGCTCATCCTCCACCTGCAGCACACAAACAGCCTCACATAACTCAGTGTCACACAACAAACCCACGTTTGACCTTGAGAGCATGCAGATGTGTGTGTGACCGTGCTGTTACCAGGGGAAGGGGGGGGGGGGGGGGGTGGATGTGTGCGAACAGGCCTGGGTAGACAAAGCTTGTGTGTGATGTGATGCAATGGAACATGCCCGAAGGACTGGGACATACATATTCTGTGCTTGAGTATTCAAACTAGCCTGCATGAGCTATTGCGACTTAGTCCATGCATCTCTAATGCTGCAGGGTACTTCAATTCCAAACCTAGACAGAGTAGCTACAGTCCACCTGGAAATCTGAGAGGGAGACATTCCCACTTGCCATCTACTCACTGTTAAGAGTCTATGTGTGGATGTGTGTGTGCCTGTTTATCATACTTCCCAGATTATTTACCTTCATAAAAATACCCCATTATAGCAAACAACTAGGTTCTCAGAATTGTTTTTGCAGCATTCACTTTCCCAGAATTCAACCCATGATGGACACTTCTGTGTTTTCCACTTGAAGGAACCACTCTATTTATGACTTGAATACCTGTCAGAGGTGTGTAACAAAGTGTGTGTGAAAGTGCGTGTGTCTACATATGTATGTTTGCATATTATGACACGCTCAGATAAGGGTCAATACACGTGGCTACGCGAACACAGTCAGGTCCATCAACGATGACACCAGGGTCAGAATTGAACCTGTGAGTCATCGTGCTGTGCGAGGTGGATGAGTCTGTGTGACATCATACTCCTTGCTCATGCCTGTGGTGGCGACCACTCTAGAGGAACAGGGATGATAACCACTTGACCAGCCAATCAGGAAGCCGATGGAAGCCTCCATTTGAGCCTGACCTCAAACACAGTGGCACTCCGCTTATGGGTGAACAAACATGGTCGGGATAAAGAGAAAGAACGAAAAAAAAGAGCGGGACAAAGGCAAGAAAAAAGGAAAGGTAGAAAAGGGAAAAATGAAAGAACAGATATGGGGAAGGAGGGAGCAGGCAGAGGTTTGGTCCCACCTACAATAGAGAGAATGAGAGAGCCCAGCACGTCCCGCAGAGAACCCCCAGATAGGGGAGGGATCCGAACATGCGACACCGCACCCTGAAACCGAGGCAACCCACAACGCTGACGACACAGCCGGACAGTCACACCACGCCACACCCAACAACAACTATACACAGAAGTCACTCCCCCGTTCCCCTTGCGTATAAAGGTTGCTAAACGCTGTTTACGTTTTTCTCTGAGTTCTCTGAAACGCTCTCAAGAATTTCGGGAAACGTTTGCATTAATGTTTCCTTTCACAACACAGCTATCAATCCATCCAGTTTAGAAAAGACTGACAGCAACGTTCACCTAACAGAGACTGTCAACACATTATACTATTTTTCCCCCAGGGTCATAAGGATTCCTACTTGGGGACCTGTTGCCCTTTTTTGCCCCGTCCTAACCTGTGTTGAATGTTGGGTACTCGCAGTGAGGTGCATTGTTATTGTTGTTTGCGTTCCTACAGATACACTATTGCCCGTTGGAGATGCATGAAATATAATTGTAACTTTTTTCGCTGAATGCTCTTCCCTTTACAACTTGTTTGGTTTCTCATAATGTATGTTTCATAATCTATAAACCCGCTATGTTTGGGGTCTATCACATTGCTATGATCAGGGACTGATGCTCTTTTGTAAAGCTCTCTCTTGGAAGTCACTTTGGATAAAAGTGTCTGATAAATGAATACATGTAAATGTCAATGTAAGATAGCAGCATTCATGTACACTACAGTATTACAGAACTGGAATTCACGAACTGACCTAGTCCGATGTTGCCAACTGAAAAAGCGAAAGCAGTGGTTCTTAACCTGGGTGCTATCGAACCCCAGGGGTTCGGTGAGTCAATCTCAGGGGTTCGGCGGAGGTCAACACACATCCGACTCATATGATTCGTGATAACACGACCAATTAAGAAGAGTTCAGTAAATGCGCATATGAAACTGGTGGGGTTCAGTACCTACAACAAGGTTAAGAACCACCGAGCTAAAGCCTCTACTCAGACAGAAATCTCGACTAAGAAGGACAACCCGTGAGCTGAGTTTGAGAACCCTTGCACCACACAACACTGTTAGCAACCATCCCCATGCGCACGTTGGTGCTTGTTCACTCGCTCAGCAGGCCTGCCGACTGAGCGACTCCACTGATCTCTAGGTCGCACGTGAGCTGTGCAAGTAGCATGTGGCCATTCAAGGTGTTATGGAGATCTGTGGAGTTGAGCAGCAGCTGCCCTGCGCTGACCTAAGCGAACAGGCCCCTTGTTTGTTTTTAGTGCGGTTCGAGGGGCTCAGTGCTTGTTACCATGGCCAGAGCCTCGAGGAGAGAGATCTCAGTGTCAAGCACATCCTAAAACAAAGACAATCCTCATATTTATACAATCCTGGTGACATGTCACTGGGAACACAAAATGTATTTTTCACAAAAAAGTATATTTTACATTTTCTTTTAAATAAAACTACACCCCACAACATCCCTGTTTGGAAAGTCTTTTGGTGCCAGCTCCAGTACTTAAAAGAATAAGGTACAAGCTCAAAGGAAACATTGATTGAAGGAGAGCTCCAAAGTGGTTTTTGACAGAACAAGACAAGTGTTTGAATGGCCTACCGATGTCTTGATGGAGGTTAGGGTCTTCAGTCTCGTCAGGAGCAGCTGGCTCTACAGATGAACAGGAGAGAAGAAAATACAATTTGTATGACTTAATAATATAATTTATATAGTTTTTTATAAAGAATTTGCATGCCATACAAAAGGATTATTTGATTCCAAGCAGATTTCCAAGCCCCATCAATGCTTTGGTGGCTGACACAGGACATTTAGGATATTCTAGTAGTACACTTTGATCCACAATTGTGCATTTAAAATACATTTAAATCATGTCATGCATGTGAAACTGATACCAGCTGCTAGTACTAGTATAAAAGTATGTTTGAAGTATTCAACAGCAGAAGTGCACTATTATTGACGTTAAGTATAAAAGGTTGCTACACACGAGTCCGGTGGCGTGACGGATCCTCTCCACTATCCCATCATGCCCCAGGAACTGCAGGGAGAGCCAGAGAGGCAGAGCCTGCAGCCTCTCCACAGGCTGACTGGAGGTCAGCCCTGCCGCCAGGGACTACAGGGAGGAGAGAGAGTAGGCGAGGGAGACAAGGGTTCAGAGAGAGACCAGAAAGGCCACTGGGAGATAGATCACACAGGGACAGTGGACAAATAAAGAGAGACAGAAAATGTAGGAGCTTTCGAGACAAATAATGAAAAAAAAGCTGACCAGAGCTGGGTCTTCGTGTCTGTAGAGCGTGACAGCAGGCACAGCAGGAAGACCCAGCCACGGGCCCAGGGTCAGAGTCATGCTGTCACTCCTGGTGGCCGCCTGCAGGGGGGGCACCACACAGATATGATCCACTGACAACAGTAACAGTGACAAGCAGTCAACAAAGTCATAATATGTTCTAGGCTGGTTGCATGCAGCCCAGGACTATATAAGACACAGGACATTATCCATCTGAAATCTGTCAGGGAATGTTCCTGTTTACCATTACAGCTGATGTGGGCTGGCCCAGGGCCAGGGTTGCTAAATTGACCCTGAGAAAAACAAAACAAACACAAATGAGACAATATTTTGATTCTTATTTTCATTAAACTCCTTAACAAAGAGTATATGTGAGAATGTGTTAATGTGTGTGTGTGAGTGTCTAAGTATATGTGTGTGTGTGTGTGTGTGTGTGTGTGTGTGTGTGTGTGTGTGTGTGTGAGTGTGTGTGTTAGTGTGTGTATTACCCACCCCTCTACATGGAGCCACATGCTGTACTGGTCACACAGCTCTTTCAGACGTCCCAGCTTGTCTGTGTGACCTGCCCCAGGGGTCCCTGGGAATGAAAGAACACAGTCACTCTCAACCCTATCAACACCATTTGCGTTCAGACGGATCTTTCTAGATTGCACGCAGACCTGCATTGGCGATCAGCAGCAGAGGAAGTTTCCCTGTGTCCACATCCTCTTTTATCAGCCTGTCCAGCAAGGCGACGTCCTGCAGAAGATCAACAGTGGTGAGAAACGGACCCCCCCAAAAAATGGATGGAGAGCAGATACCGAGCACTCATCAAAACGAGTATATGGCCGGACAAGAGCGGAGGTTCCTACCAGCTGGTGTTGGGAGCCAAACATGGTATTACATGGGACCGTACAGAGGCTGGAGAGCGGCAGTCCCAGCTGGAGTCAAAAACACAAACATCCAATCACAAAATCACACAGTATTAAACAACACCTAAAACACCTATGGTAAAAATGTGTGGTTACGCGCATGCGCATCCGTGTAAAACAGTTTATGAGTGACTGAGTGTGTGTGGAGTTCAGTATGATGTACTGAATACATTGACTGCAGTATATTACATTACATTTAGTCATTTAGCAGACGCTCTTATCCAGAGCGACTTACTGTAAGTAAAGGGTCATTCCCCCTGATATTATACCCTTATGCTCCAGTCAGTGTACATACATGTATGTTTATGTCAACATCAGCATGTGTGTGTGTGTGTGTGTGTATGTATGTGTGTCCACCATCACAGCTACCTGGCTACAGAGATGCTGACCCAGGCCTGGCCTGCAGGATGTGCTCTGGTAGATGACAGGCTGTCTGGAGGTGAGAGCTGAGTAGCCCTCTGTGGAGTACTCTTCATAGCGTGCGTTTATGACCAGACGACACACCTTCAGAAGCCCCTCCCTGTCGTCCTCGTGGAAGTAGGCGGAGCCACTCTCATACCTGACCCAAAAGGGAAAAAATAGACCTTATGAGAAGTTGTGTGTGTGTGTGTGTGTGTGTGAACGTATGTTCATGTGAATAGTTGGGAAATTTGGGGAGAGCAAATGACAGGCGGCTCTAGTGAGGTCATTATATGGCATGTAACCACAGAAACAGGCTAAAATGTACACACACACACACACACACCTGAACAGGCGGCAGAGCCAGAGGGTCGTGTCCGACAGTATGCGCGTGGTCAGCTTCCTGTGTCTCTCCCTGTCCAGCACCGACATGTAAGCCGCCAGGCTGTGTCCTAGCAACGCCATGTGACCCTGCTCCCCGAAGTTCTGCATCCTGCTGGAGGAAGAGCCACGCACCAGAGGTTAAGGTCCCCAAAACGAACCCTCTGACATTTCAACATCACAGTGTACTCAGGCCTACCCAAGTCCTGTTAGCACACTAACATCTGTCTGAAGCCCACAGGGAGCTTATGTGTACAAAGGTACTGTATCTCACTGGACTAGACAGTTAGGGGACTGTTGATGTTGTATATAGTGCCAATCCTCCACAGGTGTGTTAGGAGGTAGAAGGCAGCCTACACCTACCGGTGGCTCGGTCTGTTGTCCTCCTCCTCTTCGTCTTCATGCAGGAGGTTCTGCACCAGCTGGAGGATACTGGCAACATCCTGGCCGCTGGAGAAATGGGGAAAATACACAGACAGACAAGAACAAACAAGAACTAAGCGACCGAGTCTCAGTGTCAGACTTGTTGGTCTAACAGTGTGAGGAAAGCGATCCTGACGCAGACTGCGAGATGATGGTTTCCTCCAGGGCTTCTTCAAGAGCACTGTGTTGAGTCGGTGGTCCAGCTCACTGATTCTCCGATGTGAAATGCCACTCAGATGTATGTATTTGCAGAGGGAAAGAGTGTGTGTGAGTGTGTGTGTGCTTGGAGTCTGTTGCTGGAGGAGTGTGTTCCGTCTCACTTACTCTCCCTGTAAGGGTCCAGGAATACTGCTCCTGTTGAACCATCGTCTCTCTTTGCCTGGCTCTGACCGCCTAGGTAGAGGAAGGATAAACAGAATAAACACACGCAAAACGTACACCCCTTTATTACAAAAGTATACCAGTGTGTGTGCGCGTGTGTGTGTGTGTGTGTGTGTGTGTGTGTGTGTGAGAGAGAGGGGAGGTGGGGCTCATATTAAAAAACACACAAACACGATGTGGCACTGACCTTCGACCGCCCTCCAGAATCTTCACGGCCTCGTTGAGATTCTTTCCCATTTCAGCGAGCGTAGGGTCCACCATCATCTGGGGTGAAAGATATGAGGTCAAGGACATGACAGAGTGGCATCCTGCCTGCAGGAGAGGAGGTCTAGGGGCAGCAGGCTGACAAAACCTGGCGGGCTGACTCTTTAACAAACTCAAATAAGACAAATTTTACATTGTAATATTTTACATGGTACAAATATTGACTTGGCAGGCTTGCCACTCTCTAGACCACAAAATACCAACCCTTTAAAAAATCTACTGTTGACATTGATAAACTCTTGCTACTGTTTAATCTTCTGACAAATTCGGCATCAGTGATTAAGTTGGAATTCCAGTCCTGTTCGTTTAACCACATTTTTCCCTTAAAGAGCCCTAGTTTTTCGTCTAGGTTGACTGGCTGGTTATGGAGAAGTCCCTGTAGTCCCAACATAACTGGAACTGCAAGTTTGGGACAATGGACAATGGGAAACCGAATCCTGGCCTACATGGACATTTTGGAGGGGCTTTCATGTGTGGCAGCCCCAAAGACACAAAGCTTTTTCCTCTTGTCCAAAGCCCCTCTGCTTTTGACTCTGGAGTTCTGGAAGTTCCCCAACTAGATAATCAATATGATGTGACATTGGGAAGAGCAATTCCCATACACAGACACAGTCATAAATGCCTCCCAAGAATTAAGTGGTTAAGGTTTAGCAGGAGTGTTTTTGATCAGTTTTTAGGTTCATTTTTCTTTAACGCTGTGACAGCAGCAACAATGTTCGCAATCAGAACTGGGAATCTCTGCCTTTGAAACGTCTGTAACTAGTCCTAGCAGTGTCAGCTGACCGCAGCATCTTCGATATCGATTATAGCTTTGGCCGTAATGAATGGCATTCTCCCCACCACCACCTACCAACAGATATTCACGAGTGAAATGATATCCAAATGAGAGAAGCACATGATCGCTTTCAGAAGATGTTTTCTTCCAGCAGCGATCAGTGATCCTTGATGTCCACCAATCCAATCTACCAAGCTGGGGCTCAAATAGCCCTGCGTATACTGACGTTACCTTGGGGGCATTCAAATGACAGCTTACCTTGTGATGCTCTTTGACTCCGTTTGATTTTTGGAAGCAGGGATACGCCACCTATCCCCTGTGAACAAACCAAGTGACCGAGAGAGGACTTTGAATATAGACGATTTTCACGGGTCGCAATATTATCTATTTCGTTCGCACAACTGTCAGTTTACTTCCTGGACTTGCGCTCTGTATTCCACGCTGGCAGCGCCGACGTCATGCTTCGTCATAGCGCGTCACCGGTGCGGCGAGGTGTGCATTTCTATTGGCCAAGAGCAGGCCAAGAGACATTACATTACATGTAGTCATTTAGCACAGTGGTGCCCAACCCTGATCCTCAGGACCCACTGCCCTGCATGTTTTAATTGTTTCCCTGCTCCACCACACCTCATTCAAATGAATGGGTCCTTATGAAGCTCAGCAGAAGCTTGTTAATGACTCTTTATTTTAATCAGGTGTGTGGGAAAGTGGAAACATCTAACATGCAGGACAGTGGGTCCTGAAGACCAGGGTTGGGGACCACTGATTTAGCAGACTTACAGCTAATACAGGGACATTTCCCCTGAGGCAAGTAGGGTGAAGTGCCTTGCCCAAGGACACGGCGTCATTTGGCACGGCCGGGAATGGAACCGGCAACATTCTGGTAACTAGCCCATCTGACTTCCAGACGAAGCACAAATTCATGAATCTGATGAACTGGTAACTGTTTTTAAAAGACGAGGATACAGATTTTTGTAATAAGAGTTAAGTTTCGGAAATGAATAAATACCTTACTGAACAATTCCTTTATTCTGGTGACAGCCAAAATAGCTGAGTCTGAAACTTGTGTAAATCTGCTCTATGTACACCATAAAGTCTATGAACACATTCTATTTATTTATTCAAATATAAGGAGCACAGTCATAAAAGAATGCTTGCATTCGTTCATGCAACATCATTAATCAAAGACGATTTTGTTATGTGTAATAATTACCTATCACGTTAACCCAGTTAAATAAACATTATTTTGCAATTATTTGTGGGTTGCAGTCACAGTAGGTTTCACATCCTACCATTTTCACATCATACCCTGCAAATTCACTACAAATCCTTTCTGGATTTAAGAAGCAACAGTGGAGCATAATACTTGTACTAGAAGTAGAAAAACACTTTCAGTGCCATGGCTGAGTTGTCACTGTGGCTCTGAGCCAATCCATAGCTCAAATGAGATCTTCTCAGATTAACATGATCTACATTCAAGTATCCCTCTAAATTGCAGATAACAAAAGAGAAAAAAACACAATATTCAAAGATAAAATTCCATTACATCAGAAATAAAGCAAGAACATAACTTTGATCGCACACCTGCATGGTTTCTTGTGTTGTCAATCATGAATAACGTTAATAGTATGAAAAATTTATATATTTTAAGAATGGGAAACCATAATAAGCACATGGATAAACAAATCCAGTTAATGGACAAGCGTGTAGCAGCATTACTGAATGCACTTAGCTCCCCGCTACCCCTTCGCTTCAAAACAATGATATAACAAGGTGTTAATATACAGTAAATATAGTTTTATAAATGGAAGTTATTCAATATGTATTAATAAATTATAACGCCCCCAAGATGGGGTCAAAATAATAAAAAATATTGGATTGAGACATACTGAGAGAGCTGCTGTTGACAGAATTCTCCTCTTGAGGATGAGAGATAATTAAGTTTCCTGTAATTGACAAATAAAGTGTAGAAACCAGATGGATTTCCACTGATGTCCAAACCAAAGTATCTGTACAGCAGCATTCAGTGAATTGACATTATTGTTTCTCCTAATTTTCATAAAAATACTTTTCTCTGCAAATTTCATGCTCTAAAGGCTGTAAAAGTATGGAAAAATATGAAAGGCAAAGCATGGATCATATTCACAGCAGTATTCTGTTTACATCATATGTTATAAAAATACATGCGTTTATCATGCCAGGGACGAGTGGTTTCACAAGGCCTCTAACCCCAATACTATGGGCATACATTTCTCAAAGCAAGGTTTTAAAAGCATATCAGCATATCAGGGAGTCAGGTGACTGAGTGGTTAGAGCGTCAGGTGATCAGAAAGTTGCCAGTTCGATTCCTGGCTGAGGCGATGTAACGTTGTGTCCTTGGGCAAGGCACTTCACCCTTCTTGCCTCTGGGGGAATGTCCCTGTACTTGATGGAAATCGCTCTGGATAAGAGCGTCTGCTAAATGACTAAATGTAAATATAGTATCATGGTAAAATTTCACTTTCAATATCAAATAGGTTCCTCAACATTTCTTATCTATATTACAGGAATGGATTCAAAGATGAAAAACATCTCAAAATGTATGATAGGACCAGGTACACTGTTGTTTTGTGTCCTCCCATCACACCCACAATGAGGTCATCAATTACTGGTTTGCTCTGGTGTTATAGTGTAGCTGGTCCACACACCACTACGGACCTGCACAGAGCATGATTATGTTCTTATGTGTTTAAAAAAGCCACCATAGAGTTGCAGGTATGGAGCTTTAGTATATTCCAAAGTCATTTTTGCAAAGCTTAAAGACCCAGGGTCAAGTTACCCTGGGTTTCTGATCTGGGTTAAGCGGTGTGTTCTCCTCCTGTATGGTAGAGGTTGGGGTTTGTGGAGAGGAGACTGATTCTAGATCTGTGTTCAACTTTACAGTAGCCCACCAAACTGGGTGTATAAGTGCCACTATACATTCAGATCTTCCAAAAAAGTGCTAATTAATGTGCAACATGGCTCAGAGTAGAAGGCCTGGATAGGAATTACCAGGATAAAAGTGCTTTAACGCTTGAAAAAACACGGAATGGACCATTACAAAAATAGACATTTGTGGCCTTTACAATTAAACAGTTTGCGTCAAAATACTTTCACGATTGTCTCTTTTTTTGTGCGTAAGATAAACATTCTGTAAGGACAGTTAATTCCTCCTCTCATTTGACAATACATGTCTCAATTGGTGAAATAACCAAGGGGAACTTTGGCTTTTAAACTACTAAAAATTAAACTCATTGAGAAATGGAATGAGCACAGCATCACTCAATAGCTTAAATCAATTGTCAACGTGAATCTGCCACTGTTAAAATAGAAATGTATTTTCTATTATTTGTTCTCCATTTACAGTCTACTGGAATGACTGGAAACAGAGGAGGCTGTCAATGGAACAGGCTGTGCTCTGCTTTTAGAGTTAGAGCAAAACTTGGGGGCCTACATAGAAAACAGACAATATGGGGGGAGGAGGTGCAGCAGAGAGATGGAATGGCCCAGATTATTTTCTCTTTCGAAACTCTCTCTTTCCCTTTCCTCTCCCTCTCTCTTCTCTAAGCTACCACTGAAGCATAGTTTTCTCCTCTGCAGACCTTAGGTCAGTGTAATGAAATCCACTCATCTTCACTCATTAGAATGGGTTTGGCTGAGAGATGAGGATACATGGGGTATGGGGTGCTTTCTGTGTCTAAATACAGCAAGAGGGTGGCTTACGTTCACCGTCCCTACCCTATACGGCTACACCATAGTCTTATCTTGTGTTTCCTGATGCCAGCCTGCCGCCACACAGCTATAATCAGATTCTCCCTCTCTTTTTCTCAACTCCACATGCGTGGCTGTCTACGAGCCCACGCCCAGGGCTTTCTTCATGTGTTCGTACACCACGTAAGAGATGCTGACAGCGGGAATGACTTTCAGGAAGTTTGGGGCGATGCCCCGATAGAGCCCAGGTACCCCCTCGTGGGACATGATGTGTTTGAACTGACCAACCATGGACAGCTTGGGTTCTCCTTCAGTCGTTCCTGGCAGGGAGAAAAACCCAAAAAGCGAGAGCGTGAAAGACAGAAAGAGAAATGCACCTTTTGCCTTTTCAGCAGTGTATGTTCCGACTGTGTTTCTCAGCCCTCACTATCCATGACAACATCCTAACTCAACTCCAACTAACATCCATCTATTCGGTCTCTGTCTCCATGTCCATTGCCCTCTCAACTCCCCATGCTTAGCCTCCAGAGCCTTACCCTGGGCCTGCATGCGTGTCCTGATCAGGGCCAGAGGGTAGGAAGCCAGCTGGCCACAGGTGCTGGACACAGTCCCACAGCCCAGCAGTACCAGCACACCAGGGTCGGCTGAGCCTATACTGTATCTCTGGAGCCAGGCGTTCTTCAAGGTCTGCAGAGGAAGGAGTGGAGGGTGGGGGGGGGGGGGAGAGAAAGAGAGTGAGAAGAGGGAGATGCGGAGAAAGAGGGCAGATGGGATAGAGAGGGAGGAAATGGAGCAGGATAAATTAAAGAGGAAGATCAGTCAATGGTGTGACAGTTAATTCACTGCCTATAATAAAATAACTCGGGCATCCAATGTATTCCCTATATTTTAGGAGGCAGGAAATTTAGAACAATGCACTTATTTACTCATAACAAATACCCCAAGGACAAGTTACAGGGCGTTGAAAAATTACTCTTAAAGCTTGCCCAGATTGTCACACACAACTGCACACAAATAGCTCTATCCCTGTCTCTCTCTCTCTCTCTCTCTCCCTCTCTCTCTCTCTGTGACACACACACCTCATAGACAGCCAGGTCTATGCCAGCGTAGGGGATGATCCCCAGTGTGTTGGGTACGTAGCCCCGGTAGAAGGCTCGTAGACCCTCCTTTCTTAAGATTTGCTTGGCACAGTCAGCCATGCCTGAGTACTGGCCAGTCTTCCTGAGGGTCAGGCGAGTCTTCAACACCTGGAAGGTGGGAGGAGGACATGTAAGGGAAACCACAGGGGAGTTAAGCATTAACAGAGATTTGATATGTGCACTCTTAAGATGTAAAACTTTAGTACACATCCGCAAACCACACACACACACACAAACCTCCATAGGGTAGATGATGGTTTGGGCAGTGGCTCCGGCCAGAGAACCGGCTATGAACCTTTCTTGTACCCGCAGACTGGCCCCTTCCTTACTACCACGGATAAACCACTTGATCTATGGTGGAAAGAAGAGAGGAAGACAGAGGGAGAGAGAGAAATGGTCGGAGAGTAGCAGGAAGACGAGAAAACCAGGTGTTCAGAGAGAACATGACGTGGAAGAAGGATAGAAAGTGAGACAGAGAGATAGAATGGGAGTGTAAGTGGAGGAAGAGAGGGTGTGACAGAGCAAGACAGGCAGGAGGAGTGAAGAGGATATGGGGAATAGGTGAGCAACACTAGGGTGGGGAAGAACAGTCAGAGACACAACATGTAGAGAGATGGTGTGTGTCAGGGTGTGGGAACCAGAGAGCTTGCCTGTGTTTACGTTCCCTTTGTTTAATAAAGTCTTTATATAATACCTGACCATTAGTCATAAACAAATCATTTACATTTACATTTAGCAATAGATCTTATCTATCTATCCAAGCCTTTACCCCTTGTGTGCACTCACTTACTTATTTTGCCCCCACTCCTTTATCCCTGTGTTCACACTTCAAATCTTTTACCTCACACCCTTACCCCTGTGTGCTTTTACGAGACTGTGTGCCGTTGTTGCTAAGGAGTTTCCCCTCGGGGATTAATAAAGTATTCTGAATCTGAATTCAGCCGGGGAATCAAACCGGCAACGTTCTGCTTACTAGCCCAGATTCTGTACCGGCTCAGCCACACTCAGCCACATGACTCCCTACTAAGAATAAGTAATGATCATAATAATAAACTAGTGCTGCTCCTTCGTTCTTTTCCAGGTAGGGTTATACCAAGTACATCACAGAGGAAAAACACTAACCCTTTACCTTTAAGTCGTGCCTAATCTCAGAAGCCTGGATAGATAAAAGCCTTGTCACCTGTTGTATTTAGCAATCTATCTGTGCTAGATCAGTGGTTTCCTCAAGGGGACTAGGCTACCCAAGGGAAGTATCTGTCTTAGGTTGGGTGAGATCAAAGCCAGGAAATATCCACTAACCTGTTCGTAGGCCATAAACTTGATGGCTGACTCGGGTGCTATTTTGAGCACGTTGATGCCGTTGCCCCTCCAGAGGGCTCGCACCCCCCCTTCCTGGATCATCCCCTTCAGGCCTGTCCAGATGTTGATACCCCGAGAGCTGGAGCCGTGCACCTGCATATACAAGATGCTGGATGTGCTTACATGCAAAAGAAAGCAGAGCAAAAACTGATGATAGGTAAAGCTAAGTTAACCTATGAAAACCACATATAATAACCGTATTATCAGTATTACTACTGCATTTGCCTGTCCTGTCTGCATATGCCTGTCCTGTCTTTCCTTGTCATGTCATCGTTGTCTTTGTCTAACTGTTGTAGAAACACTTCACTTTAACGCTGTAACAAGTTCCTATATGTATCTACATAATGGAAATAAAGCATCCTGTACATCCTATGCTAACAGGGGAAAATACAAATAAAAACATGTAGAGATGATGAAGACATTCACAAGCACAAAGGTGGACACAATGCGTAAACATTGTAAACAATGGCTTGATTTACCCATACAAATTTAATGATAAATGTACGGCCATACTTCACTGTGGCCTTGTAAAATCTGACCTCTCACCTGTAGGAAAACTTTAAGCCGGTCAAGTGGTGCAGTCCCAGTCCTTGACACAGCTCCGGCCATCGCCCCAGCAACCAGCTGCCTCCATACCAGCCCTGACCGCCGTTCCCGCTCAGAAAACTCATCTGGAATGGTCAGGTGCTCCCCAATGTCAAACATCTGGAAAACAGCAGGGAGAAGTGAACAACAAGAACAACAAGAACAACAAGAACACCATAACCCAGTATAATCTGTATCTGTCTATTTATTGAAACACAGGGTCTGCTTTAAATATGTTAATGGTTAAAAGATGTTAAGCCATCGGTATCTTGGCAACTAGGAAAGGAAAACTCTTGTTCACTTGTTTTCCATAATGTCAAGCGATATGCATTGCATAAATAAACTAGAAAAACATTCCTAAAGAAATTTTGAGTGTGCGTGACTCTGGCCCGGGACTCTCCCCCATATATCAATGACACTGTTGAGTAATTTTCAGAATATGACGTCTACCATTGCTTAGGTATGTAACAGATAAAGCTTTCAACAGGTGTTCATATGCTGATGCACTAGTAGTAGCGTAAACACTAATTTCAGCAGGATTAAAGACAGCTCCACTTGAGCACACTGCCACAGTTTAAGTTTAAGTAGTAAGCAAGCAGTAAACAATTGGTCACTCTGTGTCCGGTAGCACTTTACATTACAGTTCAGTAGCATAGTTATAGTTTGGTTCTAATTTGATAATAGTGATAAATGCTTTCAAAAACTTAAGAGTGTAAAATGACACAAATACATCCAATGCCAGAATTAGGCCATCAATGGCTATGACTTGAAGTTATACAGCTGTGTTAAATGTCAAATCAATCCACATGCAATCAAACATGTAACAAATCAGGATTCAGCAATAAGCTAGCACTAGGTCACACAGTTCTGATATCACACTAACAAAAAAAGTGCTTTTTATCCAACATTAATTGAGAAAAACACACACGCACATACACATACACACACGCACATACACACACACACACACACACATACACACACACACACACACACATATATATATATATATAGATACATATATGTGCATACACACAGGCAGTCTGTACATTAATGACTTAATGATGAACTGTCAATCAAACCATTCAGTGCAATGAATCACTTAGTAGCAGACACACAGGTTCAATCATCTTCATAACTGCCGATCCCGACCACCCACACACCTCCCCAGTACAGTTTATAAATACACCCGAAACAAAAAGAACCAATTTGATTCCTCCAGTAAATATCCTCCAATTAAAGTTATTAAATGTGAAATTAATTACTTTTCATAAAATGGCCACCGTCTTCCCCTCTCCTCTTTCAAGCACGTTGCTAAGTAACAAACTAATAAGTTGCAGCTGGAACTGTCATGGCAGTTCAAAAGACAGAGAGAAAAGGCTTACAGCACCCCTCGAACAGGAAGGATTTCTGGCCAAACCGTGTTTCCAATCATAAAACCAGGTTAACGTGAAGCCGGCTGAGCCCTTCCTGAACGTCTACATAGGCATTTTGTGTTGACAAGTGAAGAAATGTGCTCTTGGGAGCAATTCTAAAAAGTGTTCGTTTTCTTTCTTTTTAGTTACAGCCCCGCCACTCTTAACATGGGAGTCTATGAGGCTGTTCAAGGGTGCTGCGGCCGAATCTTCGCATGTCAAGCTAAAACAATAAATCTGACAGATAAAGTAAAGCAAGTGTGAGCTAGAGGACACATTTTCCTACGTTTCTATGTATAAATTGTGTCTGTAGTGGTGCATTTGAGGCCATGGTAGTCGAATATGTTTTATTTTTTCACAGATTTTTCTCTCTCCTCTACACTCTAGCGATGACATCATCCACTCTAGTTCTCAAACATTCTCTCCATTGACACCCATTCATTTTTGGTGTGGTTTTTGGCAATTTTTGGCAAAATTGTTCGCCAAAAGTCTTAGCACACATGTCAGAGCCGAGCCGCACGTTTTGATATAACTTTTGTGTATATGCGTCAAAAACTCTGGTAGGTGTTTTGAGCCAAAAAACGGCGTAAGAATAAGTATAACTAGAAAAAAATTCCTAAAGAAATTTTGAGTGTGCGTGACTCTGGCCCGGGACTCTCCCCCATCCATCACTGACACTGTTGAGTCATTTTCAGTATATGACTTCTACCATTGCTTAGGTATGTGACAGATCAAGCTTTCAACAGGTGTTCATATGCTGATGCACTAGTAGTAGCGTAAACACTAATTTCAGCAGGATTAAAGACAGCTCCACTTGAGCACACTGCCACAGTTTAAGTTTAAGTAGTAAGCAAGCAGTAAACAATTGGTCACTCTGTGTCAGTTAGCACTTTACATTACAGTTCAGTAGCATTGTAATAGTTTGGTTCTAATTTGATAATAGTGATAAATGCTTTCAAAAACTTAGAGTGTAAAATGACCCAAATACATCCAATGCCAGAATTAGGCCATCAATGGCTATGACTTTGTATTAGAAATACACATTTTATCAAAATGATACCGCATTATCAATATCAGATAACATTATAAAGTTATACAGCTGTTTCAGTGTTAAATGTCAAATCAATCCACATGCAATCAAACATGTAACAAATCAGGATTCAGCAATAAGCTAGCATCAAAATTCACAAAAAGCACTAGGTCACACAGTTCTGATATCACACTAACAAAAACAGTGCTTTTTATCCAACATTAATTGAGAAAAACACACACGCACATACACATACACACACATACACATATATATATCTATCTATCATTTTTTTGGTGTGGTTTTTGGCAATTTTTGGGCAAAATTGTTCGCCAAAAGTCTTAGAAAAATCATAGCACACATGTCGGGGCCGAGCCGCACATTTTGATATAACTTTTGTGTATATGCGTCAAAAACTCTGGTAGGTGTTTTGAGCCAAAAAAACGGCGTAAGAATAAGCAGAATAATAAACGCTAGTAATAACATAGTGTGCGCCTTGCAGCACGCACACAATAAACACTAGTAATAACATAGTGTGCACCTTGCAGCACGCACACAATAAACGCTAGTAATAACATAGTGTGCGCCTTGCAGCACGCACACAATAAACGCTAGTAATAACATATTGTGCGCCTTGCAGCACGCACACTATAAATGTATAGTTTGTCCAGAAGTACCTCTATAGAGGCTGTACCTCTATAGATCTGGAATTTGTGCAGGGGGTGCAGAGATGGACAGGCAACACTAACATGTGAATGTTTCCAGAAGTGGGCTATGTCTTCCATGTTGTGTAGAGGGTTGAACAGGAAGTGATCTCGCCACTCGTTCCAGTCAATGATCCTGTTCCCATCCCTGTCCATACTGAGGCATCCCACAGAGAGAGAGAGAGAGAGAGAGAGGGAGGGAGGGAGGGAGGGAGGGAGGGAGGGAGGGAGGGAGGGAGGGAGGGAGGGAGGGAGGGAGGGAGGGAGGGAGAGAGAAAGAGAGGTTCAAATACATCCACACATATACACAAAATAGGTTTGACTTCCAAAGACCAACACTCACATACCTTTGAAGGATTCTGGATGCTTGCTCCATTGAGACCTTCACTCCTAGGTTATTCAGTGACTGCTGGATCTCGCTCACGTCGATGTGTCCTACAAACACAACCATACATGCAAGTTCACGACACACCAGTTACTGATGTACCGTACTGGACAACGAAAAAGAAGGAAAGCAACTGCAGTTTCAATGTAATGTAAGTATATAAATGTGTGTGTGTGCATACGTAGTACTTGGCTTCTATACTTCTATACTACTTCTATGTGTGCAGTGAGTGAGCGTGAATCCAGGGTGCAGTAACATGCACACCATCGTTGTTGCGGTCCAGCTTATGGAACATGAGCCGCAGTTCTCTCTCGTGGGCCCGCAGGTACTGAGAGAACTCCTCCAGGTCCAACAAGCCATCGTGGTTGGTGTCGCTCTCTCGCACTATCTGCAGGGGACAAGCCGGTGGTGGTTCGGGGTGAGGGGAGTGAGAAGGTGGAAAATGGTTCAGGACACAAAAAGGGGTTGAGGGTGATGGGGTAGGAGAGGAGAAGGAGAAGAGGAGAGGAGGAGGGATTGTTATTATAATCATCTTTAAGGTCCTGTACAGTCCTTGGATTGTAAGTGGTTTGGTCTACTGCTCCCCACTACTATGTGGTGGGTGAGCAAATAAAACAGAGAAAGAGAGAGACTGACAGAGAAATTGAGTCAACACTGATTTATAGAGCTCCTTTATAATCCGCTTCACTCAGCGCCCAGCCAATGACCGGGACGAATCAAGTGCTGCAGTAATCTGACTACCTGAACCAAGGCACATGATTTACACACATTCACACACGCACATATGGAAAACACACACCATGCGCACACATGCGCAAATTAAGGTCATCATTCCCTCTTATGAAACTTGCCTTGTGGCTGTAAGCCACAGCCAACTTGAAATGACCATCAAACACTCCAAATCCCTCACCATTCACAACAGCACACTGCAGAAGCAAATACACGGCTTCACTCAATTCCACTTCTCGGATAAGTGCTGGGAACTGCTCGTTCAGGTGCTGAGCATTGCTGTTTCTATGCAGTATATATTTAAACCTGGCAGATGGAAGTAGTCCTTTGAGACTCTAACACAATCAGAGCATCTATTTAAGCATGTGTCTGATGACTGATGTCGCCTCAGGACAGCGCTGTCTCCCTAAGGACAGTTTGAGGACAGCCCCAGCTGCACACGCTAATGCTGAGCCAGGCTGCCGTCGTACCTGAAACTACAGTAGCTGAGAGCTACTAAGCTCAACATTTGTTTCCGAAAACCATGGAAAGCTAAAATATGAGCGCAGTGGCTAAGCCAAGGCCATGACTGTGCATGATACAATGTAAAGACACAGACAAATGAGAAATGAAATCGAAAGCTGACACACTGACCATAGTATAGGATTACGTAAGAGTAGGTGGACATCTGGTGAAATGTTATCACCAAAATTTGATCTTTCAACTGTGCTAAACTGTCCTGACGGCCCATTACTGTAATGAAAATATTGTTCTAAATCTCAAGCATCAAGTATAGACATTCATCCCTTTGTGATAACTTCGAGTGGTAGAGTGTAAAACAATAAAACACTGGCAGATTGTTTACATTGTGTAGTCATTCATCAACTAGCCTACCCCTCTCTTAACAGGTGCACTTTAGTGCGTAGGAACATTACAACACAGGCTCACACAAACAGTGCGGCTGAAGAAACACAAGGATGCAATGTTGGCTCATCGCAAGTTCAGTTTGTTTATGAACCAGTACAAGATCTGTGGACTACTGTTTTGATTCGTCAAATGACCTTTTCCATGCTCTCACATAAATCCTGTTCAATTGGAACAACCATTCATCAAGCTTGATTAGAGTTAAAATATATTTTAAAAGTATGAAAACATCCAGTGTTAAAGAGTAATAAATCTTATCTCCTTGTCAAACCCTTGGACCCCTGTGGGAAGTCATAAAGATTGTGAGTTCCCTGTACTCTGTAATCTAATTACAGAGGGTGATTCTCTATCTAGAAGTAGCATGGGCCTGTACATGCGTATGTGTCAAAGTAGGAAATGGGCAGAGAGAGCGAGAGAGAGAAAGAAAGAGTGTGAGAGAGAGAATTTCCAGCACACACAAGGTTATGTCTGTAAACTCACTTTTATAAAATGAAGCTACAGGAAATGTTTAATTTAAACAGTCTGTCCATGACGGGACAAAATACTGGTTGCACAACCCTCATTACATTTGTGGACAATTTGTATTTATTTGTCAATTTCAGTGTAGTATTTGTTGACTATAGGCTATATACAATGTAAACAAGTGAGGCAAACGCTTTTCAGAGCATGCAAATAATAGGAGTTCCCTGTGGGGTTTAGGTTGCTACAGGTCACTGCATACAAAAGAACCCGAGTTAGCAAACTTAGAGAGTTGAGCCCTTGGGCATATCTCCCTCTGATTGTCTAGTTAGGCCCACAGTTTCAGGGGACTGGGTACCAACTCACCTCACACTGGTGGTTCTTGTCAAGGTCTGAATCATTCTCATGGTAAATTAGCTCTAGATGTTTTCTGCTCTAAACCATTTTTCAGTCCCCCAGAAAAAGTGTGGGTATTTAAGTTTAGGCCTGTAACAATGTAAACTATTCGTTGAAAAACTATAACTCCAACCAGTAATTCCAATAACTGTAACACGTTATAAGTCCCATTATAACCCATTATAACTTGTACAGATAAGGACTGTTCTACTTTAAGTCTACTAGTAAGAGCTGTGCTCTCATAATCATAACATATATTTCAGACGTCCTTAGCATTAGATAGACAGGCTGCTTCAGGTGAAGGGACAGACCGACGTTGAGGCCCGAATTGGACACTAGCGCAACAGGTTTGTGTTACAACCACCGGTAAAATATTTATCAAAGAAACTCGAAGTTCAGTCTTTTTTGTGTAATGTTAGAGCTGACGTTTTTGATGGGTCATATGCCTTCTGAATTTAGTTGAGTTTCCCTTCAGAGAGTCTGTGGATCTCTAAACATCCTAAGAAAATTCCCTTCGCAGAGAACTTCTGTGAAATGGCATCTTCACATTCAAAACAGGTCTAGACAAGGGGTGGGCAATCCTGGTCCTTGAGGGCCACTGTCCTGAAGGTTTTAGATGTTTCCCTGCTCCAGCACACCTGATTCAAATGAACAGGTCGTTATCAAACTCTGTGGAAGCCTGATAATTATAATCAGGTGTGCTGGAGCAGGGAAATATATAAAACCTTCAGGACAGTGGCCCCCGAGGACCAGGATTGCCCACCTCTGGTCTAGACTGAGACCCAGGGTAGACTAAAACTTTGTCGGATCCACAAGAGACGAAATAACACAGACAACATGATGATATTGTTGTCCCACGGTTCCGACCATCTGGATTTGACGTAAAAAGCTGATCTGAGTCCAGTGGTTCCTCACACCATCGCTGCCCTACACACATGGTAAAGCAGGCACACATTAGTGGATGAACTACTGGAACATTTCTATAAAACTCCGTTTACCTCCTCTGCGTCACTCAGAAGTAACCCCCTGGCAGCAAGTCCGATTCGTAACTCGTTAAAGTCGACCCTCCCGTCTTTATTGAGGTCCAACTGGTCAAATAGTGCAGCATATTGGATCTCCCGCTCTCTCTCGGGTTCTAGAAGCGCACCTCTATCTTGACACTGAGCTCGGGTCCAGCCAAAGCAGAACCGAGCCCTGGCTTCGCCCATGTGAATATGATGATTTCTGTCTTCTTGTAAAGAGACAATCCTAGCAAAGACGTTAGTGGAACACAAGTCCGAGTGTCAGAATTCGTGATCAGAAAAGTTCGATTCTGGCAGAATTCGTTTCCAAAACACCGGAATACCAGCAAAGGTGTTTGCTGTTGGACCCACGGTCAGAGACGCTGACTGCTGCACTGGAGCAGGAGCCTGTTAAGGCAGGCTGACTAGTCGTCTCGCAGCGGATCAGCTGGTCTTGTGGCTAGTCCAGGTGGAAACGATCACGCAGAAGCTAAATGGATCTAGGCTAAGAATGAGATGCAGCACAGGAGAGAGTAGCTCCTGTGACTGATACCAACCCCTGTATCTGTTCCATGTGCAGTGACATTGCTCCCTAGAAATCCATGCCCTCATTCAAATGAATGAAGAGTTCTCGTCATGGCGCGGGATTGGCTTTCTGTTGATAGGTCAGATAAAAGCTCCAAAGCATCCGCCGTGCAATGTCTATCCGAATTTTGCGATTCGTTAAACTGCTTGTGCGCGTATGGGGGATGGCGTAACTCAGTTCGGTGTGAATCATTCCTTTCAACTTGAACGTTTTTTTAATGGGAAGTTCTTCATCATATGCCCAGAGCGCTCTAACGGTGTAAATAAATAAATACTTCACTAGTAGGCTGTCATTCCTACCTCTTCCACTTTCAGATCGTTAACACCTCCCACCTGTACAATAGACGAGTTGGTGCAGGCACAGCAGTAAGCAGCACATTTCTTAAGCGAGCAGGCTTTGTATTGGATAATTAGGATGAGAGCTTAAGTCGAAAGCGAATTTCAACAAGTGATGACTATACCAACTCGTCCCTCAAATTCTGTTATTTAACGTTCTTCCACAGGGAGTCTGGTTTTGAGTGGTATTTTAATGTATTTGACACCAAATTTTTAATTAATTGTTAATTGGAATCAATAATTGTGTTAATCATTTGAATTTAGACTTTAATAATTATGACTATTTGGATTGTAACTAATCATATTTCATCATCACAAATTGGCATATTGACAATTTGACATGCACTGTCTTTAACATAGGACACATCATTAATAATAGTCTTTCACGAAATGAGGACTGTCCTCATTCAACTTAAGTCACTAATAGCTTCTTATTGGATATTAATAGAGCTGTAATTAGGTTTGCGTGCCGTGACGCGGGAACTGTGATGAATGGAAACCGCTCGCTCAGCAACCAAAGGGATCTGAGGAAGAGATTACGGAGAGAGACAGTGGGAGCGGCCTCTATTAGGGCCTATGCAGCTGTGCTGTAGTTGAAGAACACATCTTTTAAAAACAATCCTGAGAATGATCAGACAGATCACACTAGCGCACACACAGACACACACACACGCAATGCATCACCTAAACTAGGCTAAGAAACTTGTGACTTGTAACTCTGCAGCTGTTACTCCTAAAATCCCCGCTGATCCCATCTTCGCGACCCGCGCCCGGCCCCTGTCTCTCTCCTGGCAGCGTGAAAGTGAAAGGAGGGAACTCATTCAAAGAGTAGGTTGACGTCGGCCTACAAAAACAAAACTTAACATATCATATTAGGCCAATCGTGCTGTGCAGTCATAGCCGCCATAGGCAACCACATAATACTCTTAGTGGTGGACCCTGAGGAGAAGAATGTGAGTGGAAACTATATTTTTCCCTTCACAGACAACTCTGTTAGTTTGGCATCTGCGGGATTGGAACTGGTGTGCGTGGGACAAGGTCCAAAGTAAACAGCATTCTCTTGCAAATGCTTTGCCAGTCGTGCCACAGAGGTGGATTGTGAGATGCCAACAGGAGACCTGGCACCAGTGTCTATGTCTATGGTAGAATGTGCCCAAACATGCTTCTATGTCAGTTTTAGGTGGTTAGTGAGCAGATATCTGTGGCATGTGGTTTAGCGTAGACCATATATTAAGGGGAAGGTATCATTAACCTGTTACCTGTACATGTCACTGTAAGTGTCCCAAAAGCCCTGCATGGAACTGCTGGCATGCCTTTTCATTCATCTTTCCTTCCTGACGTTTGTTTTTCGGTATGTTTTCACTCACTTCTTCATCTTTCCTGGCACATTCGTCCTTTTTGCAATTCCTTTCATTTTTTTGGGGGGGGGGGGTGGCTATCCCACCCCTCGCATCCCCACCTTTTATCTTTCTTTCCCCTCTCTTTTCTGCCATTCAATCTTTTTGTTGATTCCTCGCTGTCATGGGCACTCTGTGAATGGTGTTGTGTTTGTTCCATTTGGAGTGTCGCTGTGATCACAGTTCGTCTCACCACTCCCCAGCGACACGCTGGGCCCAATGTGTACAAAGGCAACCCACAGTGCTTTATAGCAACCGGCTTTACACACACACTTACACATGTGTACTTACACTCACACACACATAATGTAAAGAAATGGCATGCTGGCAGCTGTACATAGATTAATACTGTTCTTGGGTTCAATGGGAATTCATTACTCCACATCAAAACCAACTGTGACACATCAAACAGATCCAATCACACTCATCAGTGTCAGCCGTCATCATTATCCATCATAAAGCAATCCCCCTTGTCCTGCCTGGCATCAACAATGGAGCAAGTTGGAGACACTGTATGCGTCTCAGAAATCCATTGGTTCTGCCCATTTTGTCGCTTTAACAAGTCTGTTCAGACATTAGCGGTGAGGTTGCCAGGTAACCGTGTGAATGGGTTTTCAGTGGAGACAATCATGAACTGAGTGAGCGACAGAAGAGTTGGTCAATGAGATGTTACTATTGGTGGAAGTAAGCTTCTATTTTGGCCAGATGATGGGGTGACTTCTGGAGATGTCTGATGCAGAATATTGTAGGCTGAACAAAGGTCTGACTGCCAACTTAATGGAAGAGAAAAATGCTGTCAGAAAAACAATGCACATTTTAAAATTACATTTAGAAAACACATTTATTGACAATTAAGTGCACACATTCACACAAGCTACAAAAAATAAGGTGCATTCATGTTTATTGGCTATTGCATAAAAACATTAAAATGATATGTCCTTTATTTTACGTATAAAAAAATAAGGTATATACTGTATATTTGATGGGTCTAGCCTATTCCATCTTCATCAAATACTTTTCCTCATTCAGTGATGAAACATGTTGAGACTTCTCTGTGGCCTGTAGGTATTCCATAGTGGCCAGGCCATGGTGAGTGGGAGACAGGTTTCCAGAGGATTCTATGAGTTGCTTTAGGCTACAGGATCCTGCAAATGGAGGAGCTACCAGATAAAAAGACATGAAGAAACAGCTGAGACTGATGGACTTTAATACAAACAAACACACACATAAACATACTAACCTGGAGCTGACCTGCCTGTCAGTGTTGGTTTGGGGTGAGCTTTCAGGTGCAGCGGCCATAGTGGTCAGGCTGAGAGGGTTCAGGGTCAGCCACGGCTCTGTCACGGTGTGGAGCTGCGGCCCCCCCAGGGGCTCTCGGATCCTCACCCCCACCTCCAGGAACCCTCCTGTGGGCTTCCTTCTGCTCAGCACCTGCATGGTCAGGCTCAATACGGTTAGCATGCTTATTTTGTGACTGGAACCACAAATCGGTCAACTGCAATGATAAAAACACACGCTCGCACAAACACACACACACAGATACACACACACTATGTCTGATATCACCTCTATGAGCTGTCTGATCTCGCATAGCCTTTCCAAAGTGTCCAGCCTCAAAACTGCACTTCCAATGACCTTATCGGTCTTAAACAGACCACTGCAAACAGGAAGAGTGATAAAAGCTATTAATCAGGGACAAACCTTTTTAAAGAACATATGTTCACTTTCACAAATGCTTTTTAGACATAAAAGTAAAGCAACTGACACAGGTCAAATGAAAGAAGGAGCTAGTATCGCACTTCAGACAGGCACGGACTACTCACCCTTTGTGCATAATCTCCAACTTGATGCCCTTAGACTGAATGATCCTCTTAAAGCCACGGTGATCCCGCTTGATGTGCAGTTTAAAATGCTCGTTGAATTCTGAGAGAAAGAGAAAGGGAGAGTGTTGATCAGGGTTCTCAAACTCGTGCCATCGAGGGGCCAAGAGGATGCAGGTTTTCACTTCAACCAAGCACTACTCCAGCTGATTTCACTAAGTAGAGAAACTTGTTAGTGAAATCTGCTGATGTAGTGCTTGGTTAACACGGAAACCCGCACCTTCTTGGCCCTCGATGGCACGAGTTTAAGTCCCCTGCTGTAGTTGGAAGTGAGGGGCGTCAGCACGGTACTGTAGTACCTGGACAGGTGCTGTTTTTGACCGAGCAGGTCTGGTCCCTTTGAGCATCCTCCTACAACCAGCAAACACAAACAGACGCAGTTGTCAACATACTTGCATATCTCTTTGCATGAATCCGTGTGTGTGCATATGAAATTGTGTTTGCTTACCAAACTAGGGAAGGCAAACTCGAAGCGCACACTTACGTCCATGTCGTTAGGAGAAAGTTCTGACAAGGGGAAACAATTTAACAAACAAGTTTAGCCTCTCTGACACAAACTGAGAATGCAAATTTGAATTGAATCCTTTATACTTTCAGTGATGTGACCAAACAAGTTAAGACATTTTGTGGTGTCCTCCTTAGTGCCATGTGCTCCCCAAGAACTTGCTCAAGGCCACTCAGAAGAATATAATATAGGCTACTCAGCAGAACAGAATCTAGGCTACTCAGCATAGTACATAGAGGCTAGAGTTTTAACCTTAAATGTACTGGCTTAAATTAGCATATTTTGCACTATTTTATTTATTCATGCTATAAATATATCAATTCCACGTAAACAAGAATGTGGTCATAGTGGAAAGTACCTGCTGGAACAGGAAGGTTGATGCCTTTTATGACCGTCAATACCATGTCACTTCCTGTTAGAGCTGGAATGATCCTATTGGATGAAAACTGGATGAATCGTATCGTGGATGTGTACAGTACACACACAAGTGTGTGGATGTGTCTGTGGTGTGTATTCATAAGGATATGTGTGTGTGACAGAAAGTTGCCTGGTATTCATCAATCCTGGAGCATTGGTATGAGATTAGCAACTATTTTATCAATGGCAGGATGATAGGATGATGGAGAGAAGGGGCTATGTCTCTTAGCTCAAGTCTCTAACTACAACAGTCGATTCAAACACACACACACACACACAAGACTTTGTGGCTGTGTGGCGTTTCACTCACTTCAAATTAAACTTGCCTAATAATCGGTCTTGAATGAGCTTGAATGTTCTCATCACTCAGCCACTTTAGCACACAACACTTTAAAAACTTACTGTGATTTTTGCACCACTGTTTACACTACTGTGTATATACCCCCCCCCCCCCCCGTACTATATATACCCATTCCACTTTGTACCTATGTTATTTGTACTTCCATGTTATTTGTATCATTTGTATTATGTGTATCATGTGTATTATTTGTTATTTGTATCATATTTGTAGTGTATTTTATATTGTATTCATGTTTTATTAGTATGCTACATATATGTTCTATGTTTGCTCATTTTTGCCTCTATGTTTGTTAATCTTGCATAGCGAATAAACCCCCATTCTGATCCTGATTCTGATAACCAGTAGTTAAAATAAACGAATGAAGTGGTACATTTCCACCACTAGAGGGCCTCAACACTTTCCTATTTAGCACACATAAAGTTAGAGGGAGAAAGGAGGGGGCGTTCTTCTGCGTGTTTTTATGTGTGTGTGTGTGTGTGTGTGTGTGTGTGTGTGTGGTATAGTCTGGTTCAAAAGTACCTGTAGATGGAGAAAGAGCGTTGTTGTGTGAGGTACTGGGGAACAGGCTGCCCTCTTGCCTGGGCTTGCCTCACCACCTCCATGTGTCTGACACACTCCTCAGCCAAGGACTCAAACCTCCACACACACACACACACACACACACACACACAAAACACTGTAGATCCCTACGCCAAGACCTCCTTTACATACAGAAGAGTTCTCCGCATTGGAGAAAGCTAAACAAAAAAGGTCCTCTCATTTGAAGTGTATTTTTTAGCGTATACTTGTATTTTCAACCATTATTTACACCGGCAAGTCAATTGAGCACCCAGTCTCAGGGACCTGTTTATGTGGCGGATGTGAAGGGAGCACAGCTGCATCACTGACCTGACTGTCTCTGCGACCTTCCCCATGTGGGTGAACTGCTGACAGTAACCATGACACCTCTGGAGGATGACACACCAGTCACTGCGGCAGCACACCATGTTCTAGGGTGGCTTCATTCTAGAACTTTCTGTTGCTAAACGACCACTGTACAGCCCACTTACAGTAATGAGACGATGGTGTGAAAAGGCGGGTATCTATCGTCAATCTAATTCCATTTGCTACCATTAAGTACAGAACTGAAATATCATGAGGGGCTGTGGGCTGTGAGTCAATTGATAATATTAGACTAGTAATATTTCACTATTAGTGATTAGGAGATTGTATTCACCTTATGCTGCTGATCAAGGATGTCCAGGATATGCCTGTACTGGTCTGAGAGCTCAGAACATACTGGGAGGGAATGGGACAGGTCTGGGAAGGGGTCCTGTTCCACAATTACACCACTGGCTCCCTGTGACAGACAGGCAAGCAGGTCACACACAAAGCGGTGGCTGAAAATCTGTGTTGGAGCAGCATTTTGAGATGGCCAAAGGTAGATGACAGCTTAAGGAGCCAGTCAGACCGTGATTGTGGCGGTCGGGGAGCTCTCAAAGCTGGAGCAGGTTGCAGGACTGACGCCGGGGTCACCATCAGCCTGCTGGTCGAGGGCTTTAGAGGAAGCGGATGAGAGAGTTGGGAAGAGCAGCGTTTACATGTTAGACACACACAGACACACCATGCACACACCGACACATAAACAAACAGCTCTCTTACCTGTCTCAGAGATATCGCTCTGAGGGAGAGGTCGGGTTAAAGACTCGGAGGAACACAGGCTCTCCACGTCACCATCGTCTACGAGTGAGGGAGAGAGGACAGTCAGAAGGAGCGACACAAGCGATAGGCTGAGCGAGATCCAACTGATCCAATTGCACTACTGTGTACATATCCCCCCCCCAAGTAGTATATATGTATTCAGACCCATATACAATTTATAGTTTTTATATAGCCCTATCCATCTATAGTTATTGCCTACTTTTGAATAAAATATAATAAAACTGATAAAAACTGATTCTGATTCTAAGTCTGACATCCGAAAATGAGAGAAAGGGAGGGCAGTCAGGAGATTATGAGGTCATGCTGATCAGAAGCAGAAGAAGTAGCTCCTTCTCCCCCGTTAACCAGCATCCCTCTCCTCTCATTAGAGACTCCCTCGATTGTGCACAGCATGATATCCCACGGTCCTACAGAATAGACTTCGAGGGAGACTACAGCCTTCATAAATAGTGTTGAGGTTACATTTAAATGGCTGCAGTGGCGAGGCTTCACCAGGAGGAGGGGGTAAGGAGCTGACGTCTACATGTTCTCCTTGGATAGACGCTTCCACCACCAGATCTAATTTCTGAAAAGAGGAAAGAGATTGAGAGAAATTGGGACGAATAGAGTAAGAGAGAGATAGAAAGAGAAAAATAGAGCGAAAAAGCACGCAAAAAAACAAACACATAAACCATTAAGTTGACTTATGGCCCTCATTATTGACTCTATTATTTTGCATGCTGTTGAACCTATCCATCAGGCCAGTCTAGCAGAGGACTGCACACACACACACACACACACACACACACACACACAGACCCTCTTTCTCTCCGAGACGGCAGGTAAATTACGAGGGGTGTTTGCCCTCAGTGACCGGACAGAATTTATTTGTGTGACCCAAAACCTTGGCAGATGTGTCCTCATCATGGCTGTTTGGCACAGGTTGGCATGGCAGCCTGGCAGTGGTTGGTAGCATGCTGGTGGCATCTTGGCTGACAAGCTAAGAGTTTGACAGTGTAACACTTGGCACTGTAGGATGTTCTGTGTTCCAGCCTGTTGGACAGATGGGTGCGTACGTGAATGTGGGTGTGTTTGCGTTTTGGATGTGCCGTGTGTTTCGAACCTTGGCTGTGTGTTGACGTTTGGCAAACTCCACGTCTCCGGCCCGTTTGGCGTGGACCGCTGCCAGCCTGAACTCCCTCTCTCTGCTCAAGACCATGTCCTTAACACCTGCACACACACACACACACACACACACACACACACACACACACACACACACACACACACTAGGTTGTTTTAGTTATCGGTTTGGAAAAAACACACAACTAACAACAATGGCAAACACTCCAGACCCCATTCATCATGTTCTCATTAAGTATGAGAAGGAAGCATCATTCCATGACTGAAGCAGGAGTGTCTTCACACCCCACAAACCCCAGGCAACCAGTCAGTCCCACAGTGTACCAGCACAGCGGGAGAGGGCCAGGCCAGATCAATAGCTAATTCACTCTCAGTCTGCACAGATACGAGAACCTGAGACATATAAATCACTGCAGGATAAGTGTGTGTGTGTGTGTGTGTGTGAGTATGTATTTGGAGGGAGGTGGTCCTTCTCTGAGAGCCAATAGTTGCCTCATTATGAAAAGGAAGGCGCATTCATACAGTATAATAGATCATAAAGAACTGTGGGGTTTTCAGAAGCTCAAGTATAGCTGGCTGAACACTGATGCCAAATCTGTCTGTTTTGTTGGCACTGGTGCAAGGTGTGTGTGTATGCATACATCAACATGAGTGTGTGTGTGTTTGAGTATTGAAGTTTATATTTAGCCTAAAGGTATGTATGTGAAGGGTGAATGATGATATCCACTTTAATGAGGGATCAATAAAGCATCTGAGAGTTATGATTTCAGTCTTTGATGCTTTGCCATGATTTACAGTTGATTTGTGCTAGTGAACTGTACCTTTGAGACTAGCTTCCGGTTGGCTGGATGTGTGGGAAGAGACGGGCTCAGCACCGAGCAGCGCTCTGTCATTGGATGAGGCAGCTTCAAAGGGCAGTTGGAGCCTTGGCCCTCCCTTTATGATTGGTGCAGTGGAGTCTTGAAGGGTAGAGTTGTAGCCTACGGCAAACAGCGGTGGGATTTCCTCTTCTTCGATTGGCTTACCCATCTTTACAGATACCGTCATAGATTGCAAGGTCTGGAGCAGATGGAAAGTAAAATAAAACAACAGTTACGGTGAAATATGACTAGAAAACCTGGCACATAACCTGTTAACACTAAGGTCAAATAAAGCAGCTGACTATACAAATATTGAACCCTCCACAACTCTAGAATCGAATAATAAAGATTTATACAGTGAAGTGGCCAATCTGTTTTACATACATGATTACTTTTAATTGATTTATCGATAAGTACATCCAGTCAAGTGTCTCACACATAAGAATCAACAGATACTCTGTCATGTAAAGTGTGAGTGAATGGAAAGGGTGTTTGGGTGTGTTATCAAACGTGGTTAATACAGAGCAAGTATATTTCAACAACACCTGAGGGGGAAGGAGCTCTTAATAGTGTTAGAGATCAAGGCTGTAGAATCCACTGTTCACATCATATACAGGGTCATAGAGGGATATATTTTAGGGCTTCACTCGTTTCACTCACAAGTAATTGGTCGCAGGGATGTGGGGGGTAATTTTACATCGTTCACAATATGTTTATTTTACATGAGCACACAGAATAGGGGAGTATTAAAATAATACTTTGGTGTTTTGATACCTTCATGAATAAACACATTCACTTCTTTGCCTAAAATGAACCATGGGAATTCATGTGTTTTCAATATAGGTGGTCTGATGAGATTCCAACCCCTAACCTGAGCACCATGCTTAAACAATTTAGGTATACAGGATATAAGTGCATAGGTCATCGCGGTCTCATCCCCAGTCTTTCCCCATTTCCGCAGTCCTACAGCACCGCCCTGTTGATGTTAGAGGTTTGCAGAGCCTTCTCATACATGTCAATTCTAAAAGAGGCTCTAGAGCAGATACGACAATTGAGGCCGAGGGAGGGGGATTTGATGTGTTGTCATTGGAGTTCACCTGTTTATTTAAGTCCCCCATTAACTCCTTCAGGTGTGTCTGAAACAATTAGATTACAGAAAAGTGTAAGTGCTGGAATACATTTTTGTTTAAGAAAAGTATGTTTTCACAGTGGTCTATGATATCCATTTCCCACTGAAATTCACTATTATGATCTTCATCCCCATTTTTTTCTCAAATGGGGATGAAACCAGTCACTGACTGGTTTCATCTACCTTGTCTGAACTTACCACTAAATCTGACTCTGCCTCTTGATCTCTATTTTCATCGCCTCTGACTTCCTCTTCCTCCTCCTCCTCCTCTTCCTTGTCCCTCACAACAGCCATGTCCCCACAGTCCATTAACAACTCTGGATCAGAAGAACACAGAGAACCACACTGGAGAACCACAGGACCTCTCTCCAAAGAACACAGATGATTTCTTGGAGGGAGAGATTTCTTGGTCAGGTAAGCGTGAACGGGGCAACAGAAGGAGGAAAGAGAGATAGAGGAAGAGGAGGAGAGAATTAGGGGGGAGGAGGATGCAAAGGGGTTACAGCAGAGGAGAAAAGAGCACAGGACACTGGAGAAGAAGAGGGGAAGAGAGGGATGGGGAGAAAGAAACAGATGGTGGGAAGAACAATTGAGGATGATTACTTTTTTTTATGCATCATTTCACCCAGGAGTGGGTAAAAGCCTACCCAAAGACAAAAAACACAAAGATATTGATACAGACAAACACCGTATTCTCCTTCTTTCGTGCATATTTTGTCTATTATATTACAAATTACAATGATAAAGTAGCTTGTTCATCACTCAGCCTAACTGAGTGTGGGTGTGGGGGTGCTTATGCGAGGGTGTGTGTATTTGAACAGCCCCTATTGGACAAGAGCCACTTTCCTCTGCTCTGAATACAGGTTCTCATCTCCATAACAATTACAGGAAGATGGTACAACACAAAGGGAAAGCTGTCACAAGATTTTCTCTTGGAAGAAAGACAAAACACATAGGGTAAACAGTTATTTTTAAATCATGGTCTCCTGTACCCTACTTCTTGGCAAGTGGCCTAAAGCAATGTGGAATGATAGCTTTAGTTAACCTCAGCGTCGTCGTCTTGACTGAAAGAGCGCTCATTTACGGATGTGGAAAAACCCCACCGTGCCATGCTTTCAACCGCAAATGGATAGCGGGGGACGTGTGTGTGCGTGAGCACACGACATAGCCGAAGTTCCCGATGAAGGCTAGGCCTGAAGGGCCTGAGGTTTAGCAGGGTGGAATGCCACGCAAAAGATCAGCACAACTCAACAGCACTGCGTGTGACATGCGTCTCACGTAGACCTGAAGGCGCTTGGTGACCTTGAGAGGGGTTTGTGCGCTGCGCGGAGAGTTCAAGAGCCAGGTCACATAAGAGGATGTGGAATTGACAGGCGGGCCTAGACGTAGCATTATGTTTTGGTCCTAAACACTCTTGACTCGAAGTGAAGATAACTGGCCATTATGATGACACGTTGAGCAGAGATATGCTGATCCATGCAGACACTGTATTTGGCCTAGTCGTATGTTAGTCACACCAGGGGATGACGTCACGCACAGCACGCAGCCTGATGGACTGCAGCAGAGTCAGACTCACGCAAGCTGGAAGGGAAAATAGGTCACACGTGTCACACACATTCATGCAACCTAAAGGCTCTTTCGCTCTCGCTTAGCTTTAAATGTCCTTCCACTTTGTTCGGTTGTTTATTTACGATACGTAATTATGGGGTGGGGGCAAAGATTGTTGCCATATTTATAACTAATATCAAATTAAAAGTTGACTAGTGACCACTTTTAACAGGCTGTTGGATAAGACTGTTTAATTAAGTCGGGCTCCCTGCCAGCGCTATCTCGCTCTATCTGTCTCTCGGTAAAACAACCAATTAAGATAAGAAGACAGGCCTGAATCGAGAGCCCTGAATCACGAACAACACAGCAAATAGGCGAAGAGCAGCACACTGGGTCCATTATGAGATGCCAAACCGTTATGATATTCAGATCTAATTATATGTCTTTAAAACATCGATTATGAATTATGTAAACATTTAAATTGTGTAGCTATATCATATATATTGGATTAAGCTTCTGTATCGGTACATAATCGACATAGTCATTTAGCAGACTCTCTTATCCAGACCGACTCACAGCAAGTAGGACGTCACTGGCACGGCCGGGAATCGAACAGGCAATGTTTTGATTGCTCGATTCCCTAACCGCTCAACCACTTGACTCCCATAAATAGGCCTAACCTCAGTGTTAGGTAACTGTAGGAAGCTGTGCAGTATTGTATAACTTGCTCACCTGTTAGTTCACACCTGAAATGGAAAAACAAGTAGTCTTCAACCTCCACTGCTAAACTGCGTTAAGTCGATCTGCGCAAAAATAAAGAAAAATGCTGGTATCTTTCACATCGACGGGTTTGCAGGTCTGTTGTAAAGGAAACAGGTGTGTAGATTACCTGGGTCTCCAGAGAAAACTGACATCTATTTCCTGCAACTTTCTGTTTCCAATGGTAACAGTGGGAACCAATCAGACATTTGTCTGAAAGGAAACTGGTCCCTTCCGCGTTTTGGTCACACCATACATACACGTCTAACTGATATTTTGGGTAATACAGAGAAACATTGGGAATTTGATATTAGGTGAAACATTATTAAAACGTGGAAAACATTTATTGTGCTGACAATATTCCCTAACCTCTTGAAATGATGAAACGGGATGGCCTAATGATCTATAGTGAATTATGGACTGAGTGTGTGTGTGGTGCAGGAGTAGTGATTGCGTGCACGTGTCTGTGTGTGTCTTATCCTGTAGGCTACAGTTTAAAATGAGAGTCATCCAGTGACGCAGAAGTCTCTGCCTCAGGCAGTCGTTCAGGCCCCAGCATCCATATGTATCTCTTCTCCCAGACGACCCCCACCTGACACACTGGCTTGGAGGTGAGTTACAACAAGGGGCTTCTGAAATGGCTGCTGCGACCTGGCTCAACTGTACTGCTGCTCTGTGATGCAGGTCCCATGTGCGTGTGCAGACTAGGGATGACCAATACACTGTTCATCATCAGAACAGACTGGGATAATAGCCTTCTGGTTATTTTCTCCTGTTTCTCCTCCTCTCTCTCCTCTCTCTTTCTTTCTCTCTCCTGTTTTCTCTGTCTTTCTTTCTTTCTTTCTTTCTCTCTCTCTCTCTCTCTCTCTCTCTCTCTCTCTCTCTCTCTCTCTCTCTCTATCTGCTTGGCTGCGCTATTTGGCTCAGTGTCTATACAAACTTTCCACACACACATCACATGTATGCTTCCTTCAGAGCGAGAGAAAGATGGTGTTGATTTAAACAGTTCCCTTCTCTTAAAAATATTATATTCATGTATTGTTTTTGATCTATTATTATTATATTTTTTTACTGTGTCTATTGTTGTGTCTTTCTGTATGGGAAACAGTTGTACAGAGGCAGTATGGGATTTGCGGTCCCAGTTCTCAGGGGTTATGACTCCAGTCAAGAGCAAGCCATTTACTGGGTGTCCAGTGTGGTTTCCCCCCGCTGGCAGAGATTGAGGCCATCAAAGACCTTCCAGAGCTGGGTATGTGGCAGATTTAGACCATAGTGGCAGCTTTTATTGGGTGGTGCTGCTTTGAGTATTGACTGAAGGACTGGATGTAAAGAACTTGAGACAACAAGGCCTGTATGAAAATATGGAAACAGAAAACTGTATGACATTTTTTTTTACTGCAGTTCCCAGCATGTTCCCATCACGCAAACCACCATGTTGTTTGGAGTAAGAGGATTTGACGGTATCAAGTCGGATGAAGCTGCTGTCTTTGACCTTGACAATGACCTCTTGGTCCACCTCCGGGGTCTTGGATACTAGGGTGGACCTTCCTGCTAAAGATCATAAAACTGAAGAAGAGCAGGTGGGAGAGGGGAGGGGGAGAGGGGGGGAAGAGTGGCAGAGGACGGATGAAGGGAAGTGTCACAGAGCATGGCAAATGAGCGAGAGGTGAGAAGGAGGGTGAAAACCAGAGACAGGAGAATGGCAAAGATAGACACAGAGGTGTGAAATGAGGAGCACAAGGGGCGAAACCTAGCGAGAAGTGTGCAAGGAGGGGGAAGAGGGTGTAAAGAGCAGTAAAGGAGCTTTTGGAAAGACAAAGACCCACAGAGAGAGACGGAAAGAGGTGAAGGGAACAAGAAATTAGATTCACAGATGGAGAAAGCTACAGGAAAAGGAAATGACAGAGGGTGTAGCTGGTGGGGCAGTAGGATTGAAAGTGATAAAGCGTGCTAGGTTTGGAGGACTCCAGCATAATTCAATTGTCCACCCCATTTTCTGTCACTGGGACGGAATTGATGAAAATATATGAACAGAGAATGAGGGAGACACCGAGAGAATGAGCGACCGAGAGACAGACAGACGTTATAAATATAATGAGTTTTCCCTCTGAGTCAGTACCCTCTTTCGTTCTCTCTCCCTTTCCCTCTCCCTCTCTCTGTCTTTCTCTCTCTCTCTCTCTCTCTCTGTCTCTCTCTCCTGTCCATTGTTCCCTCCCTTACGGATGTCTTGCCTCCCCCACACCATGCGTTTCTTTTCTCTCCTTTGCTCTGTCTTCTCCCTCAAAATATCACTCCATCTCTGGCTGTCAAGATCCAATCATGTGGTGGCGTGATCGCCACCGCTCTCCCTAATTGCTCCTGGGCCCTGGTGGCTCCTTGGGTTAGAGATGGAGGCAGATAACCAATATAGTTGAGAGGTCAAACAGGTCATAGGTCAGAGACCAGACAGCGTTAGCAGTTTGTCTCACCCGGGAACCGCCATAACCCCTGATGACCCCAGTCTTATTTCCTTAACGATGCGCCTCTGTATCTCTCACGCTCTTATAGAATGGGATCGTTGTAATGACCAGGGGCCACCATTATGGTTCCTAATGGAGTGGGAATGGGATCTTTCTGTTTTCAAACATGTATGAAGAAGGACATAAATAACAAAGGATTTTGTGATTGTGACCATACATCAGTAAGTAAAGCCTTACCATGAACAGTTTGCTCCCTTTCGGTAGAGCATAGGATCCACCAAATTGATACTGAGAATGGTTAATGATATATCACTGATTCTTGGGGATTTGGATAAAACAGTTTTTAATTTTGAAAATAAAAAGTTAGTTAAATTACAAAATGTGAAGGTATATCATTATAGACCAAGGTATTGGCTGTTCAGCAATGTACCAGTGCAACCTCCAAATTTTGTATTTTTTTCATAAAATAGGCATTTTCCCAGTCATTACTTTGTTTTTTTCAACACCGTCAGACACAATAAAAAGCAAATTATTTTTTATTTATTTGGTCTAATATGTATTTAAAGTCTTTTAAACCATTATCTGGCATTCTTAATACACATATATGCTGTTAAATGTTAATTATTCACTATTGTTCATTTTTTATACTGTTTCACGTGTACTCCTTTAAAGGATCTAACATCATACAACGTATACTTTAAGTTTAAATAGAAAAAGTAATTTTTTTTTATTTAACAAACATTTTTGGATTAAAAGAGACTATTACTTTAATAAGTCAACAGCACTGAAGAAACATATTTTAAGCATATTCATTTAAAACAAATAAAACTCCCTCTGACGGTGGTGACTTAAGAACTGACGGGGGTGACACTAATCTGACGGTGGTGACAGTGGCCTCATTACAACATACAATTCCGAAATGTATACCACTCAAGTCAATCACTTCTTGTTTAACAACCTTATCTAACTATTTGGTCCAAGAAATAACAATCATGAGCACTGTGATAAACATTTTTCAAGGAATATAAGGTAAAATTAAGCAATATCATTATTAAAAGTACCCCATTCCCATTCCCCGGCCGAACCACAGCTGTGAGGATATCCACAAACATCCTCTCACTCGTGCTATATTGCTTAAGTGTAAGCCTGTATGGAAGAAATATAGGGGGAAGTACATATATAAAAATATAAAAGAGGTTAATGAAACATCACAGGTCATATTGGTATTTATTGTGATCAACAATTATATTCCAGCCTCCGTTGAGGACCATCTGGAGATTTTTGTCACCCCCGTCAGACTGTCCGTCACCACCGTCAGACAGAAAACCTGACGGTGGTGACGTCTGACGGTGGTGACAAAAAAATACTCTTTCACATGATGTGCATGAGTTGTTCATATTAGCCATCTTGTTTCCCCTCTGTTGCTAGCTACTTCAGACCTCTTCTTCAAAAGTATACATTTATGTCATAATCTAATCTAGTGTTTTTTATACGAAAGACACGGTGTTGACATGTTATGGTTGTGACAGTAGCAGTGTCCAAAAATATGAACAAGTTTAAGAGAATATAGCAAACTTACAGGAGCTTGAGTGATCTTGAAGCATGCAGTAGAGCTGAAGGTTTGAAAATGGGGTCCCCAGGAATGTAGTTGACCTTGTAGTTGCCAGATTTTATTGATCTTTATAAATATCTGACGGTGGTGACGAATATGTGGGACACATTTTGAGCAATCCACAAAATAATAGTAAACATTGTTCAAAACTCACTGTTTGTACTTTTTAATACATATTACAATGTACTCTTTCACGTGGTTAAGATATTATTCAATTCAATTATTACTTTTTGTTTTTTTAATTAAGATAAACAGATTATCTCCTAACCGAGGACTACTGATTCTGTAGACAATGGGCCAGTATATGATCATTAAATAAATACAAAATAAAAATAAACCTATAAAATAACCTTACATATGTGCAAAGGACCCCCTGATTATAACCTTGATTCTTTTTATTCATGAAAGTTGTATTAATTTCCAACAAAATTAGCACTTTTCTTAGTGGGACATGTTTTTGCCAAAGTTTCAAGAATCAGTGATATATAAATATTAAAGAATTGAAACCCAGAATGAATTTCAGTTGTACCAAATTGATGTGGTTGATATGAGTTCATCTCTTCTGCTCAGTAGTCTGTTCATGCGTACACAATAGACTAAAGGAATGCGCCGCACTTTCATTCGACTTCTTTCTAGTGGGCCATTGTGAGTTTTTTACTTGTGGTCGGTAGAAGAATCTCTTGGTACCCTGGTTTTTCACTGGTTGTCAGAGGTTTCTGTCACGGCACATGATTCCTCTTTGACCTTGTTATGTTATGGAGTCTGGAGGCTGCACACTCATACACCTGGAGGGTGGAACAGTCTGCTTTGCCAGCTGCCAACTCAAATATCCTTCTTCTCTCTTTTGGTTTGTTATTCCTTCGCTTCGTTCTGAATCGCTAAATACGAAGTCGGTTCGTATTTGTCTTTCTGCTTTTCACACTATATCTTTCTATATTTTACTCTCATAATTTCTCTACCTGTCCCTCTCACACAAAACGTCGTTTTGACCACATTTACATACGCACATATTTTTTATGGATTACTCTTGACCTAAATGAACTCCTACTCATCATTTTGACATGGAGCTTTCAAATATTTCCATTAAACTGTTCGTGAGAGCATCCCCATATTTCATGAAATATGACATGACAATTTCCAGGTCTCGGCTACATAATAAAGTTTTTATTGATCGACTTTTTTGCACGCCTTTGACAAAGTACCAGGGGTTTGACAGAACGCTGTTAAGTTAGACAGGAGCAGACAGTAGCATCGGAAATCCTTCTTGGTCTCCTGTCGGCCGCTGACATGACAGATGTAGGATCAGAGGATAGAAAGGGTAACACCTGGACACGGTTGTCATTCATCTTCCGGCGAGTCAGAGCCAATCCAAACCCACCGACAGCGATGAATGTGAACCGGGCCCCGTCTCTGTTAGGGCGCGCCTTGTGCAGTAATATTAAAGCTCAGTGGAGGTCCTGTCTGGCGGCCATCTTGGGCTGGACTGTAGGCACATCCTCAATGGTCATGTGCAGCGCGTCGTTGTGCGGAGGATGTGGCCCGTGTGCGTGCAAGGATGTGAACTCGAGCTGCAGGGTACACTCAACACTCGATGGTTTGTCTGAGTCACAAACTCACCGACAGCGTTGAATGTTCGCTGGGACTCGTAAGGCTGAGACTGCGTGAAAGCTCAAAATGGTGAAAGTGAAAAGAAATTCACATTCGCAGAGAATTTCAATTTCAACACTGCTGCGTTGTATAATATACAAATTATAAGATGCTATTCTAGGCAACAAAGACATTTTGAAGAAATCCTGGCAGCTTGCAAATAATACTAATACAAATAAAGAAGGAATAATCATGATTACAAACAGCTGCTCCACATACCCTGTAAACCTTTTGCACTGTGTACTTGGAATCAACAAGCTACTACATAGCTGGACTAGATATTAATATATTCATTTACAAATGCATCCATAACTGTTTGGAATGCAAACGTTTGAAGCCTGTGATGTGCACAAAGTGGCATTTCTTACATTGTATGAGCAATAAAGCTCCTCATTTTGAATACTTTTAATCTGCCCTTTTGTACTGACAGACCAGCTATGTCTTACCTCAGGAAGCTGGCTGTTGTGCTCCGAATATGGTCAAACAGGGGCACGGGGTTTGAGGGACGCTTTTGCCCTGTGTTTGAGTTAGCAATAGCATAGCCTCAGACCGTGAGCTCCATTCTCTGATGGTGGGGGAAGGGAGAATGGGTGTCAAGGGTGAGCGGGAATGCTGAGGGAGGGTCGCAGGGTTGAGAGAAAGAGAAAGAGAGGGGGGGAAGGAGGGAGGGAAGGAGAGCAGGAGGGAGGGATGAAGAGAGGCTGTCTGGGTGGGTCGCGAGGAGGGGGTTGTTGATCGATTCCAGACTCTGCATTTCCAGACAGGCTGAATGGTAAAGGTCAGAGGCCACCGGGTCTCGTTTCCTATGAAAGAGAGGCTGTCTGTGTGCGCTTGTGTGTGCGTGTGAGCGTCTCTGTGACCGCGTAGGTAAATATGTGTGTCTGTGTGTAATTATACATGTATATCTGCGTGTGTGCATAAGCGATGGGAGGGCTTGTGGCTGTCTGCTTTGGCTGTCCGTCCGTTTCTCTGTGTGTTCTCTCTCCCTGCAGCGGGGCTGTGGCCAGGACTGCTCATGTAACCGGAGCACATGGACACACACTAGAAACAGACACTGGTATACACACATATCAGGTACACAGGACATTCATATTTATCCATAGCCATTCCCATACAGACACTTGGATATGCATTTTCGCATGCGTTCACTCATGTAACAAACCCCATGTTCGGGTACGTGTGTGTTTACACGAGGAATGATTGTACGCAGACAAAGATAGACGTGCAGGCTGACGTGCACTCATAGACACAAACACAAGAACAGAGAAGCACACATTAGATTTTTTAGACGGAGTGAGCATGCTAATTGCATCCACACTGACAGTGATGGGGTGGAGAAACTCCTAACACCCTGTTGTTAGCACAACTCTGGTCACGGCAACCAAAATAAACATTCAGCACCACTGACCTACACACACACACACCTACACACCTAACCATGGTTTGTAGTATTTGGCCCTATCTGAATGTGTTGAGCTGTTCGTTGAGGGACAAATATTCCCTGCATGTGCGTCTTTTGCTTTTTAAGCGAGCGAGAAGACAGGTTAGCCTTGATGATGGTCTTAGTACTGAGGTTGTGCTGGCTGGAGCTGGAGGTGCGGAAAAGTGGGGGAGGGGTTCGACAGAGGAAGGACAGGGCTGCCTGCCTGCCTGGCTGCCTCTCCCCCTCCTCCACCACCTTCCTTCTCCTCCCTCCCTCTCTCCCCCACCTGGGACTTGAACCCATGACCCTTGGGTGAATGGGTTCAAGGGAGAAACTCCCGTGACTGGGAGCTGCCGTTGTGCACGCTCCTTTCTGCCTTGTACATGCGAGCTGTGGGTCGGTTATCAAGTTAGCCACGTGTTTCATTCGTTTACCTCTTAAGTAAGAAAGCGAGTCAATGGTATTATATTCGTCTGGGGATGTGCTCACAGCGTTCTACCATTAATAAGGATGCTTGCATGCGTGCCTTGGTGTTTTCCGGTGAATTCCCAGTCTTGTCCATGGGTGTCAGGCTGAATGTGTTTGTTTAATTGTAAGCGTGCGTGCGAGTGTCTTTGTTTGATTTATTGATGAAGATGTCAGGAGAAATGGAAATGGTAATGTCCCATCCCCCCATGTCTGGGTGACTGAGTCTATGTCTACCTGCCCCAGACTGAATCAATACTTTAATCCAATTGCCATTCACTTCTATTGGGTCTGCAACACACACGCACACAATATCTACGGGATACGGTACGGGGTCTACGGTACGGGGTCTACGGTAGGTGACATCAGCATACAATGTGTGTACAATTAATTTGGGTACACACATTCACCCAAATACAATTGACGTTCTTTCACACACACCAAACAATAATCCCTACCACTGTCACATGACAGGGCACAATCATGTGCTAGTAAAAATGAAAATCTACTAATAGAACTCATTGCAAAAGAATAATCCTGACATTGATATATCCATCTATATGTCTATTTATGTGTTTATATATAAAACATTGTCATTGTATGAGTCCACAGTAGACCTTCCCCCCAGCATTGCATCATGCATTCATGTCTGCATCCACAAACAGCCCATGACACATTGTCACATCATATTTATGTCTGCCGGTAACAGCCTCTCCCATAGAAAGACTGTGCACCCACATGTCAAATCCCATTTACGTACCCTAGTCCTGGCAAAACACACACACACCAAGCACAGAACCAAGAAAGATGCTTTTCCAAAAACGATTTAAGATGAATTTGAGGTAAAAACTGTCACTTACCCCCCAGTCCTTGTGTCCAGCCCCTGATGCAAACACTTTGCTTCACTCCTCTCTCTACCCTTTTTGTACGTGCTCCCTCTCTCCCTCCCTTGTCCTGCATTCCTCTATCTCTTTCTATCCCACCCTTTTTTGCTCCCCCTTCCATCCTCTATTGAAAAGTGTTCCCTCGCTCTCTGTCTCCATTCTCATCTTTCACCCATCCGTCTCCCTCAAATCCCACCCTCCCTTGTGCCTCTCCCTGTTTTGTGTTTTCCTTCCTTCCCGTCCTTCTCTCTCTCTCTCTCTCTCTCTCTCTCTCTCTCTTTCTCTCCACATCTCCAATGTCTTTTTCCTACTGCTGTGAACTTAACTGCAGACTGTCTGGTGTTTCCGTGCCTGTGCGAGAGCGAGAGAAAGAAGGAAGGAGGCAGAAGCGGCGAGCAGGACGGAGTGCGAGAAAAGGGAGTGCAAACCAGGACACACAGCCTGTGTCAGTTTGAATGAAAATTGTGAACGCTCGGCTTGTCCCTCCTCCCCCTCTCTCCCTCTTTCCCCTTTCCTACCCCTCCTCCACCCTCTTGCTCCCACCCTCTGGTGTGCACGCATGCTCTCTCTCCCTCTCTCTCGGTCTGCCTCTCTTTTTCATCCCACTTTCGAAAATGTTTGAGACAGATGGACGTTTATATTTACACACTTTCCAGCCTCAACGGCTGTGCTACTGCCGTCGTCTCTTGTCTATACTTCCCCATAAACAAACGCAAAAACAATTCTCACACCTTGGGGGTTTAACAATTCCCTTCATCTGCATAATCCGCCCTGTGGGTTCACCTTTTAAGTATTTACTTTGTACCACTATGCCATTCGCTCACTGCATGGAGAAACGAGAGAATTTGAGACTATATCCTTTTGGTTTTTTGATTAGACAAAGGCACAACAATGAGATATTGGAGCTCTATTGCAAATGCATTCCATACGCTTCGTGGTGCCTTTACTTAAAAAAAAACTACTGCTCATTTCAAGTAGAAAATCGTTGCTCGCTGTGATCAAACAGTCTTTAAATAAAAAAAGCCGAGTACTATCTTGCATACTGATAATCCCCAATTTTTTCAGTAGCGTTCCTCGCTCCGCCCTCTGTCGACCTCATCCTCCAGCCTTCCTTAGTTACATATTGATTAGCTAGTATGTGTATGTGGTGTCTAACCTCCTGGGTGTGTGTGTGTGTGTGTGTGTGTGTGTGTGTGTGTGCGTGTGTGTGCGTGTGTGTGCGTGCAGTGCTAGCTGTGGTCAATGAGGTCAACATGGTGACCAGACATGCACCCTCCCCCATTTTCCTCTCACCCCTCCGCAAAGCTACTCTCTCCCACTGTTTCAAGGAGCCAGGCCTGGCAATTACCTCGAATGAGGTGAAAGAAAGATTGGACAGATCTTTATTGTTTGCCAGACCAGGAAAGTTAAAGGAGTAGAGGGAGCAAGAAAGAGGGTTCTAGCACTAATATGACATCACAGATCCCAACCCTCTTTATCTGAGAGGGGAGCAGCAGTGGTCTGTTTGTCTGATCGAGTCCACCACCTGACAATGACCACCCTGACCTCTCTTGACAGATAGAATGACCGTCTGCGCTCAATGGAGGGTGGAAAAGAGGGAGGGAGGGAGGGCAGGCAGGCGGGAAGGAAGGGAGAGGGGGATGGGTAAAGAGTGAGGGTCGATGGAGACCACAGAGGAAAACATTTGAGATTGTGGAGAGACAGAACGGGGAAAGAATTGTGAAAGGGTGATGATAGAGGGGGGGATGTATGTCGATAGTTATATTAGATCCTAGAACAGATGCTGTAACAACTATCTGTATTTGTTGCATGTTGCAAATTCTCTCTTGGATTCTCGCTTTGGATAAACACGTCTGCCAAATGAATGAATGTAAATACTTGGTTTAATGACGATTCGATTCATATAAAGTCTTAATCGAGTATTTGTTCTCACCGGTGGAAAATAATCACAAACTCTATATGTGTTTATTTCTGGACATGTGCCAAAAAGATCATGTCAAAAAGACGACATTAGATAGTGGTTTTACAATGAAAGAAAACATGTGCCTGTTGCATTGACTGATGAAGAAATAACAGAAATACTGTCTGACACAAACTAAAGTACAATACATGAATCAATATTTCATGGTTATAGCATCATGTTTCACTGCTCTTGACTCTTATATGCTTTCATATTAGTATACTAGCAAACTCTAATACTACAGGTAATGCTCATGATACAACTGTTTGCACATGACTGAATAAAATCAATCAGTCAATAACGGTGAATCAAGAATAGATGGTTTGCCTCGTAGACAGTTTAGAGTGAGGAATATTTGAAAGAGTTTGCACAGCAGTCCTTCGGTGATGGGTCTGCCATTAGCCCCTCACCCGATATCTCCTCCTGGCGACAGTTGATAGTCTTCACCAGTGATTTGTAAATGCACCTTTGTGACATCATTGATTCACCTTTGACCTCATTAAGGTCAGTTTCAGGTTCGTCTTTCCCGCTATAAAGGGCATGCGAGTTATGAACTGCGCCAGGGAAACGGAGAGCACCTGACTTTGTTCTTTCGTCGGGAGAAACATTCCTTCCGCCATTCTTCAGGGTTCTGCCGCTTCAATTTCAGAATTCTGATTCCCACTGCACGTGCAGAATTACCCCTTAGCATGGGCTCAACCTCCTTCTATAGATGGGTAGCGAAAGGAATCCCTTCTCCCCACAAATCCGGAAGCCGTGGCTGCTCTAAAGGCGTGTCATAGAGGACTGCACGGTGTCTAACGTTGTGTGTGTGCGCGTGATTTAGTACAGTTTTGTTTTTTTTTAATCACAGAGCACACATCCTTGTCCTGATTGACCTGCCTTCATTTGTACACTTCCTGGGATCCACCCTGCAGCTGGGATCAGGATGAATGACCCTGTCCTGCGCACCAGATAAGCACAAACTGATGCCACCGCTGTCTCAGTGTCCAGAGGACCAGACAATCAATAAATGTCATGAATGTGGAGAGACAGAGATGAGAGTAAAGGAGACTTAGTGAGATCAAGAAAAAAAAGAGAGAAGGTTAAGAGAAAGATAGAGAAGGGAGGAAGCCATTGACTGAAATAGATGGAGGAGAAAGCAGCAGAGAGATTAATTTTAAGAGGATTTCTTCAATGACATGGGGTGGGGGGCAGTCAAATGAAATGTGATTAGCAGAATAATTAACCTCACTCATTAGGTCAAAAAGATGCTCATTCTCTCTGCCAGAAGCCAAACACTGCATTGCTAATCCCTCAAGAAAGGATAGGGATAAGGGCTGATTAACTTACCAAACACACACATACACACACACACACACACACAAGTACACACAGTCAACTACTGAAATCAGCCCCAAAAAAGCATTGATCCTCTAGTGGCTGTCTCAACAGTCAATGAGGAATGGAGGGCATAGACATTTCTTGGTTGCCACAAATGTGACACTATCATCACAGTAGATTTATGCTGTAGATCGCAGAGTTTATGTACATGGATCCCTATAAAAATGGTGGAATCTAGTTCCGAAGTCATTCAGAAGCATTGCCTCTTTTTAAGGTCAAATAACATCCTCAAAATTATAACACTGTATCCACTTTAAATATAAGAATGTTTTAATTTGTCCACCGCAAATACATTTTGGTACACAATATCCAAGTTCAAATGATTTCCGTTCACCATTTGCAAAGAGAAGCGCGCAGAATTTGAATATCAGCCAAACATTTCCTTTCATACATTTCTCACCTTTACAAGAAACCATCAACATTCACATAAACACGACCATAAATAATTATCTTTCTAACATGCCATTGTCCATCTATCATCATTTTAGCCGGGTAACCACTAAGAACTGCACCAACAACATTCTTAGAAGAGTTCATAACATTTAAGCTTGAGTCTGCTGTGTTTCTGACAGACTCTGCTCTACCTCTCCCAGAACTTCTTCTTTTGCCTCCTCATTTCCTGTTGCTGGAGACATTTTGTCCTTTTCTTCCTCTTCCTCCTCTACTTTCAGCGGCAGCCATGATTCCTTGTGCAGACTCTCATTCCGTTCCACCTCCTGCACACTAGGGGGCGCTGTAGTGGCCATGGCTTCAGGGAGATGCTTGAACTCCTCGTCGTTCACGTCATAGTCCTTCATCTTAGCGTCCAGGATCCACCAGTACCCAGCAAAGCCCACGTCCAGGATCCGCTCAGGTAGCTCTCTCCAGGGAACAGAGAGGTTGGAACACTGGGCCTCGTAGAGACTCGTGTCCGGGTCGTAATCAGCACAGTATGTGAGCGAAGCGACGCCTAGGCTGATGTGGCGCAGACGACCCTCGTTGGAAAGCTTCACGAGCTTCTGGACGTGGCCGTCCGAGGTGCCGCTTCGTATCCATGGAGACAGGAGGCCCAGCTGATTGGACCGGTCCAGGAGGCTGGTCTTGAAGGAGGTGTCGTCAGGGTTGGTGTAGATGCAGGCACAGGTGCCTCCGATGAGGCCCAGGTATATGGACGCTTTGATTGGTCTCTCCCAAGCACCAACCACTGCCTCGCGACCGGCCTCCTTGTAGTCAGTTAAGAGGCTGCGGCACCACGTAGCTGAGACAAAGAGAATAGCATAACGCCACATGACAGGGGGAATAGTATAAGGCCACATGACATAAAGAATGGCAGGGAGTCATGTGGCGCAGTCGTTTAGGGTGTCGGACAAGTAATAAGAAGGTCCATGGTTCGAACCCCGGCTGTGTCGACATGACATTGTGCCCTTGGGCAAGGCACTTCACCCTCCTTGCGTCAGGGGGAATGTCCCTGTCCTTGCTTAAAATCGCACTGGATAAGAGCGTCTGCTAAATCACCTTAGACCTCTAAAGAAGACCACTGTAACCTTACCACAGCAGTACTGTAAGCCAATAACTCCAAACCATCCTTAGATGGATCACACAACCTCTGTGACTTTGGACCACTTAGTCACATGTCACATGGCTGTCAAAGAATTGCAGAAAATAAGGATGCGGACATTTATCGCCTTCTGACTGGCATTAGACTATCTAATAGATGAACACGTCAAGTGAACAGATCTTTAAAGTAAAGTCATCTGGAAATGACTTTGGAAATGGTATTGCTAACTGACTGGAGTGGCAGTTTCTATAAAGGTGGCTATCATGCGCCCGGGGAATTCCGTTATATATATACACAACCAAAATAAAAAAATACCTCACCAGCTTTACTGCTTTTTAATCTTTCCCATCTGGTTGTTTTGGCCGGCGCTGCTACTTCTGCTACAGTGGAGCACAATCTTCTGCCCACCCACGAGGCGGCCATGTTCGCTGAACACTTGCAAATTCAGCATCCAAAAAGATTGGCAAAGATCCGGGTACGTTTTTTACTGTTTTCAAAATAAAGGTTGTTGCGGATGACTAAATTTAATCCCCGGCTGGACCTGCGTTTAATCGCGTTCTATGCTTTGCTTTTATTTTGAAAGCAAATTCACAAAACCGGAAAAGGTAACCATGTTGGTTGTAAAAGCCTGTATACATATACGAATTTTATACGTATACATGTATTAGTTACATGTCATAACATAAGTATACATATTTTTGCACTATATTATAAAAATATAAATGTTCAAGTCATCCTAGCAGGTGTCACGGAACATTTTTTTCCGGGGTAATCAACGATCACGTGATCAGGATCTGAGTTTCGCTTAACAAAACAATCCCTTGTCCATAGGTGACGTGTAACTGCGATCCTACTGAAATGGACTCATCATTTCTGTATTTTATTGCCGTAAACTGACATTCCTCTCGACAGGTGGTTTGTATCCTGTGATTCAGTGGTAAGTTAAGATACTCAGGTGTTAATATGTCTTTCGTGCCAGTGAGTCAGAGAGTCATTGCTGTGTATTTGTCATACCTGGCTGGCTTAAACCTTATGGACTGGCAGAGGCAGGGTGCTGCATCAGAGAGCCGGTCCAGCCTCTGGCCACAAACCCCGATGGCGTGTCTGCGACAGGAAACTGCAATGATCATGGATGGAGTAAAATGATTCCTTATACTCCACGCTCATGTATTATCGCAGGACCTTGCGACACGCACCAACATGTCTGTGCGGCTTAACTCGTTGAACTGCTGCCATGTGGTTGGCATTTTGCCTGGATCATCTCTTGGAAGTCGCTTTGGATATAAGCGTCTGCTAAATGAATACATGTTAATGTAAATGATCACCTTCCTCACTGTCTAGTAGTTCATCACCTGTGCCACACGGGTAGGATAACACTTTTCGCTGATTTGACAGGCAGTGCATGAGGTTGTCAGGTTTCCAGAGCTGCCATGGCAACTCCAGATGATCTCAAATTCCAAGGTGAGCGTTCAGTCTGTCGTCTCTTTCCACATCCTGCACCTTGCTTGAATTTGGCAGAACTTCCTTAAGTGTAATCTAATGTTTACTACCCCATTTATCAACATCATTATTTGCCTGTTTTTTGTGTTTCATCCTCACCCCATAATATTTTCTCGTCTCTGGTGACCCTCAAATGTGGTGACAGAGTTTGACGAGGCCGCAGACCTCCTGTCTGTAGACCCAGGGGCCTCCACCCTGAGCGTGTCAGATGGTCTCAGCAAAGCCCCATCCGGAGGAGATATCAAACTGGACCTATCAGACGACGAGGGAGGCCACGAAGAAAGTTCAGAGGTCAGCAAACATTAGGCTACGTCTCCAAGAGGGGTCCCTTATGACGGACTTGTAACTTGTTACTTGAAGCTTGTTTTAAAACATCCCTTTTCATTTGAATGTGAAATTTGCTGTAGCTCCTGGGAGGATCTAAAGAGACCGGTGGCTTCTGGACTTTTGAGTATTATCAGTCATTCTTCGATGTGGACACGATGCAGGTACAGAATACGCAGTGACCGTCGCAAGCATACAGTAGGGCTATTAATATCCTCCATTACTGTGAACAGGAGTCATGTGACGCACCCGGTTAGGGTGGTGGGCTCGTAATCAGAAGGTTCCCAGTTCAGATTCTGGCTGTGTCAACATGATGTTGTGTCTTTTGGCAAGGCACTTCACCCCACTTGGAGGAATGTCGCTGTACTTGCTTTAAGTCGCTCGGGATAAGAGTGTCTGCTAATTGACTACATGGAAATGTGAACTTCTACTGTTCCTTGACTTTATTGTTGTCGTGCAGGTGTTAGACAGAGTCAAGGGCTCAGTCATGCCCATTCCAGGGAGGAACTTCATTAAGCACCATCTCCGGACTAATCCAGATCTATACGGTGAGGAAATACCATCGCTGTCATGATGTTTTAGATCTGTGGTCCCCAACCCTCTTCCTCAGGGCTGACTGTCTTGCATGTTTTAGATGTTTCCCTGCTCCAACACACCTGATTCAAATGAATGGTTCGTTACCTAGCTCTGAAGAATCCTGGTAAACGAACATGCATTAGAATCAGGTGTTTGGGAAGGGGGAAACATCTCCAACATGCAGGACAGTGGACCTTGAGGACCAGGGTTGGGGACCACTGGTCTAGATGACATCAAAACAGAATAAAGCACGTCCCTCCCTCTCTTGGTGTGAGCAGGCCCTTTCTGGATCTGCGTGACACTGGTGTTCTCGGTAGCCATCAGCGGGAACCTGTCCACCTTCCTCAGCAAGATGGGAGACCCCCAGTATCATTACAGACCCCAGTTCCACAGAGGTAAGACACCACCATAGACGGGAGGGGAGCGGGACATCAACCACCTCACACATACAAAGGACTCTTACACCGCTTAATAGTTCAGCTTGAAAGTGTTTAGTGACGCTTTAAGGTTTCTCAGGCATGTTAGGTCAGTTCCAGTGCAGCTTGTGTTACATTTACATTTATTCATTTAGCAGACGCTTTTAAGAGAGAGCTTTTACAAAGAGCATCGGTCACTGAGCATAGCAACGTGATAGACCCCGAACACAGTGGGCTTTTAGATTGTGAAACATACATTCTGAGAACCAATACCAAGGGAAGAGCTATAAAAGTATATAGTAATAAAGCAAGAAAACAACAACACTGGCGAGTCACCATATGGGGACCGACAGTAGTTCTGAGCAACATTAGATTATGTTAAGTACGATATTCCTAAATGCCATTAAATTCTCGGAATAAGTGAGTTTTAAGCCTTGTTATTGCGCATGTCTCCTCTCACAGTGACAATAGCTGCTGTCATCATCTTTTTGTACGCTTGGCTGGTGCCGCTGGGCGTATGGGGGTTCCTAACCTGGCGCCAGAGATCAGAGAGGCAGATCGGAGGATACTCCTTTCTGGAGACTGTGTGTGTCTACGGATATTCTCTCTTCATCTACATCCCTACCTCGGTGTGTTGCTAGGATGTATTGTAATCATCACTTACTGGATGTTATTTTTGTCTTCATATTTGCATAATAGACTTTTGCTTGCCCTGTGGGTGTTTAGAACTGTTCAGCGAACTGCTTCTCTTGTCAGGTGTTATGGATCCTACCATACGATTGGCTTCGCTGGTTATTGATCCTGGTCGCCATGGTGATCTCTGGCTCAGTGTTGGTCCTCACTTTCTGGCCCGTTGTCCGGGACGACACCAAGGCAACTGCGTTTTCCACTGTGGCCACCATAGTTGTTCTACATGCCTTACTGGCTATTGGCTGCAAGGTTAGAGATATACACGCTATGCAAGCTCAATTATTTAAAAAATTGTGATACACAGGTAGAGTTAAATGGCTTTTGTCTTTAAGCAATTGTTACTCCCCCCCCCCCCTCCCCAGATGTACTTTTTCCAAACAGAGGTTCACACAGTGCAAACTGGTCCCACGGTGTCGGCAAACAGCACAGCACCAATTCCCAGCACCAGCCACTGACCAAGAGGAACCTGGGGAAGGATGTGTGAAAGGAATAAAAAGCCACAAGGCTATGTACTTAATTATGGCTGACGGTGAAATATAGTATTTAAATAATGGGAAAACTTTCTACATTGGGGTCTAATTTATGCAGATTATTCCATGATGTTACTCAGCACTTGTCTGCTGCAATAAATGATCATTTCTAGTCATGATCCTCTTGGTAAAAATAATCAAAACACATTTCTAAGCATGATGCATAATGCTGCATGTGTGCTCATACGTGTACACATCTTTATCTAGTACGACTGGATCGAGGACGCCATTGTAGTCCATTCTGACGAAGGAAAACAGCCAAATGAATGTTTAACTAATATAACTGTGACTGTACAGGGTTGTTTTGGCACCCAAACCACTCCTGAAACGTTTATTTACTTTCCTGTTTATTTTCCTTTAATATGGATGACTTGTAAATTAAGAGGAAAAGGTTTGTCAGTTTAATTATTTATTTCCTTTTTGCCTTTTTCTTCCCTTTTTGTTTTGCGGGAATAAACATCTTTCTCAGCGGAGAGCTGTGTGTCCTGGTGTGTAGAACAAGGAAGTCTGCTATAGGACAATGGCTTTTGTTCCATCAACAAGATACAACTATGTAGGACAATTTGGGATCCACCACACCTATCACTTTAATATCTGAGTGATCATCCAATCCTATCTGAGGTGCTCGTAAACCACACCCTCAAATGAGTGCAAAAATGATATCTACGGTCAACGCAACTTTACATCCTACATAAAACTTCCAATGTCAAGAAAGAAAAAGTCAAAGACACCGTTATCAGGTTCAAATATTCTAGTCTATTTAGGACTGGTCCATAGTGTTTTAAGAATGGGCTCCATCCTCTGATCTTCAGATGAAATGTTTGTTGTTATGGTCAGGGTCTCCAGCAGTCTCAATGATCCCTGAGATTCATGGCCCAGCGCTCCCACAAGTAGAACGTCTGCGAAGGAGAACCACCAGACTAAAGGTTGTTTGCGCTGTTCTGTTTGCTTTAGGTGTGTAAGTTCATGAGGAAACAGTTCACATTCACACTCGCAGCCACACAAGAGTGCAAAATCATGGCATCGTTTGCTACTCAACTCACTATGACATCGCTGGAGTGTTTAGGTGTGAGCTACTCCTATGACTAATCAATACCATGCCCTACGCTTTGGTCCAAGACAACCAGGAACCATAAGATCTGTTATTTTAACTCTTTCATACACAATTGTATATTGTAGAATCTGTCTCAGAGGAGGCATAAGGTCTGGCAGAGAAAGGTGTTATTGCTGACAAAAAGACAACGAACAAGGGACAAACAGCACTAGAAACAAGGTCTTTCTCATACACTTTCCATCAAAACAATGCCACTATTTGAGGACATGGAGCAAAAGTTGTCGACAAGGTTATGCGAATGCTAGGCTAGCTACTACACGGTAACATCATGTTCTGGTAACGTCATGCTACCCAATGCTAATAACGATCAAATCAAATAAAAATAAAAAAATACTACAAGACGATGTGGTCGTGGATGGTTTTTGGGAACTTCTCCACCAACATTTAATTTTTCACCTTTTTTAAAGTTGTTTTTTTTTTGTTATTTTTTTTCTTTGTGGAAAAAAAAAGAAACCAAAAGAAAAGAAACAGAAAGTTAACCCTACAAACTAACAAGAGACAAGATTTGTCTTCTCTTTAAAAACTTGCTAAATCATGAATTCAAAATTAACTCAACCCCCCTCCCCCACAAAAACAAATAAAACAACAAAATAGGTGAGACTGGAAGCGATGCATACATGTCCAATAAGTCTTTGTCCAAAGAACGGGCAACTGCTTGCCTGATAGTGGGGGGGGGGGGGGGAGTTACAGAAGGGAGGGAGAGGTAACGATATGATGGAGCTCAAGATGGCTAGGGAGGTATGGGGGGGGGGGGGGGGGGGGGGTGACCGTACTCCCTTATCTCACCTTAGTGTCTCCCGTGACATTCTCACAGTCTCAGTGTGGGGAAGGAGAAAAAGGGGGGGGGGGGGGGAGGAAACGAAGCAAGGATGTAAACTAGGATCCAGTTGATCCACACAGTTCTCTTGCTCCAGACGCCGTCATCATTGTCCTTGGTCCTTACTGTCCATCCCTCTACCTGTGTGTGTGTGTATGTGCGTGTCTGCATGTGCGGGACCGTCTTCTATCTTCGGTAGACGCCACCAGACCTTCCCTCGCTTCGCTTCCGCTCAGTTTTGGCTCGAGAGACGGGAGGATGGCTGCCGCGTCCTTGGGAGTCGGTCGGGGTCGTGACCCTACCAGCGGAGCGGCGAGGATGCAACTTTCAGGGTCCTGGGTAGATGTTCTCATCTCAGATTCAAGCTCTAGCGGGGGATCCTAAAAATGGACATCTAGCCTAGGTACTTCTTGCTAAAGACTACAACAATGGCCGACCTTGCTTGGCTAAAGGGGGGGGATGGGGGGAGTCCGTGAGACTGATTCTGAAGTGTTCTCTAGAGGGAGGCTGAGAAGTGCCTTCTCGTTGTGATATGCTAAACAAACCAAACTGAGGTCCACTTGCGGGGGTTGCTAGTGTTCTACTGGACAAGTAAAGAAACGCCCTTCGTCCTTGCGGTGCAGCTCAGTACAGGAGGTATGGATGGGAGGGTGGGGTCATGACCAGTCCAGGGATGAGGCGGGGGGAGTTGGAGGCAGGAGACAGGTGCGAGGGGGGGGGGGGGGGGGGGGGGGGAGGAGTCCAAAGGGAGGCATAAGGAGGAGGGAGATGACAGCTGCTGTACAGTCGTGCAACAAGTTCTTCTTTTTAATGAAGACTGAGTGTGTGTGTGTGCGTGTGCGCGCAGTCCAGTCAAACAAAGATTGCATCGACGTTCACAAAAAAAAAAAAAAAAGACCTTCTCCGCTGCGTCTGTTTCCTGTCCTTTTCCAAAACGAGGACGCGCCGCCACCTGCTGCCTAGACCGGGGTACAGCATGACAGCCACCGCACGACGAAAGGAGAGGGGGAGGGATCGAAGCTCTCAGGTAACGGACAGACAGGGTCTGTAGCGGTCAGAGGGACGGATGAGAGCGTTACGCCAGCGACGGAGGAGGGGAACGGAAAAGGGGGTAACGGCGGTGCCGAAAAGGGGGAGGGGGAGGGGGTTCGGCAGCACAGGTTTTGGTATACTGATTTTGGCTATGGTCGTTAAGGGCTCGGGAGGGGGGGGGCGGGAAGTGGGAGGGGCCGGGGAGTGGGAGGGGCCTAGACATGCGGGGCAGGGGGGCAGGGTTTGAAGAAGTCTTCTTAGCTCCCGTAATGCATGGTGTTGCTAGGAATCGCCATGGGAGACGCCATGGAGATGGCGGGTCCGCCCATGGTGAACTGGTTGGTGACGGGATAGTGAGTGCTGCTGCCGCTCGGACCCGGCTGGCCCGTGGTGGCACCTGCAAACAGAGGGAGGGACGTGAGGAAGGCGGACGCAACCCGCCGCGTGTGCGTGCGTGTGCGTGCGCGTGTGAGAAAGATTGAGTGGGAGAAAACTAGGTCTTTGTCCCGTTTAAAACATGTCAATGTGAGGGGGGGAGGGGGGGGGGGGGTAGGGCAGCCTCTTCCCGACATTGCCTGTGTCCTCGTCCCTTGCTTCCTGCTCCAGACCTACTGCACGCTAACATCTCAGGGGAGGGAGGGAGGGAGGGAGGGAGGGAGGGGGAGCAGGGCGAGCAGTCTCAGAAGGAAGCAGCAAGGGAGGGAGGACACGAGGCCGAACTCCAGAGAAGAGGCTTGGGCGGGTGTGGTAGAGAAGGGGCCAGGAGGGGGGGGGGGGGGGGGGCGTACCCTGGACGATGCCCGTGCTCATGATGGAGCCCATCCGGGAGTGGGTGGGGTTCACTATCCCTGTGTTCACTACAGCAGAGGAGAGGGCACAGGGGTCAGGGCCTAACCAGGACACTCAGCCAGTCTCCCCCCCCCTCGCACTCTCTCTTTCACACTCACGCACACCACGTTCAGATTGAGATCTCGAATGACACGCTCCACACACACACGCTCTACAGACTCCACACACACACGCGCGCTCTACAGACTCCACACACACGCGCTCCGCACATGCTCCACACACACACGCTACACACGCTACACACACACACTCTACAGACTCCACACACACACGCTCCGCACATGCTCCACACACACACGCTACACACACACACACGCTCTACAGACTCCACACACACACGCTCCGCACATGCTCCACACACACACGCGCTCTACAGACTCCACACACACACTCTCCACACATACACATGCTCCACACATACACACGCTACACACACGCGCTCCGCACACGCTCCACACACACACACACTCCACACACAGAACGGATCAATCGTCAATAGAAAAAAAGGGGGGCCGGGGAGACGGAGGTAAAGTTGTGCATATACCCAGGGGGATGAGGTTGTTGTGGGACACGGTGGAGCCGCCGCCGCCGATGACTGTGCTGAGGTCATAGGCTGTAGCCATCCCTGTGTGGAGGAAGGAGAGGAGAAGAACAGAGGGGGCAGGGGACAAGGTATGGAGGAGGAGGAGGAGGGGGGGAGCACAAGAAGACAAGTGTAAGTCCTTCCCAACACAACCTGCTGTCCCCTCTTCGCATGTGTGTCCCCCCCCCCCTCGACCCCCCCCCCCCCCCCCCCCCCCCCCCTTTAGCTAGTGTCCCGTCTACAGCGCGGACTCTCCGAGAGCTCACTGCTGGACTAGCGGAGGCCGAGGAGCGCTTTCAGTCCCCCCTCCCCTCCGCCCCTGGCGCAGCGTGCTTGGGTCCTCTATGTGTGTGTATTTACCTGACACGGCCATGCCTTGGCTCATGCTGTAGGCCCCCCCTGTGTTCCACATGGTCTCAGAGGGGGAGGTGTAGTGCGACCCGGGAGGGGGGGTGGGGGTGGTGCCTGTGTACCTACAAAAACACACACACACATACACACGTACATACATACATACAAGCAGCGCTCGCCAATTGAGAGGGAGCCCCTCCTCCTCCCTCCCTCCCTTTAACCCCTCAATAGTACTGGTCCACATAACCAGCAGCACTGTGGGAGATACCAACTCACCTGAAAAAGGGGTTCTTTAAATCTAGCAGGTTGCTGGACTTGGAGCCTGTCTGGTCCACCTGGGCGACAATACTGATGTCGTAACTTTGCCTGCGGAGGAAGGAAGGTAATGGGGGTTTAATATGGTGAGCAGACGCTCTTATCCAGAGCGAATTACAGCAAGTACAGGGACATTCCCCCTGAAGCAAGTAGGGTGAAGTGCCTTGCCCAAGGACACAACGCCATGTTAGCACGGCCAGGATTCGAACCGGGGGGCCTTCGGATGACTAGCCCCCCCGTCCCTCTGGCCTTCTGCCCCCCCGTCCCTCTATCCTTCTGCCCCACTGTCCCTCTATTCCTCTATCCCCCTGTCCCTCGGCCCCTCTTGCCTCACCTCTTGTTTGCGATGAGGAGCGCCGTGCCGGACAGCGTGTCTCCGGCCTTGGTGAAGAGGGGCGACTGGAGCAGGCAGCGCACCTGGTACCAGTGAGTGAGGGGCTCCGTGGGCGCTGTGGACAGCCACACCGTCATCCTGCACGGAGGAACGGGCACAAGCAGGGGGGGAGGTTAGGCCTTTCTGTTCTTATGAATGGCTGGTGGTGTACGAAAGTCTCATGATTGGCTGATGGTTGGTGGTGTATGAAAGTCTCATGATTGGCTGGTGGTTGGTGGTGTATGAAAGTCTCATGATTGGCTGGTGGTTGGTGGTGTACGAAAGTCTCATGATTGGCTGGTGGTTGGTGGTGTACGAAAGTCTCATGATTGGCTGGTGGTTGGTGGTGTACGAAAGTCTCATGATTGGCTGGTGGTTGGTGGTGTACGAAAGTCTCATGATTGGCTGGTGGTTGGTGGTGTACGAAAGTCTCATGATTGGCTGGTGGTTGGTGGTGTACGAAAGTCTCATGATTGGCTGGTGGTTGGTGGTGTACGAAAGTCTCATGATTGGCTGGTGGTTGGTGGTGTACGAAAGTCTCATGATTGGCTGGTGGTTGGGTGCTTACACTGATCCCATGAACGCCACGTCGAACCAGAAGGCCAGGCCGTGGACCAGGCCTGAGTGCATCATGTGGAACTTAAAGGGAATCTCTATCCTGAGAGAGAAAGAGACATACATAGGGTTAGACAGAGACAGACAGACAGCCAGAGAGACAGACAGAGAGTGAGACAGACAGGCAGAGAAAAAGAGAGAGAGCGAGAAAGAGGTACAACAGGTTTGATGAGGATAGTTGACAGGCAGGAGCAGGATATACTTTGAGCTGTTGAACTCGCCCATTAGGTAGTCTGAAACACACACGCACATCTACACACACACACACATTCAAATTGAACATCGTCCAAGTTAACAAACGCACCTGTACAGATCCTCCTCTTTGGTCTCCAGGAAGTTGACTGTGTATTTGACGGATTTGGCCATCAGAATACGGATATCGAACGTGTCCTGCCAAAGGGGAGAGGTTTATAGACAATCAGTTTGTTGTTCCGATGAGAACGAACCATGGAAGCCAGTCTTCTTTCAGTGTATCGTGGTGAAAGCGTTCGACTCTTTGGCTCTTAAGGCTAGCTGCAACCTGGAGCTACACAGACACACATTGACACGAGATGCGTAAACATGAGGGGATGGACGACGACTACGTATAAGGCAGTTTAACTCCCGTGTACTCTCTCTTCGAGGGAGGTGTGGGAGTTTGTGAAGTTCTGGCGTAAGACCAGTCCTGGGGGGGGGGGGGAGAGATAAGAAGAAACCCGATGAGATTCGACGCTATTCTGGTAGTGTCGATCCTGTTCTGCAAGGAGAGCAGGGTACACACACACACCAGCTCTCAGAACTCAGTCCCTCATTCAGCTTATTTACAGCTTGGGAAACAAGTTTGTACTGCACGCAAGCACCTCGAAACCCAACACGCCATAAACAGGTTTATTAAAATACATACCGTTCTTACTCCACCCTCAGAGAGAGAGAGAGAGTGCGTTTGTGTGTGTGTGTGTCGGGGTGGGGGTACGTACCACGATAGGCTGGCGGAAATACTCGTCCACTGCTGCCCCCCGGAGGGCAGACAGGTCCACACCATGGAAGGAGGGCTGGTACCTGTGACAGATGGCTCCCGTCAGAACCAGTAACTAGCCAATCCAACGTTACATTTTTACCCATTTAGCCAGTTAGCAGACGCTTATCCTGAGTGACATATACAGCAAGTACAGGGACATTCCCCCTGAGGCGAGTAGGGTGACGTGCCTTGTTCAAGAACACAACGTCATGTTGGCCCATGAACGCCAGCTTTCGAACCGGGAAAATTGGGATTACTAGCCCGACTCTCTGACCGCTCAGCCTCCCTCTTTATACGCCGTCACTTATCCCAATCAGCTACCTTGTCTTGCCTTGCCATTGAAAAAGGTTCTTCTGAGGGAGACCTCCCCTCATTCTGCCCTCCCCATCTCCTTACCAGAAGTTGGCCTTGGTGAACTGCTCCATGTAAAGCTGCTCATCGGTGAAGGGGGCCAGGTGGACGTCACCGATGGTGGGGAACATTTTACCTGCAACCCACACGCACAGGAGAAAAAGCAAGCGAGTCCGTCAGTAAGATTAGATTAGATTACATTCAACTTTATTGTCATTACACAGGTACAAGTCCAGGGCAACGAAATACAGTTAACATCCAACCAGAAGTGCAAAACAGTTATTAACAACAGAATATAATAATATGGGTATACTCAGAATATACATATTATGGACAGTATAGACAGAATATACAGGGTATGTACAGATTCAATCAGGGTAAGACAGGGAGGGTTCCGTTCGGGAGCGCTCCAGCATCGCCTCGCGCCGCAGCCGCCCCCCCCCCCCCTGCTCCTCCTCACCGCTGGGCTTCAGGAACTTCTTGGCGTGCAGGTAGCTCTCCAGCATCCTCTCGTTGAACAGCATGTAGCCCATGGGCTCGGAGATGATGATATCCACCTGCTCAGGCAGGGTCACCTCCTCCACCTTCCCCGGGATGACGATCACCCGGTCCCCCAGACGGTTGCTGTTCACCAGCACCTGGAGAGAACAGCAGAGTCGAGCTCGTGTGATGGGGAGATCAGGGCGTGGGAGAGAGAGGTGCGATGCGCAACGAGGTCTCACCAGGAGAGATTTCTTGGTGTGAGTGGGTGTGTGTGTGGGTTGGGAAGATGAGTTGTTGTCGTTATCCAGCACCTGGTGAAGCAGTCAGGGCAGGACTGTGTGTGTGTGTGTGTGTGTGTGTGTGTGTGTGTGTGTGTGTGTGTGAGACTCACCTCTGCATGCTGAGCCATGGTGCTGGCCTCCACAGCATACACCTTCCTGGCTCCTGCCTGGGCCGCAAAGAAGGACAGAATGCCAGAACCACAGCCCACATCCAAAACCACCTGGAGATATGGAGGAGGAGAGAAAAAGAGTCACCGATTACAGAACTGAGGGATCCAATACAGTGATATCAACCCAAACAGAGAGTCAGGTGGCTGAGCGGTTAGGGTGTCGGGCTAGTAATCAGAAGGTCGCCAGTTTGATTCCTAGCTGAAGCAACATGACAGTGTGTCCTTGGGCAAGGCGACTTGGAAGTCGCTCTGGATAAGAGCGTCTGCTAAATGACTGAATGTAATGTAAATGTAAACAGCGGGGGAAGTTCTCTATACCATACTCTTTTGTAAAAGCTCTCTCGCGTAAGTCGCTTTGGATAAAAGCGTCTGCTAAATGAACAAATGTAAAGGTATACCTTGTCTTTGAAGTCTGTGTGGTTCTGGAGGATGGCCCGCTGGTAGGTTCCAGTCCGAACGTAGTCCTGCATCATGTTCTGCTGCTGGGAGAGGTAGCCATAGAACTAGAAGACGAGGAGAAGGAGGAAGCATGAGAAGTAGGGTGAGTCTTAATGTCGCTAGGGGAAAACCTTCACAGGCAAATGAAACTACTTGGGCGAGTTTGTGTGGGCGTTGGAACCCTCGGCCCTGAGATTGATTCTGGATTTTGTTCCGTTTAAACGTTTGTGTACCAGCCTCTTAAGCCAGTAGGGTGATACTTTGCCTTAATGCCAACCGTAGCTGTTCGTGACAGGGTAGCATGTGTGTGTGTGTGCGCGTGCGCGTACCTGGAAGTACTGTACAGCAGAGGATTCCTCTGTCCTCTCGCTGAAGACAGACCGTTCACCGCTGTGACCGCGGCAGTTCTTCAGCAGGTTATAGAAAGAAGAGAAATCTGAAGGAAACAGTCAACATGGATCAGAGACGGACCTCCGCAGAGCCTGCACACCACAGACGAGCTTTCTGACCCACTAACGGAACAACAACGCCATTTCCCCCTGTTCAATTTGTCCCCTCCGAATGATCAGATCCTTCTAAAGAAACTCCCTGCATTTTTTTTTACATTTGCATAGAATTTGACAGGCTAAGTGGTAATGACCTTTGGGTGATGCATTAGATACAAAGGCCCAGATTGTGCATTCAGTACTACAGTGCAGGTCACAGCTGAATCAGATTATGGATAGCTGTGGCCAGGTGATGGCGTGTGAGATTTGACCGGCGGATACCTGCAGGTGAGGAGAACTGGAGCAGGACGCTGTTGCAGCCCAGGGTGACGATGAACGATTGCTTTCCTACACGACTGCACTCCGTCTCCCTGGAGACGGAGCACTTGAACACACACGTCTCCTCCGCTGTGTGGGGGGGAAGGAGATGAAAACAATGCGACTTGGTACCACAGTTCAATCGATTTTCTATCAATCCCATCAACATGAACATAGAAATAACTCATATGTTTAACAAAACGAATTACATAGACTGCTTCAATGACAGAAGTAACAGAAAGCACATCTGCCCGTCCCATCATAGAACAAGGTCAGATTCTATCAGCCCACGATGCCCTCCAGAAGGACCCATGAGGACGAACGGAGTCTGATGTACAGGAAGGTAAACAGGAAGGTCACCTTTCCCGCTCTTTAGGGGGGGGGGGGGGGGTATCTTTCCCCATTTGTTAGCTCAGTGGCTCTTCCTTTGGTGTACTGCACTTTGATGGGAAGCTCGCTGTCAGTACAGGGTGTTTCCTGTAATCTCATTGAAGATAATCCATCATCTGGGATTAAGAGCAATTCTTAGATTATCCTAAAGCATGTTGATGTGCACACCCCTGACAAATGCAATCTAAACGTATCTTCTGAAAGAAATTTAGGACCAATGCACTTGAGTGTCTGTGTGTGTGAGATAGAGGAAGACAGTGTGTATGAGGGACAGTTTAGAACTTGTGTTTGCATATTTTCACTCATTTCCCCTCACTGACTGAAAACTCCAGACTTGACGCGGATGTAATCTGTGAGATGGAGGGTACTGTTAAAAGCATTCAGTAAAATCTTTTCAGCACCACAAGGGTAACATGTGTGGCCTGATAGTTTTGTCAATTGCCAGTCCATTATAATGACAGTGCTGTTTCTTATGCAGATGCTATTTCAAGAGGGTGGAACAAATGCTGTCCGTTGGCATATTTGTACATAGGTGGCCATTCCGTTGACATGTGGTATAGGAATCTTAATCCAGCATCATTACAAGGAACTGGAATAATATGTTTCTGGGCCTGGCAAGTCCCTTAAATTCTATCTTAAGTTGTCCAAGTTAGTAATATCTAAAAATACCATATCAGATTAAAGTCTCATTGTGGAAAATTGCAATATACTCAAATGAAGCCAAGTGCCATGTTTATTCAGTCATATGCAAATCTGTAAACTAGTGGAGTCAAGTTGCTAAACCAGAATCAGAATGCTGCCGGTTCGATTCCTGGTCGTGCCAAAATTGACGTTGTGTCCCTAGGCAAGGCACTTCACCCTGCTTGCTTCCTGGGGAATGTCCCTGTACTTGCTTTAAGTCGCTCTGGGTAAGAGCATCTGCTATGTGACTAAATGATCAAATGCAAATCTATGGCAAAGCACAACAAAGCTGGAGGAGCCATGAAGGGCCAGCAGCCCACCAGAGAGAGGGAGGCGGGTAACTGGCTATTGTTCGTGGGAGAACAAAGATGAATGCAGAGCTCACACTGGCCTAATGTGACGAGCAAAACAAACAACAAAAACCACGGACTTATTCCGACATATGTTATCACTTCGATAGGTTTCAAACGTGCAATTTAGCTGAATATCGGCCAGCTCGTCAAAGTGTAAAACGGTGTGCAGCGCAGGCAGCTAGTTAGCTGAGCTAGCCCAGCTCATTAACCAACCACCCGATCAATGCCGCTCACTCCAAAACAAAACGTATAAAGACTACTTTGGTGAGCTAGATCCGATTTCTTGGGGTCTTCCGTAACTCAAGCGGCCCAAACGACTGCATATCTTAAAGTGGCGCCATTGATGGTAGTCGTGCATGAAGGGCAAATGCATGCGTAGGTTTGCTGTGCATTACTGTGCCTTAGCTTGGCTATTAAAGAGCGATGGAAACAATGTAGCGAGCCTGATCATAGCTAGCAGCGTTATGACCAAAGTGATTTTTGTTTTGAATAGAGGGATGACATCTTTTATTAAGCGTAGGTACATTCAACCAGCTCAACCAGCTATATGGGGCTGATGCTAAATTGAAATACTTGTGTGTTGGATTTTCTCAAGACAAACAGGGAAAGCAACGTGGTCTGCAGCTAAGCTAACACAGACACTGGAGAGCACACTGGCCTCTTGGTTTGAGAGTACAGGGCTTGAATTCTCAAGCAGTTTATCATTCTACCGCAGAACATGTGATAAAAATGCCCCACATAGACAAAGCAAAAGGCTGGTGTGCTGCCAGCTAGTCAGCTAACACCACGTTAGCCTAGCTGGAAATGAGCGATCGTTAGCTTAGCAGCTAGCCAGGAAGCAACAGGCCCAGCCGGGGAATAAACCGTCTCCCAGATCCACTCACCGTTGGACAAATTGATCAAGGCAGCGTCTTGTGTGGTTTTGACTTCCAGTCGGAGAGGCTGTTGTTCGGAGTGACGCTGAATGTCTCCGTTCGCGTCTCCGATGGAGAGGAGCCGCACGCCGGGGAACACCGACACCGCCATCTTCGATCTGGGGGGAAGAGACAGCTCACAGTGGCGCTCACATCCAAACACTCTCCGCCAGATGCCCATCAAGGAAAAATAACATGGGGTATTTACCTCCACCTGCTGGCCGAAGTTTATTATAAGTAGTAGAAGATTTGGCGCCATGCACAAAGAATAATAATAATAATATGTTTTATTTTAGCAACAACATTCACATCAGCTATATATACCAGCGATGACCAAGAAATCAGTTATTATTTGAATTACTCCAGTGATATCTCGCGTCAACAGACAGGTGAACCCACAATACACCCCCCCCCCCCCCCCCCCAAAAAAAAAAATGGCTAGTATACAATGACAACCAGGAGATAACAATGAAAGAAGTTATTTATAGTATGGTCACATACATTTAATCAATTATTCAACTGAAGATTGAAACAATAAATGTAAACCCATGAATTAGACATCCAATAACCCAATTGTTCACCATTTTAAACAAGAAATTGCTGATAATTCTTTTCAAAAATACATCTATCACAAGCCTCCTTTTCTGGCTTTGTGAGAGTATTTCAATTAATCTGTAGTGCCATATAAATAGTGGAAAGATCAAATAAAAAGCTAATGTTTAAGCAGTTTTTCTGTGGTAAAAGTACCACCTACAACTATAAAAATTTCAGCATTACATTGTGAGATTATAATTTTTCTTTCAAAGGGCCAGATATCAGTGATCATCATGGAAAAAATACTTTTAAACCTCTCCAGTGTAATACTGAAGGAAAAAACTACAGCAAACATTTAGCTGGTTAATAAGTTTGACAACTTTGAATTGCACTGAAATTTTAACAGCAAGGGTGTGGAAGGGTGAGCCATCATGGACCTATGTATCACAATACAATTCGTACTAGATGCACCAATTGAGTAACACAGACTGCCATCGATTAAACAACAATTGCAAATGTTCAAATAAATATAATCACATCCTATTCCTTCATATCTTATCTCCTACAGTGAGCAACATCAAGGCAAAGTAAAAACTAACCTGAGATTGAGCCCTGTTGCTTGTTGGCATTAAATTGACATATTGCACAGTAAATGCAAAGGTAGTTGCTCAATCCCCAAAACGTACATGTAATACAAATGACTCATTCACAGCATTACCGTGATCTGATATAATTTGAGGGGGGGGGGGAGAGGGGTAGTAATGTTTACAGAGTTCAGGTCAGCCTACGATGACTTGGTATGACAGGGTGTATTTGGCCACAGCTGACGGTGTTGTTCTGGCCTTGTGACCTTCAGTGTGTGGACATGGTAAGGTAGTGTAAAGAGTGACGCAGAGGAAAGCTGAAGGCTGAAGCCAGGGCAGCATGGGGAATGTTTGAAGTGTGAGGGTTAGCTTCTCTACGACCAGCAGTATTCCCTACAGGAGACGAAATGGATCCTTGTTAATTGTACACAATGGAACATGGACTTGAACATAATGACTAAATAATTCACTTCATTATATGATAGGATTGATTTGTTTCTAATTCTCTCAAATAGAGAGCTACCAGCCTCTTAGTTCTTATCTGTTACCTCAGAAGAGGGCGCAGGATTTGGGAGGTCTGAAGGGGTTGTCGCTGGAGGGAACCCCCATTAAGAGAGGGTCTTTGTGGGCGTTCTGCAGACAGAAGGTCTTCAGATCGGCCGCCGCTTGGGATACCTTGGAAAGATGAAAACAAATTAAACATTCCCTTTTGATGTGTTGACTTGCACACCCTTGTCCACAGAGAAGACTACTCTTTCAAGAGAAGAAGTACCAACATAATCAACAATAATCAGGTCAGATAGCTCAACGGGTTAAAGCGTTGGCCTTGCGACTGGAAGGTTGTGAGATTGAGCCCTGGTTGTGGCTATGTGACATTGTGTCCTTGGACAAGGCACTTCACCCTACTTGCCTCAGGGAGAATGTCCCTGTACTTGCTGTAAATCGCTTTGGATAAAAGCGTCTGCTAAATGACTACATGTAAATGTAAATACTCATGCTAAACTGTGCCACTGTTAATTACATATTAATGTTTTTTTTATTCTGACATGGGTTTGTCCTGTTAAATCAAACACAGGCACAGTAAAATGTTTAAAACATACACAAATACTCTGTAAAGAGGCTAATCTTTAACAATGACAAACCTCAAAATGTTTTTGCATGTATTCATATAATTCTTACAGGTCATTTTTGCCTCCTTTGGCCCCATAAGAAGTATTCATTCATTCAACATGCATACGTAAATCATCGTGGACCCTTAGTTCATACGGACTCAAGTTATTACACTATTCTTCATGACTTACATAAATGATCTAATTGGCCCTAATATTCCCAGGAGCCTGGTCTACGATGGAGGCTAATCTAGCAGGGCTAACAATCGGGCCACTGTCACACGCCCACAATCCACAAAGCCCACCACTGTGCAGCATTAGCACGGAAACAACCAGCTGTTTGCTTTCATTACCTAGAGCCAAGCGAAATCATCTCACATTCTTTAAGATTATATTTAGAATCATCATTTGATCAATTAATTACGAGTAGCCTAATATAAAACACGGTCACGTTATTACAAAGGTTAAAATTGTGTTTGAATTCAGTTTTTTATTACACTATTGTTACGGTACTTCTTGTCCACCGCAGGCGGTTATCTTCATATTATTTGTATTTTTTTTTGTCTACAGTTCATGACAACTTTTTTCCGAACACATTTTCTAGACAGGCCAGCTACTTTTCTAATGTGGAGTGAGTCACTCTTGAACTGTCACACCCAAAAGTTTATCAGACGAATATAGTAGCTGGAAGTTTACCTTGATTCGACGAACACTGGCCTCCAAACGCAGCTGTTTGACGGTTTTCTGAGCGATGACTAAATTACTACTATTTGCGCTGTTATTCGACATGTCTGCAACTCATCGACCAAGTGAAAGTGGCTTTTACAACTTCAAAGACAGAAGCGGAAAAACTCTTGGGACCAGTTTGCCTCAAGTGCTCCCCCCTCTGGAGATGATCTCTCGATCTCCAGACCAGTTTTCCATGAAATCTTTCAATTCCTGAAACGACGTGTCAAATAATTACAAACAAATAATAACAAACCAATCCAACGCGGTCTAGTGTCCATCAGACACGTAGTCTACAAAGGAATTAGTAGGCCTATACATTTATTTTATTTAAACACATTTATACATTTGACCCGACTGAGAAAATGAGTTCAGGAAAGGATATATCTGGGGTATCTATGGGGACTATCATTTTTTTCTGTTAACCTAATCATTCAGTTTGTCAGGTTACATTTGCAGACCCGCAATTACACCGAATTTCATGAACAGTACCCTTTTTGCACTTAATAATTGAACGTCTTCTTATTTATAGTAGGCTTGTTGGCTAGCTTTTGATTTGTAAAAAAAAAAAAAAAAGCTTTTGATATGTTCGTACGTTGTTTCAATCAACAATGTCCGTCATTACAACTGAAAATCGCAAACCATGTACCCATAATGTACCCTTCACGAAGATTTATTTGTTATTCGCAAGAGTAGGACCCAGCTGTCACGCGACAGACAATTTCCACATAGCGGCTTCACCAAGTTCAAAGTTCAAAAATCTACTTCCGGTAGTGTCGGGGTCAAACAGAGGGGATTGCACGTTACAGGATTGACTATGCTTATACGAGTAAGAAACAATATAAACACATTTTGGAAATGCTGAAATGCTTTTGAAATGAAATGGGGCGCTGGTGCATGATGTAGAGCTCTCATTCGCAAGCGTTGATTGTAACGTCAAATACTAGTTTATCATAAGCGATGATGAAACATGTACTTGTGTAAGTTACTCTTAGTCACACCAGCGACCAAAGCTTGGATCTGCTAACTTGTGGTTACCCCAAAACCGATCCACAACAAAAACCTTTAATGTCATCCATGTCAGCATATTGTCTGCTTGGGATATTTTACATAAGAGATAACGTTATTTGCTAATAATTCTGCACCTCCATTTTAAACAGCAGTTTATCTTATTATTTAAGTAACTCAGAAAGCCTACACGTTGCGACCTGATATGATTAGTGTTGTATTGGGGATCGACTCAGTCAATGAAATGGGTGAAAGCAAACAACAACAAAAAAAGACAAAACAATGTTTGAAATGTATTGTCCTGCAAGTGGATCCTTCCCTAGTCTCACTCTCTCCCTTCGTTTCCATTAACCTGTCTGTCAGAGGGTGTTACAGTGTGGGGTGTCGGTGTTAAAAGGCAGCAGATCCATCCATCACAGTTCTCCATGGAGGAGCCCACTCATACCGATAGTAGTGGAACAGACTGTAAGTGTGCAACCCACCCCCCCCCCCTCCCCAGACTTCCATACAAAACACAGTAGTTAGACCTTTTATAAATGCTAGACTCACTCCTTCTGTTAACTTTTGCAGGGAAGAGGAGAGCGAGCGTACGACATTTACTCCCGTCTCCTCAGGGAGAGAATCATCTGTGTCATGGGTCCGGTAAGTTCTGCAGTGTAAACAGTGGGAAGTATTATTGTGGCATCCGCATGTTCACCTCTCATGTCCCTGCAACCTGAGAGTTTGCCTGTTTAAGGCTAGTGTGGTTAACTAGACATTAAAATCTTCAGATCTTAAATGCTAATTCATGTTATGATATACACTTTAATTTAGGCACCGTTTGTTAATAAATGTATTTTTTGGGGCTGTATTTTACTCCTCTCTTCTGTCTCTCTCTCCCCCCTTTTCTATCTCTCTTTCTCTCTCCCTCCCTTCTTCAGATTGATGATTCTGTAGCAAGTCTGGTAATCGCTCAGCTTCTTTTTCTGCAGTCAGAGAGCAACAACAAACCCATCCACATGTACATCAACAGCCCTGGTGAGGAAGAGGTGTGGGGATGGAAAGAAGGGGGGAAATAAGACAGCTAGAGGTGTAAAAGGGGAAAATAGGGGACTCCAAGGATATTTGATCGAGGGAGTCATGTGTTGCAGTCACCGAGCTAGTAATCCAAAGGTATCCGGTTCGAACCCCGATTCAAACACCGGCTGTGTCAACATGATGTTGTGTCCTTGGGCAAGGCACTTCACCCTACCTGCCTCAGGGGCAATGTCTCTGTACTTTCTGTACGTCGATCTGGATAAGAGTGTCTGCTAAAGTGACTTAATGTAAATGGATAACACAAGAGATATTTTCAGAATCGGAGTACCTTCCCCAGTTATTTTACAGATCCTCTTACCCATGCCCTTTCTCCCCAAGGTGGTGTTGTGACTTCAGGCCTGGCCATCTACGACACTATGCAGTACATCCTCAATCCCATCTCCACCTGGTGTGTGGGCCAGGCGGCCAGCATGGGCAGCCTTCTGCTGGCTGCAGGCACCGCTGGCATGAGGCACTCCCTGCCCAATGCTCGTATTATGGTGCATCAGCCTTCGGGTGGGGCCAGGGTAAGTGCCAGTGGATAAGGGGGAGGGCAGGTTGCAAGGGGTTGAATGACCGGGGGTTCATCTTGGTTGTCAAAAAAGCTAAACAAAAAAGAGCGGCCGCTAAGTCGACAGACCTGTGACACGTTGACGGTTTTGGTTTGTGTGTGTGTTCAGGGTCAGGCCACAGACATCGCCATTCAGGCTGAAGAAATCCTCAAGTTGAAGAAACAGATCAACATAATCTATGCCAAACACACAGGTCAAGCTTTGGAAAAAATTGGTGAGTTAGGTGTTCAGCAGTGTCCAGCCAATGATCTTACAAAGCCTACTAAAGCTTACAACGTTACAGAAAGCATTGGAGTGTCTACATTTTTCATGGTTATTGTTGACCCATGTTTCCTTGTCCTTGCTATTATTCACCATCAAGGTTTCATCTGTATGCTGTACTGTTAATTTGGTTAATGCAAATCTGATAGATTAGGAATTAAATCTGTAGATTTGTATAAACTCTTGTTTTACAGGATTCTGTTGCGTATTGCCCTTTCCTGTTATAGAACTTACTGTTTAAGAAAATAAATACTGACACCGCACCCATTTGGATTGTAATTGCAATCCCCAAATCTTATTTTGCTTTCCCTTCTGTCTTTTTCTGTCCCAGAGGGTGTTATGGAAAGAGACCGCTACATGAGCCCTATGGAAGCCCAGGACTTTGGTATCATAGACCGGGTGCTAGTCCACCCTCCCCAGGCAGGGCAGGATGAGCCTGAACTGGTTCAGAAGGAGCCCTCTCCTGCTTCCAGTCCCTCCCCTGCACCTGACCCCTCCACCCCTAAGCAGGCACCTTCTGGGACCAACACCCCCTCCTCCTACAAACCTGAACCTTGAACTGAGACAACTCCAGTCAGACAGGAGTCACTGGGTGCATATTGATAGTTGAAACTGGCTTCTTCTTGTCCATTGTCCTTCTTGGGGGGGTGGGTGGGGTGAGGGGTTGGGTTGTCATTATTTAGACCTGAAGAAACAAAGTCTTGCCTTACTGAGCATAACCTTGATAGATGCACAATGAGGAGGCTACTAACTGATCGAAATGCACCATTTATGTTCTGTTCAATATATCTGTGCTGGAAAGGCCTTGTGATGGGATGAAAAAAAACATTTGAATATTAACAATTTGTACTTATTTTTGTTGTTGATGTGAACTGTTTCATCAGGATGAAGATATATACTTTACTTTTACACAACTGTAGATATCTACAGTTCGTAGAATCGGTCATCAGTTAGTTGTATCATTTCAAATCACAATAAAGCTGTTAAAAATAAAGCTGAGGCCCAACCTGACCATGATAATGGCACCAACCTGTGGTTGCTTGCAGAAATCAATGACAGCCTTTTGTAAATTGAACACTAGTTGAGCTGATAAAACCTATTTAGAAATATTTCAGGTTCTAGTTCGTCTGCCATCATTTTTTAAGATCTATATCTGATTACTGATTCATATTTCTGATAATGCATATCTACTATGTATCCTTAATAGTATTTTGAGCTTAAAGCCAACATGACATGCAATTTGTATGGTGGACAGCTTCCTTAACCCTTTCATGCATGAATTATGATAAAATCAGTCAGGATTTTTTTACTAAGTATTTTTATACATCTTTAGGGATGTAAAACAAGGTTCAAATTTATTTTTTTGTCCATCTTTATTCTATAAAGAAATAATTATCTGTACACTCAAGTGTACTTCATGCATTTTGAAATAAACACCATCAATGTTTAATAACATGGAAGTTATGTAGGTATTGTTGTAATTTAGTTATACAGTTATAATATGGTATTATGTTGGAATAGTGGTTCCTCCACTACCCTGTAGGCCTCTCTATTTGAGCTCTGTTGATTGATTGATGTAAAACAAGGTTACAAAATTAAGACATTCTCTCTGAACCGAGGACAGTGGGTCTCCAATCCTGGTCCTCAAGGGCCACTGTCCTGACGGTTTTAGATACGGAGAGCAGTGTCCATGGCCCTCCCCGAGATCCGGCACGCCCCCGGAAACCACTGGCCCCAGCCCAAGGAAGCAAAAAACACCAGCAGATGCCAAGATACTGCGCGCACACGAAGAACCAAGCTCACATGCACGCAGAGGAATATGAGAAGCTAGATACTATGAGGATCTACGCTCAGTTCAGTGACTGTTACTTTTGTTACACCACGGGTCTCCAATCCTGGTCCTCGAGGGCCGCTGTCCTGAAGGTTTTAGATGTTTCCCTGCTCCAGCACACCTACACAGAGCTTGGTTACGATCCTTCATTAGAATCAGGAGACTATTTTCTATGATAGTTGCCAAAGCATCCGGGGCACAAAGCTACAAAACACTGCATGCATGTGTACTTGGTTCCTTGTGTGCACGCAGCATCCCCGCATCCGCCGGCACCCCCCGCCTGCCCGAGCTGGGGCCAGCGGCCCCCGGGGGCACACCGGACCCCAGGGAGGGCCACAGACACTGCCCTCAGCTTTGCCGGTTGTGGAGTGGTACTGGGTCTGCCTCTGGATATACTCTGATTCTACTTCTTGCACCTGTCTGTACTGGCAGCCATTCTTCATCACTGCTACCAGAAGCACACTCTTCCTCACTGGAGTCACTCCTCTATTACCCTGTATGCCTGTCTTTTTGAGCCCTACAAAAAATATGCATGTATAAAAACACTCAAATTATATTTTACAAACATAAAGCAGTTGATTTACAGCCAAAGTATTACAATATATTAATTATTTTCAAGAACAACATTGGTAGTAATTGACATTGCATTGAAGTTGTGAACTGTTATTACCACCCCCTGGAGGACAAATAAAGGTTTATCTAATATCATTTGAAACATAACCTATGATGCATGATGTACAATTGAGTGGACAGACGATTAATCTGTATTTCCTCCAAATATAAAATGCAAACTTGGAAAATCTTTACATAATATGTCACCTTAGATGTTACTTGATGCAATTATATTTTTTTTACCTGCAATGGCATGTTTTTATAGACGGTAGAAACCTAAATAGCTGAGGTGGTTGGTCCTTCTCCCTGTCTGTCGGCCATCTTGGTTTTACCGACTACTTTTTCCCATTGCAATGGCCTGCCAATTGGATTTTTTTGCATGGGATGATGCAAAAGGCTTCACTAGAGTGGACTAAATGCAGCAGGGCCCAAAATTGCAGGCATTTAAAGAGAAAACACACTTTTAAACAGCTGTACACTGTAGTGACCTCTATGCATGAAAGGGTTAAACCTTATTTTAGCCCATAAACACTATGTTTTCTGGGCTTTTTAAAATTAATATTTAAAAAGAATTAATATATTAAAACATTTTAATTGTGATTTTATTCAACAAGTTTTTTTTTTTACATTTACAAACATTAATGTACACTTTGTAAAAACAGAAGATCCATCTGTCTCTACAATGGACAATTATTAGTGTAATAAATTGTATGAAACCCTGAAGTAATATGACTAAATAGAAGTGGTTTCACACGCATCTTGGGTAGATAACTCAGGATTGCATAAACTGGTCAAACCAGACCAACAACTGTAACTTCCTCTATTTAGGTGTTGCTGAAGATATATTAAGAACAACTGCAAAAACCAGTCCCAGCAGAACAGGAACCAGCAAAGTGGCTTGACTTACCACTTTGAAAGAAAAAAAAACCCAGGTGAAACCCAGGTCTGCACTACACTACTGCACTACTGAACTACATGTGTTAACCCAGTGGTCCCTTACCCTGGTCCTCACAGCCCACTGTCCTGCATGTTTTAGATGTTTCCCCCTTCCAACACACCTGATTAAAATAAATTGCATGATCAGGCTTCTGCTAAGCTTCATAATGACCCATTCATTTGAATCAGGCGTGTTGGAGCAGGGAAACATCTAAAACATGCAGGACAGTGGGCCAGGATTGGGAACCACTATGTTAACTTGATAGAGGGTCTTCATACAAGATGCATAAACATTTGAGGACACTTCACCAACTTGAGGAGAAAACTCATTTTACAGGTGACTCAAATATTTCATTCTAAACCTAACAATGAGTCACAGACTGAAGAGGTGTAACGTCAACTGCACGTGTCGGTTACACGGACGCAGTTTCACATGAGAGAGCAGCTGGTCCAGCTGCTCTTGGCCGTGGTGGCCCAGCGGAGCCAGCTCAGGCTGCGCTCCTGGTAGGGCGGGTAGCGAAGCCCGTTGATCTTCTCCAGGCCCCAGCTTCGCATCATGCAGCCCCGCCGGTGGCTGAATGTCTCGAAGGTCCAGCGCCCGTGGTAACTGCCCCAGCCACTTGCTCCTTTGATAGGGACGAGAGGATGGTGGGGAAAGATCAGAGGGGAAAAACATGGGACAAGAGGGTGGATAGGGAGGAGTTAATTCACACTCAACTTCTTGTATGAACACTTACCTACTCCTCCAAAGGGCAGCCCTGGTAGAGTCATGTGGACTATACCATCATTTGAACAGAAGCCTCCACTACTAGTGTTCTCCAAAACATTTTTCACCACCTGAAAAAAAATATATATTTAAAAATGCTATTGCCATGAATAAGAAAATGGCAACCATCCTTGGCAACAAAGATGACATGTAAATACGTGCAAATCCTTCAAAAAAAAGAGTCTCCATTTCCTTATTACACAGCCAATAGCTCCATCTTACTGAGCTCTCGTCGGAAAAGACGTAAAGTGCCAGTGGTTTCTCCCTGCGGTTGATCAAGTCGATCCCCTCCTGTAGAGACTCGATGGTGAGGATAGGGAGGATGGGCCCAAAGATCTCCTCCTGCATCAGAACATCGCTCTCCTGAACGTCCACCAGCACGGTGGGAGCTGCCAAAGGAGGTGGAGGTGGTCGAGTCAAACTTCAAAGTGGCTTCAAAAACAAGTCAACAGTGGGCAAGCTCAGAGGGCAAGCTCAACTGAAAAAAACTTTCAATCTAAAATATATTCAATTCCGAAACATAGCACCAATACTCTTACTATCGGTTTACCCTTAAAAGCAGCAGGTGGCAGTATGTACTCAGTCCACGCTCCCCATTTGACCTTTAACCTTTTCTTCCTCTCCTGTCCCCTTCCTTCCACAACCAACTCACCGATGTACCGCTCTCCCTCATCGCTCTCTCCTCCAATCACCACCCTGCCCTTGCTGTTGCCCAGCAACTCCATCAGGTGAGTCCAGTGGCGTGGCGTCACAATACGCCCCATGTCCGGACTAGTCCGTACGTCCTCCCCGTAGAACGACTTCAAGGTTTCGCGGAGGGCAGGCAGTAGGGCATCCCGCATGGCCGCTGAGCAAAGCACGTAGTCGGGTGCAACGCAGCTCTGGCCGGCGTTGAAGAACTTTGCCCAGACCAGGCGGCGTGCGGCAGATGGAATGTCCAAGTCCCCATGTATGAGGCAGGGGGTCTTACCACCTAGCTCAAGGGTGACAGGAGTGAGGTGGACCGAGGCTGCCTGCAGGACAATGCGTGCCACAGCCTGGGAACCTGAGGTAGCAGAAAGTTAGGGGGAGTTAGAGACACTTGGTGGAGGTGAAATTGAGGTACAGTGGAATTCATGTGGCCAAGCAGGTTGTCACAAGAACAAAGCTTATGCATTCAAAACATTGATACATTAAAAAAATATCCTTGTACATTATTAAAAGTCTTCTCAGATTGGCTTTACCCGTGTAGAAAATGTGATCAAATTTCTTCTCTAGTAGCATTTTTGTTTCATCTGCTCCACCACACATCACTGCATAACAATCCTGTAAGAGTTCATATTATCCGTTAATACAATTTACATCTAGTGACTCAACAGAACACAAACCTTAACACTACAGGACCTGTGCTCATAGAGGTACAAGTCTCACTACCCCTTTGAAATCTTGGCAAATACATGTGCTTTACTTGATGAATCACAAACTTCCAGTTGTGCGCTTCATAATCTGACTACCTGCAATGTTTGGGGCTATCTCGTTGTTTTGATCAGTGACCGATGTTCTTTTGTACAGCTCTCTCTTGAAAGTTGCTTAGAATAAAAGCATCTGCTGAATTAATAAATGTAAATGTAGATGTAGATCAAATGTTCTTGAAACAAATAACACCTAAACTTACCATCCGCTTACTCATTCTTTAAATGGTCACTACGTTTTGTGTTTTAGCTGTCTGGTGCTCAGCAGCAGTTCTTATCTGACATTTACATTTTGTCATTTAGCAGACGCGATTTACAGCAATTACAGGGACATTCCCTGGGGCAAGTAGAGTGAAGTACCTTGCCCAAGCCGGGAATCAAACTGGCAACCTTCTGATCACTAGTCTGACGCCCTAACCACTCAGCCTCCTGACTCCCTCTTACAATCCATCTTTACCTGAGACAAATATTTGGGGATGAGCTGTGCCAGGAGTTTCTCTGTAGCCTGGCTGATCTCCGATGGCTTCAGAACAACGCAGTTCCCTGGACGATGACATAATCAGTGTACAGTGTTACATACAAATCATGAAATCAGAGCTCACCTACATTACATGGGAGGTACTAGTGCAGATTAGTATAGAGTTTACCTGCTGCAATTGCCCCTATGAGGGGTAGGATAATAAGCTGTAGAGGGTAGTTCCATGCTCCTATGATTAAAACCACTCCTAAGGGTTCTCTGCGGATAAAACAGTCATCTAGCCTTGTGGCCTTGAAATGGATTGAGAAAAAGAAAAACTCATGCATCAAAAACTGTTTTCCCACTTGGCAAGCATTAGTTAATCTTAAAGACGTTTGTATTTGTGTGTTTGTAATGAAAAACAATGTGAACTTCCATGAAATTATCATCTTACCAAATTCTTGCCTACATGTTCATGCTGCATCCAGGACTTCAGGTGGTCCAGTGCGTGGTAAATGTCATTCAAAACCATGTGTACCTCTGATAGGATGGCCTCAAACTTAGGCTGGGGGGAGGAGTATGGGCGCATCTTTAGTTTAAGATCTAAGAATGCCATTAACAGGCCACCATTTGCAGTACATGCACATTGCACACTAATGTTTAAATAGACATGATACTTTTTTCCCTGACATTTTACATTTAGTCATTTAGCAGACGCTCTTCTGCAGAGCGACTTACAGCAAGTACAGGAACATTACCCCTGAGGCTAGAAGGGTTAAGTGCCTTGCCCAAGGACACAACATCAGGTTGGTACAGCCAGGGTTCAAACCAGGGACCTTCTGATTACTAGCCTGACTCCCTTACTGCTCATCCATCTGACACCTGTAATTGTCACGAAAGTTAAAATAATAGATTTCCATTTCCATTGTATTGTATGGATACCACGTATTCTTCAGTCAGTTTGTGTTGTCTCACCTTATTCAAATCGCTGTGGAGTGCATCTACAATCAGTTGTTCGTTCTCTGTCACTAGTGAGAGAAGGTTCTGAAGCTGGGTTCTACGAAACTGCTCTGTAACAGTCACACCAGAGCGGAAGGTAGCTCTCAGCCTAGCCATTATTTCACTCTGGCTGTCCATCTTTGCAAGTCTGTAGGAAATAGGCTAACAAATGTCACAGACATGTATGGGAGAAAAGTCGTTAACATGAGTAGATCCAAAAAGAACTCCATAGACAGTACAGCAAGTTTAAAGTATATCAAGATGTCTCTAAATATTTGCGATGTTGTCTTACAACACTGGGTGGGCCTGTACTACAAATCAAGATTTGGTGTTAATATGGTAACTTCAGATTCAACCCAATCCAGAGACCCCTGGGTTAAAACTGAAATTACCTGGTTAACGCCAAATCTTGATTCGTAGTATAGGCCCCTGATTCAAATGAATGGCTTGTTTTCAGAATAAATGAACCCATTCATTTTAATTAAAATAGATGTGTTGGCAAGAGTGACATACGAAACAGTGGGTCCTCGTGACCAAGGCTGAGAAAAACAGACCTAAATGAATTCATCCATAACATCCGAAATCATTTTGGAAAATGTCATTCATAACATGCCATTTGATTCAGGAAAATTGTATCTTGCGCCCAAATTGAACCCCCGCAAAGGTTCCAGGGTCTAAATCGATTCAACAATTCATACCGGTTAAGATAAGAAAAGAAAAAAATAGAATCCAAAATTGACAACGACGTAGTGAAACTCTTCATTCGTAGCCTAACTAACATATGCAAATAACAAAGCCACCTAACCGCAGTGATCAGGGTTCATTGCTTGCAGCTGTATCTTTAGAGCTAGTTTGTCCCTCCCAATGGAGAAGTGAAATCTGTGGCGTTGCCATGTCATTTGACTTTTGACGTTGACTTTAATAATAATACAATAATAAAGCGACTTTCATAATAATTAGGCTACCGTAATCTGAGCATATTGAAATAATTTGGAATTATGTTCATACAGGCTGAATTAATCCCACCATCAAATCCCCATGCACTCTTTTATGCAATCTTAAACCATTAGTTTATTTGATCGGTTGTAGTTCCCCATGTCGCTGAAGAGTTTACATTAACAACATTAAACTCACGTGCTTCTGCAAGATATCACACTTCAACGCCTTTCCTTTATTTTTCAACAAAATCGTCGTGTCCGTGTTTGGGAAGAAAATGAAGCACCAGTAGATTACCGGGTGAATTTTTTTTTCCTTCTTCAAATCATGACTAGTCATGCTAGTTGGGTGTGGAAAGGAAACACCAGCACATTTTTGGTTAAACTAGAAAGACGAGCCTTTAACCTGTCCCAGGAAGCCCATAAGTAGGCCTAAAGGTGTAGGCTAGGCCAACTTATCCATTAAGCATATTGATGTCACCTTGTGCTACACTTCTTTAATTCACTTTTTTCATTCAGGGCATATCATCTTTAATGTACAAATACAAAGTGGCCTACAAACACGCTGCAGGTGGCTGTTCTTTCCACTTTACACACACACACACACACACACACACACACACACACACACACACACACACACACACACACACACACACACACAGGAAATTCCCCATGGTGAAACAGTGCTGTGCATGATTAACTCCAGCTTGTGAGTCGTTTCAAAATATAATTTCAGTATGACAAGGACAGCTCCTTTTCATTTTCATAATCTAAATTCTGCCATAGTTCCTTTTCTAGAAATTTAGACTACTTTGCATTGACAAGTATTTGCCTTGTAAGCGAGTTACACCAACGTTTTAAACAAGTTGATTCATATCAAACACTTAATATACTGCCACTCTGTATGTATGAATGTACTTAATCAAATATTATTAACATTGATTGATGTAACAGGAACGTTTATTGACCTGGTAGTAGTGTCCTAATTAATTCCAAACGTAGCAATTGAATTCCAATGTTATTCGTTTAAATGTTTAGCATTGTTCATGTCAACAATATCCAGCGTATTTGCCATTTCTAGTATTTATGTGGGTAAAAAATGCGGCCATGGAATCATCATGAAAGGCCTCCTCAAATTCCCTTCATTTATATAATTTAGATTTAAGGATTATTATAAAAAATATAATTGACTATAACATTAGAACCTTCAGAGGGCAGCATACTATCAGTCAAGTACTAAAACACCAAACACACTTTTGTCCCTGTGGGTACACACTCCCCAGATTCAAAACAACAGTCCTTAACAGAAGATACATACACTATGTACATTCATATTTCGTCAAACAAGTAGAATTAAATTGGTGAAAAATGGCATTCTGGTTTTAAAGCAATGCACAGTACAGTAACTGCCCTGTTAAAAGTGTTTACTTTTAGCAGACACTCTTATACAGAGCGACTCACAGCAAGCACAGGGAAATTCCCCCTGAGGCAAGTAGAGTGAAGTGCTTTGCCCAAGGACACAACATGTTGCCTTAGCCTGGAATCGAACTGATGACCTTCTGATCACTATTCTGACCTCCTAACCACTCAGCCAACTGACTCCCTGCAGTTCTTTTGCTTTTAGATTTATCAGCAGCCTTTGACACTGTGGATCACAGCATGACATTCAGATGCTGCTTGTGACTGCCACTGACAGTCAGACCACTATCAAAACACTGCAGGACTGTCTCAGTGATGTGCAGACCTGGATGAATACAAACTGTCTTTACTCTAATCAAAATAAAACTGAAAGAGGGACCAAATTTGAGACCTGTAAAATCGAAGGTTCACTCTAGACAAGTCTGGGCTCAGCGGTGTTGCTCAGCAATGTTGCCTTTGGTAAAGCTAACCCACTGCTTGGGCAGGACAGTGATCGGCCCTCTGTCCTCTTATTGTCGTCGTTCAGTGAGAAATTGTGGCGTTATTGGGGACACTTCAAACTGGACAAACACAGCAGCTCTGTCATCAAGTCCAGCTTTTTCCAGTTGAGGCTCCTGGCAAAAATAAAGCCCCATCTTTCACCATGGATTTAAAAAAAGATATCCATGCTTTTACAACATCACAGGTCTGCATTATTGTAAACTGAAGCTTGTCTTACACACATTAAGAGATAAGAGCACATCACATCTGTTCTTTGCAACCTGTACTGGCTCCCCGTTTGGTTTAAAGTAAAAAATATTATTGATCGTGTATAAATGTCTTCACTTTACAGGCCTGCTGTATCTAAGGGAGCTACTGCAGCCTTATGCTGCTTAGAGGCCGGTGGTCAGCTGACCAGCTCTTGTGGGCCATCCCTAAATCCAGAGTCAAGTCTAGAGGTGACAGAACCTTTTATTGTGGCAGCGCCCAAACTGTGGCACAGTCTCTCTCTGCCTGGTGAAGCCTCTGAGTCTCTTAGTTTCTGCCTGGTGAAGCCTCTGAATCTCTTACTCAGTTTAAGTCTAGACTGAAAACCCACCTCTTTTCCTCGGTATTCAATTCGTTAATTCTCTGGCTAGACAGGATAACTTGGCATTTTCTTTAGTTTGAATTTTATTTGTTTCTTTTATTTTATCTTACTGTATTTATTTTACTCCATGCTCCAGCGGGTATTGTGTTCTATGTCCTGGTGTATTGTGTTTTATTGATTCATTTGTGTATTATTTTAGGTGTAGAACGTTGGGTCAAATCCAATTTTAGTCAAACCAACCTAAATCCTCAAGGAAGACAAGGAAAAAAAAAAAAAAAAACTCGCTAGGGAGAACAAAATGTATGGAACCTTGGGAGTAGCAATTCAGTAAAGGATCCCTTCCTCCAGAGACGGTTGTTGAAAGACAGGAGCATACATAGTCATACATCTAGAGAGAATTAATTGGTCGTTGAAATATCGAAAACCCAATGCTCAACTTGGGTCTGAGGAAGTCAGTTTTGGCAACCACAGGCCTCGGGCCCATGATTGGCCCAGCATTACAGGCAGGGGGATGAGGAAAGGGACTGGGAACTCGCTCATTGTCCATCAGGGAGACCAGCATTCATCTGGTGACCAGATCCAGGATTGGTAGACCATCTCGGAACGTTGTCCACTAGATGATTAGATTCAACTTTATTGTCATTACACAGTTAACATCCAACCAGAAGTGCAAAACAGTGATTATATAACAGTGAGTATAATAAGAATAATAAGAATACACACAATATGTACAGTATAATCCGAATATACAGAGTATGTGTTAAAGTGATTAAAGTGATTTGGGGCGACAAATGTACTAGCACCAGGTCCAACATTGGCCGATGACTACATGTGCTGAGACTCAGTCCCCCACACCAAAGGAAGGTATGGAAAGGAGGACAGAGAGAGAGAGGATAGGATATATTAGAGAGTGCCAATGCAGCTCACAGTTACAGCAACATTAAGAAGAAGAAATACGTTTTAAAGGTGCTGTATTAATACAATTTAATCTCATTTAATTATTTAAGATTATTATCAATATATTTCCTCAGGTAAAACAGAGAACTGGGATTGGCCCTAACAGATAGAGCCTACTCTATTTGTTAGAGGGTCTTGCTTATCTGATACATCTCATTTCGTCTGAGCAAGGTGCTGAACAGTACACTTTCTCTGAATATTTATCAAGTTAACCGACCAATCTGGTGCTTTTCGGTGAGTAATTCTCAGGATCAATATAATAGTGTAATCTTACACGTGTGCTTATGCAGTATAACCGTTAAGCAGTTACCGTCAATGTCATGGCAGCACAACTAAGAAAATGTCCTTCACATTCAAAATTAAATGAGATAGTTTTCATAAGCGGTTTTCTTATTGTATATGGTTAGGACAAGCCAGATCAGTAAAAAGAGACGCAATTATCAGTTCACATAAGGCCTGTAAATCAGCTGCAGTACCACAAGTTACTAATTCTCTCTCTCAATTGCTTCCCAGCCAATCATTGTATACCTATGGAGGACAACATATCCAAACCAGAGTCTCCCAGTCAGGTCAGCTCCTCACTAACAACACTTTCTCATCATCAATGTTATGGGCCTTAACCTAATGCAGTGGTTTTCAGACACTGGATTGATGAAAACTAACAATCTGTCTGACACATAGACCTTGTTTACACATGGCCGGATATCTGATTAAACAAATATATTTTTCTATGATTTGGCCTTGTGGATGAAATTAAATTTTAAACGATTACGTGTGTACGCAATACTTCTCAAGTCAAGTACCTCTGAGTGACTGTCTCTGTTGTAGGGAGTTGACCATGACAGGACCACTGTTGAACCAAATGAAATGATCCACGGGGATCATCTTTTTGTGTGCTTTTTTACAGCATTTGGAAAAATATCTGTTTACAATAAAGTTACAGACATAATTTTTTGTGTTTTTTACTTGCTTTTTGATTATTAATAACCAGGGTAATAGACCTCATAGAACATCCTGCATGTAACTATTAATAAGAAAGTTCAGAGCTTTTACTTTGACAACTTTATTTTCTGTACAGGCAGAACAGTAATATAAAATAAGATGAAAATAGGAAGAACATCCTTTCAATAATTTCTGAAGGAGTAAAATAAAAGAAGTGATCAGGCCTGTAGTAGAAACTCTCTATCTTAGACTTAGTCTCCTCCCACATTGTGGCACCATTTGCTCTTATGATTTCCTGTATCTGTATCAAATCAAATCAAATCAACATTTATTTGTATAGCCCTTTTTACAAGCAATGTCACAGAGGGCTTCACATATGCCCATAGAACCGCCCCTCAACCAACCTAAACCCTCAAGGAAGACAAGGAAAAACTCCCAGAAAAACTCACTAGGTAGAAAAAATGGAAGAAACCTTGGAAGGAGCAATTCAGTGAGGGATCCCCTCCTCCAGGGACGGTTGGAGAAAGTGAAGAGCGGAACACAGGCTAAAACAGTCATAACTCTAGAGAGAGTTAACAAGTTGCTAAAACATCAATACTCAATGCTCAACGTGGGTCTTAGGTTGCACAGCGTCAATTTAGGCAGTCACTGGGCTTGGGCCCATGATTGGCGCAGCATCACACGCAGGGGGATGAGGAAAAGGACCGGGAACTCTCTCCTTGTCCATCAGGGAGACTGACGTCCGACTGGCGACCAGATCCGGGGTTGGAAGACCATCTCGGATCAATGTCCACTGGCACCAGGTCCAACATTGGCCGATGACCACGCAAGTGCTGAGAGCTCAGTCCCCCCATACCAAAGGGAGGTATGGAGGGGAGGACAGTGAGACGGAGTAGAGGAGATGTTAGAGAGTGCAAGGAACAGCTAACAGTTATAGCAGTATTCAGAATGAGGTCCCCACCGGTCAATGTGGGCTAATGCAGCAATTTAAAAAAAAGGGGCTATTGACACAGCCTTAGACATCAAGACAGCACCAGCCCCCCTCAATTGGAACATAAATCTGTTCCATGAGAGAAAACTCTAAGATATATATAATATATGTATATTATTATTATTATTATTATTATTATTTATATATATATATGTATATATATATATATATATATATATTATTATATATATATATATTTTTTTTTTTTTTTTTTTTTTTGAAAGATAGTATCTTTTGAAAGCCAAGTCTCCTGTCGTCTCTAACTGTACGGTTTTAGAATCAGAATGGGGGTTTATTCGCTATGCAAGGGTTAACAAACATAGAATTCACTCTGGCAATAATGTGCAAACATAGAACATATATGTGGCATACTAATAAAATATAAATAAATACAATGTAAAATACACTACATATATGATACATATAAACAAATAATACAAATAATACAAGTGATGCAATAGTACAAATAATAAAGGTAACATGGAAGTACAAACAACATGGGTACAGACTGGAATGGATATATATAGTACGTGGGGGGGGGGGGGGGGTGTATATTCACAGTAGTGTAAACAATAATACAGAATTCACAGTAGTAAGTTTTAAAGTTTGTTAAGCTAACTACACTAGCCTAATAACTCCCACCGTAAACTGAGTTCTTTCTACCACAAGAGATCGCTGTCATATTACAACAAATATTGAATAACTTCACAGTACAACAGATATCAAATAACTTCACACTAACTAACCCAGCACATCTACACACTTTAACAGTCGTAGTACTGACTGAATAAAAATGTTTTCAACCTAACTTTGAATGTCGAGACGGTATCAGCCTCCTTGACTGAAACCGGTAATTTGTTCCAGAGAAGAGGCGCTCTATATGAGAAAGCCCTACCTCCAGCAGTTTTTCTGTTAATTTTGGGAATCACCAAATAGCCAGCATCTTTGGATCTTAGTGTCCTTACAGGGTGATAAGGTACAAGAAGGCCAGAGAGGTACAGTGGTGCTAATCCATGTAAGGATTTGTAGGTTAGTAGTAGAACCTTAAAATCGGCCCTGGCTTGGATAGGGAGCCAGTGTAGAGAGACAAGAGTAGCTGTTATGTGATCATACTTTCTAGTTCTGCTCAGTAGCCTAGCAGCGGCATTTTGCACCCGCTGTAAGTTTAGTACGCAGGTATTTGGGAGGCCTGAGAATAATACATTGCAATAATCCAATCGGGATGTAACAAAGGCATGTATCAATTTTTCAGCATCATCCTTTGAGAGGAAGTTTCTTATTTTGGCTATGTTACGGAGATGGAAGAATGCAGTTCTGGTAATTTGCTTGATATGATGCTCAAATGAGAGATCAGGATCCATTGTGACACCTAGATTTTTTACCAGCTGGCTTTGAGAGACTTTGAAGCCATTTAAGTCTAGGGTAAAATCGGATAGATTGTTCCTGTACTTCTTTGGTCCAAAGATTTGAACCTCTGTTTTATCAGAATTCAGAAGTAGAAAATTTGCTGACATCCAATTTCCTATCCCGGAGACACATTGTTCCAAAGCATAAGGCAGTTCGTCAGGCTTAAGGGAGAGGTATAACTGGGTGTCATCTGCATAGCAGTGAAAATGTACACCAAAACTTCTAATTATATTTCCTAAAGGTAACATGTATAGAGAAAATAGCAAGGGGCCTAAGACAGAACCCTGTGGCACTCCATATTTCACAAGGGAGCTCCTGGATGAGTGGCCATCATAGTGGACAAACTGTGATCTATCAGATAGATATGATTTAAACCACTGAAGTGAAATTCCAGAAATTCCAACATAATTTTCCATACGTTCCAGGAGAATCTGATGATCGACAGTGTCAAATGCTGCACTTAGGTCAAGAAGAATCAGGACAGAGATAGAGCCTGCATCAGAGGCTAATAGAAGATCATTGACTACTTTAGCTAGTGCAGTTTCAGTGCTGTGATGAGAACGGAATCCAGACTGGAGAGGTTCATATAGCTGATTTACGGTAAGATGTTCAGTAAGCTGATGTGCCACAACTTTCTCAAGAATTTTTGAGAGAAATGGCAAGTTTGAAATTGGCCTGTAGTTGCAGAGACATCCAGGATCCAAGTTTGGTTTTTTAAGTGAAGGTTTGATAATAGCTTTTTTCAAACAATCAGGGACTTGGCCAGTTTCGATAGATTCATTAATAATACTCAACATAGGTGGTCCAATAATGGGCAAGAGTTCCTTGCGTAGTTTGCCAGGAAGGGGGTCAAGAAGACAACTGGTCGGGTTTGACGACTCTACTAATTTTATGAATGTTTCCAAAGAAATAGGGTTGAAGTGCCGAAGAGTCTGAACATGAAGAATGCTTGGTATAGAGGGATATTCAGTGCTCATGGTGAATTGGCCACGACTAGTCTGCAGCTTGTCCCTAATTACATGGACTTTGTTGTCAAAGAACTCCAGAAATTCATTTGGAGAAAGATCCGTGCTCTCACTATGTGTACTTTTACTTGTGAGTTTTGCAACAGTATCAAATAGAAATTTAGCATTGTGCTGGTTCTTACTGATCAACTTAGAAAAGTATGCTGATCTGGTCTCATTGAGGATTTGCTTATAGTCCAGTAGGCTGTCCTTCCAGGCCAAGCGGAAGACCTCCAATTTAGTGGTCCGCCACTTACGTTCTAACTTTCTAGTGGACTTTTTTAGAGTTCGAGTTTCCTCTGAGTACCAAGGTGCAAGTTTCTTATCCTTCCTTTTCCTCGATTTGAGAGGGGCAACAGAGTCCAGCGAACACTTAAGAGCTAGATTCAGATCTCTAGTTTTATCATTCAGGGATCTATCTGGTGCAACAAGTGCTTCTAGTGCTGCAGGTAGAATACTTGCCATTTCCAGAGTTGTAGTTGGAGTTATGTGACGGCTACTAGAAATGTGCATAGCACCTCCAAGGTTCTGGCAAAGGTCCATTCTAAAAGTAACAAGGTAATGATCTGAATATGTAGGATTGTGAGGATGAACAGTGAGATCAGTAATCTCAATACCCCGTATGAGGACTAGGTCTAAAGTATGTGAATGAAGATGGGTAGGTTCGGAAACTACCTGTGTGAACCCTGAAGAATCTATGAGGGCATTGAATGCCTTACTTAAGGGATCTTTTGGGTCATCTACATGAATGTTAAAGTCACCCATAATTAAGATATGATCAGTGTACATCACAAGATCCGAACAAAATTCAGCAAATTCTTCCAGGAAAGGGGAGTAAGGACCTGGTGGACGATACAGCGTGGCTATACAAAAAGAGGGTGGAGGGACCGGAATGGTAGCATTATTCCTCTTCAGTGTAGTTGGTGGCTTCATGCAAATTATTTCAAATGTTTTGAATGTGTTCAGAGCTTTTAACCTTAAATTGAAACTGGCTTTATAGATCATAGCAACACCACCACCTTTCTTAGAGACACGAGGGATATGTGAATACATGCAATCCGGAGGTGACGCTGCATTCAGGGGAGAATATTCATCAGGTTTTAACCAGGTTTCGGTGAGTCCAATCAAGTCCAGGTTACATTCAGATATCAGATCGTTAATCAAAACAGCCTTTGTAGGTAGGGATCTGATATTTAGGAGTCCAATAGTCCAGTAAGGCTTTACAACAGCTTTAGTCTTAGATGCTTCCTCTGAAGATATAACATTAATAGCAGCAGCTTTAGGAGCGCTGACAACAGGAGAACAAGGCTGTACATAAGATAGGTTGGAATAATTCCTAGCAATTTCAGGCCGAATATTTTTTGAGAAGTAGCGGGGGACCGACACCGTCTCAATGGGAAAAACTACATCAGGAACCCCACTGGCTACACTACAAACTAAGCTATCGGGCCTCGCACACATCGCCCCAGACCTATCAGTCTTTCCAAGAGACAGTAGAGACATTAGACTGGCTTGTTCTAATGAGTGTCAGGTCTGCACTAAACTAGCTTCAATGTTTCTAGACAAAAGAAAAGCACCTCTCCAGCTCGGGTGGAGTCCGTCACTTTTCAACAAGCCAGGTCTGGCCCAGAAACGAGACCAGTTATCAACGAATCCTAAATTATGCTCCATGCAGAAGCGAGCCAGCCAGCGGTTAAGAGAGACAAGTCTGCTGTAGATCTCATCACTCCCCCTACTAACAGGTAGTGGACCAGAGACTATTACTCGACGCCGACTCATCTTTTGAGCAAGGTCACATGCCCGGGCTATATTAACCTTCGTGACCTCTGACTGCCTCATTCTAACATCATTGGTGCCAACATGAATGACAATATTCTCGTACTTATCGTCAATGTGTGTGCCATGTGCCTTAGCTTTGGCCTTTGCCTTAGCCTTAGTGCTAGCCAGCACCCTAAGATTAGATTCTATGTCGGTAGCTCTGGCCCCTGTATTCCTTGTCCAGTCTCATAACAAATCTTATCATGAACTCATCTTAAACTATTCCTTTCACTGATTGGGCACTCACAGATAAATTATAGGTAAAAAAAACTGAATAGTTTGAAAAGAGATTAAAACTTCAGGATTTGGGCCTATAGTAGCCTATTCAACAGTTTGCAGTCATTTGCTGGATTGTGTTAATTCGTTTATAATTAAATGTGTTTGTTCTTCTGTGGTTGGTTTTCTGTAGTGTGAAACTTGTTTTCTACAAACTATCCACCAAGTCCTAGGATGCAGCCAACTGGTACAAGCAAGAACTGCTGGTGTTTTCAACACACTTTCTCTGAAGGCAGCTGAAATGCAGAGAAGATCACAGACCTAATATGAGTGTGTCCTGTGTGTGTATGTGTGTGTCCTGTGTGTGTATGTGTGTGTGTCCTTTATGGTCTCCTATGTAGAACGCTGTATATTTACACTGTTTCTGCTGTGTTCATTTCCCCCTGAGTTTCAGATTTCTAATAAAAAATAACAACACGATCAAAACACGATTTCAGAAGGCTTGTGCGCCGATAATTTACTTTGTCGTGTTGCCTCGGTGGGCACTGTCCTGCCAAAGAGTTTCCCCAAGGGGATTAATAAAGTATTCTGAATCTGAAAAGGCTCACACACTCAATCCATCCTCCTTTTTTAATGCATGAAGCGAGAGAGAGAACAATATGAGGCAATGAAGGTTTTGGTAATAGTATCGGCAATAATTTAAATCTACTTCCACCCCTGGATATACAGTATGTATCTGCCCACATTCATCTTTTCTCTATGCAAATGACATATTCCCCCCTCTGTTTCCTCTCCCTCCACCTCCCCATATAAACAGTCTCTCAGGGTTCAGGAGAGCAAAAGATAGCAGTTCCCTCCAGTTCCTCTTCAACACCATCGACCATGTTCTCTGCTTCTCTGCTGCTGCTGGCTGCTGTTTCCAGTGAGTCTCTGAGTGTAAAATACATTGGAACAGAACAGAATGTACCATCTCCTTGATACATATTGCCAAAATTGTTTCATTTCTATAGGTGTGCACGGACTTGAACTCAGCCAGCCAGAGTCAATGCTTGTGAAACCAGGAGAGATCCTGACTCTCACCTGTAATGTGTCTGGCTATTCTGTCAGTGATAATAGCTATGCCACAGCTTGGATCCGACAAACTGCAGGAAAGCCAATGGAATGGATTTTTCATAAGTGGGGCAGTGGAGGCTTCTATGAAAATAAGAATCTGAAGACTAAATTCAGCTACAGCAGAGACAGCTCCAGCAACACTGTGACTCTGACAGCACAGCGTCTGCAGACTGAAGACACAGCTGTATATTACTGTGCTTGCTACCACATTGATACACACCAACAGGAGGCATATACATAAACCCACCCCTCACTAGATATAAATTAATATGTATCAGCCTTGAGGGGGCGATCTAGTATTCAAATGAAATGTTGATCAGAAGACCCATGAAACTAGAACAATTGGAGGGGAATAGGTTGATCCTAAGAGTGACTTGAAGCAATGACATATTACATATAACACCCCATACTGCAATGTAACAAAGTAAAACATGATGTTCTACCTACATGCATGACATGTGTCCAGACAAAGACCGTATGAACCTCAGACAAGCAGAAAGGCACACTTGCATCTTTCTTTCACACATTAATTTGAAAATCCTTTAATATGGCCATGTGACACCTTTCACTGTGCAAATGCAAATTTACCTACCTCCTCCTCTTTTACTTCTCTCTCTCTCTCTTTCTCTCTCTCCCCATCTCTCCACTTATAAACACAGTTCCAGCGTCTGAGCCATTACCTTTCTCAGGAGAGTAGTGAAGAGCAATTCTCTCAAGTTAATCTTCGACACCATCAACCATGTCCTTTGTCTCTCTGCTACTGCTGCTGGTTACAGTTGCTTCATGTGAGTCTATTTTCTATTCAGGTGGAATAAACAGGAGTAATGTTCTGATTTAATGTTTATCTGGTGCTGTTAAGTCTCATTTTGGTGTTACTCTTGTCTTTCTAACAGGTGTGAACAGTGAACAACTCACCCAGCCAGCTTCAATGACTGTCCAGCCAGGTGAAACCCTGACCATCACCTGTCAGGTCTCCTACTCAGTAGCGAGCTATTATACAGCTTGGATCAGACAGCCTGCAGGGAAAGGACTGGAGTGGATTGGAATGAAATATACCGGAGGCTCATATCTTAAAGATTCCCTGAAAAACAAGTTCAGCATCACAGTAGATTCCTCTAGCAACACTGTGACTCTGACAGCACAGCGTCTGCAGACTGAAGACACAGCTGTATATTACTGCGCTAGAAGGTCACAATGATACAAACCAACAGGAGGCATATACATAAACCCACCCCTCACTAGATATAAATTAATATGTATCAGCCTTGAGGGGGCGATCTAGTATTCAAATGAAATGTTGATCAGAAGACCCATGAAACTAGAACAATTGGAGGGGAATAGGTTGATCCTAAGAGTGACTTGAACCTCTGTAAGCAATGACATATTACATGTAACACCCCATACTGCAATGTAACAAAGTAAAACATGATGTTCTACCTACATGCATGACATGTGTCCAGACAAAGACCGTATGAACCTCAGACAAGCAGAAAGGCACACTTGCATCTTTCTTTCACACATTAATTTGAAAATCCTTTAATATGGCCATGTGACACCTTTCACTGTGCAAATGCAAATTTACCTACCTCCTCCTCTTTTACTTCTCTCTCTCTCTCTTTCTCTCTCTCCCCATCTCTCCACTTATAAACACAGTTCCAGCGTCTGAGCCATTACCTTTCTCAGGAGAGTAGTGAAGAGCAATTCTCTCAAGTTCATCTTCGACACCATCAACCATGTCCTTTGTCTCTCTGCTACTGCTGCTGGTTACAGCTGCTTCATGTGAGTCTATTTTCAAATCAGGTGGAATAAACAGGATTAATGTTCTGATTTAATGTTTATCTGGTGCTGTTAAGTCTCATTTTGGTGTTACTCTTGTCTTTCTAACAGGTGTGAACAGTGAACAACTCACCCAGCCAGCTTCAATGACTGTCCAGCCAGGTGAAACCCTGACCATCACCTGTCAGGTCTCCTACTCAGTAGGGAGCTATTTTACAGCTTGGATCAGACAGCCTGCAGGGAAAGGACTGGAGTGGATTGGAATGAAATATACCGGAGGCTCATATCTTAAAGATTCCCTGAAAAACAAGTTCAGCATCACAGTAGATTCCTCTAGCAACACTGTGACTCTGACAGCACAGCGTCTGCAGACTGAAGACACAGCTGTATATTACTGCGCTAGAGGGTCACAATGATACAAACCAACAGGAGGCATATACATAAACCCACCCCTCACTAGATATAAATTAATATGTATCAGCCTTGAGGGGGCGATCTAGTATTCAAATGAAATGTTGATCAGAAGACCCATGAAACTAGAACAATTGGAGGGGAATAGGTTGATCCTAAGAGTGACTTGAACCTCTGTAAGCACCCCCCACCCCACCACCTATCAACACCAACACAATGTTGACTCTCTCCATTCAGGAGAGGGAAGTTAACAGTGTTCAAGAAACAGAACCCTCGCAAAGCTGCCGGGCCGGACGCTGTCTCCCCTGCCACACTGAAGCACTGCGCTGACCAGCTGTCTCCTGTGTTCACCAACATCTTCAACACCTCCCTGGAGATATGCCACGTGCCAGCCTGCTTCAAGTCCTCCACCATCATCCCTGTGCCCAAGAAGCCCAGACCAACAGGACTGAACGACTACAGACCCGTCGCCCTGACATCTGTGGTAATGAAGTCCTTCGAACGCCTGGTGCTGGCACACCTCAAAAACTTCACAGACCCCCTCCTAGACCCCCTGCAGTTCGCCTACAGAGCCAACAGGTCTGTGGATGACGCAGTGAACATGGCCCTCCACTACACCCTCCAGCATCTGGACTCTCCAAACACCTACGCCAGGATCCTGTTTGTGGACTTCAGCTCTGCCTTCAACACCATCATCCCGGCTCTGCTTCAGGACAAGCTCTCCCAGCTGAACGTGCCCGACCCCACTTGCAGGTGGATCACAGACTTCCTGTCCGACAGGAAGCAGCGCGTCAGGATGGGAACGCAAGTCTCTGACTCCCGGTCCATCAGCACCGGATCCCCTCAAGGCTGTGTCCTTTCCCCCCTGCTCTTCTCCCTGTACACAAACAGCTGCACCTCAAGTCATCCATCAGTCAAGCTCCTGAAGTTTGCGGACGATACCACCCTGATCGGGCTCATTTCTGATGGGGACGAGTCTGACTTCAGGTGGGAAGTGGACAACCTGGTGACTTGGTGCAGCCAGAACAACCTGGAGCTCAACGCTCTTAAGACAGTGGAGATGGTTGTGGACTTTAGGAAGGACCCAGCCCCACTCCCCCCCATCACACTGCGCGACTCCCAGGTCAACAGTGTGGAGTCCCTTCGCTTCCTGGGCACCACCCTTTCCCAGGACCTCAAGTGGGAGCTGAACATCAGCTCACTCACAAAGAAAGCCCAGCAAAGGATGTACTTCCTGCGGCAACTGAAGAAATTCAGCCTGCCAAAGACAATGATGGTGCAATTCTACACTGCCACCATCGAGTCCATCCTCACCTCCTCCATCACCGTCTGGTACGCTGCTGCCACTGCCAAGGACAAGAGCAGACTGCAGCATATCATACGTGCCGCTGAGAAGGTGATAGGCTGCAACCTGCCATCCCTTGATGACCTGCACAAGGCAAGGTCTCTAAAACGGGCGAGGAAGATTGCGGCCGACTCCTCCCACCCTGGACACTCAGTGCTTCAGCTGCTCCCTTCTGGCAGGAGGCTGCGGTCCATCAGGACTAAAACCTCTCGCCACAAGAATAGCTTCTACCCCTCTGCTATTGCCCTCTTCAACAGGGCCAAGGACTCAGTTTGAGACACCCCCCCCCTCCAGAATCCCATTGCACTCTGCCACTTTAGCACGAAACACTTTAAACTTTAAACTTAAAAAACTTACAACTGTGATATTTGCACCACTGTGTATATACCCCCCCCCCCAACGTACCATATATATACCCATTCCACTCTGTACCCATGTCTTTTGCAATTCCATGTTACCTGTATCATTTGCACTACTCGCATCATTTGTATTATTTGTAACATTTGCATTCCATGTTACCTGTATCATTGCACTACTCGCATCATTTGTATTATCTGTAACATTTGCATTCCATGTTACCTGTATCATTGCACTACTTGCATCATTTGTATTATTATTGTATTATTTGTGACATTTGTATTACTTGTCTATATGTATCATATCTGCAGTGTATCTTACATGGTATTCATTTTCATTTTATTAGTAGGCCACATTTATGTTCTATGTTTGCTCATTCCTGCCAAAGTAAATTCTATGTTTGTTTATCTTGCATAGCGAATAAACCCCCATTCTGATTCTGATTCTGATTCTGATTCTGATTCACTGTGCAAATGCAAATTTGCCTACCTCTTCCTCTTTTACTTCTCTCTCTCTCTCTTTCTCTCTCTCCCCATCTCTCCACTTATAAACACAGTTCCAGCGTCTGAGCCATTACCTTTCTCAGGAGAGTAGTGAAGAGCAATTCTCTTAAGTTCATCTTCGACACCATCAACCATGTCCTTTGTCTCTCTGCTACTGCTGCTGGTTACAGTTGCTTCACGTGAGTCTATTTTCTAATCAGGTGGAATAAACAGGAGTAATGTTCTGATTTAATGTTTATCTGGTGCTGTTAAGTCTCATTTTGGTGTTACTCTTGTCTTTCTAACAGGTGTGAACAGTGAACAACTCACCCAGCCAGCTTCTATGACTGTCCAGCCAGGTGAAACCCTGACCATCACCTGTCAGGTCTCCTACTCAGTAGGGAGCTATTTTACAGCTTGGATCAGACAGCCTGCAGGGAAAGGACTGGAGTGGATTGGAATGAAAGGAAGATCATATCTTAAAGATTCCCTGAAAAACAAGTTTAGCTTCACAGTAGATTCCTCCAGCAACACTGTGACTCTGACAGCACAGCATCTGCAGACTGAAGACACAGCTGTATATTACTGCGCTAGAATGATACACACAATGATACACACAATGATACACACCTATTGCAGAACTGTACATAAACACTCTGCTGACTAGACAGAGATTAATGTATTAGCCTAGAGGGGAACTCTTTGTCTAAGTTCAAGATCACTCAGTAAGACTTACGAATCAAGGACAATGGAGAGTGACATTACACAAACATATAGAGGAGCTTTCAAATTGAATTGAAGACCACTCACTTCAATACTGTTGCAGTAAAACACAATGTTCATCATGAATCCAGGCATTGGAAGACCTTATGATGATCCACAGAAAACGGTTTCGTTCTTTTTATATTGCAAGCATGTTGTGGTGCAACCTGCCCATTCAACCACAGACCAAAAAATAAATAAAAAATAATAATTTGGTTCACAATTAATTTTTGGTCCTTGGTGATGATTTGCTGGACAACCTTTTAAGATTACACAATTTATATTATACATCAGAGAAAGGATTATATTAATTCTATGATAATTAGCATATATTTAAAGAAAGTATACATTAAACCCTTGTTGAATGAATAGCCCGAATACGTGGATGACTTGACGAATAATCCTCCATGGATCTCTTCATCTTTTATGCAAATCTTCTCCCCGATATAATACCAGGGCAGTCTGTTTGTCTGCCAAACTGTTGTCTTCCCTCCAGTTCATCTTCAACATCTTCAGCCATGTTCTCCGTCTCTCTGCTGCTGCTGCTGCTGACAGCTGCTTCCTGTGAGTGTCTGTGTTCCGTGTGTTCCGTTTGACCACAGAGATTACCTCCTTGTGATCTCCTTTCCCCTTCTCTTTCTCTCCTTCTCCCCAGGTGCCCAGGGTCAGGTCACGCTCATACAGGCTGAACCGTCGCTCATGGCAACGCCTGGTGGATACAGGCGCCTGGTTAGTACAGGACTGTGGTGGGGAACTTTGTCGCATGGTGTGAGCGAAATCATCTGCAGCTTAATGCGGCTAAGTGCAAGGAGCTGGTCATCGACCTGAGAAGGACCAGGACAACAGTGACCCCTGTCCACATTCAGGAGGTCAGGGTGGACACCGTGGAGGATTACAAGTACCTTGGTGTTCACTTGGACAACAAACTGGACTGGGCTAAGAACACTCAAGCCGTCTACAAGAAGGGCCAAAGCCGCCTCTACTTTCTGAGGAGGCTGAGGTCCTTCGATGTCTGCCGGACAATGCTTAGGATGTTCTACGAGTCTGTGGTAGCCAGTGCTATCCTCTATGCTGTTGCCTGCTGGGGCAGCAGGCTGAGGGCAGCGGATGCCAACAGGCTCAACAAACTTATCCGGAAGGCCGGTGACATTGTGGGGGTAGAGCTGGACTCTGGCAGTGGTGTCGGAGAGGAGGATGCTGGCCAAACTCAACGCCATCCTGGACAGTACCTCCCACCCACTCCACAATGTGCTGGTCGGACAAAGGAGTACTTTCAGCGGGAGACTCATCCTCCCGAAATGCACCACGGAGCGCCACAGGAAGTCATTCCTGCCTGTGGCCATCAAACTTTACAATTCCCACACTAGTAGTTTGTAAGCCAACTGTATATCCTGTGAAATAGCATAACATCCAGGGATATAACAATGGACATTAGGCAATAGTCGGACACAACTTCTGTAACATAACTACATATTTGGCAATATTCTGGTACAACTGTATATAACCATGTATATTCTGCTAATAACCTGCAAATCCTGTATATCCTGTATATGCTGCAAATAACTGTAAATCCTGTACATCACAATTACTTGCATAATTGTAATTGAATTGTATAGATTATAAGGGTATAGTCTGTAACCTGCACTTTATCCTGGACATACTGTATATTCTGCTGTACATTCTGCACATTCTGTACAAAAACTGAAAATCATGTACATTCTAATATAATACTGTATATTATACAAGACCATTACTGTATAATTGTAAATGTATAGCTTCTGTACATAATCATTATGCTCCCTGGGAGGATTCACCTCACCCACCATTTTTTTTACTTATTGTTATTGACCCCACCCCCTACCCCTGTGTACACTTTCTAATCTTTTACCTCACACCCTTACCCTTGTGTGCTTTGCGAGACTGTGTGCCGTTGATACAAAGGAGTTTCCCTCGGGATCAATAAAGTAATCTGAATCTGAATCTGAATCTGGATCCATCCAGCTAACATGTACCTGCATGGGATTCAACCTGGAAATCTACAGAATGCATTGGGTTCGCCAAGCTTCAGGAAGAGGATTGGAATGGATCTGTCACTACTATTCCAGCAGTGACAATGGCTGTGCAAGCATGGTCCAGGGGAGATTTGCAGCATCTAAAGACACCTCCAACTTATATCTGCACATGAACCAGCTGAGGCCAGACGATTCTGCGGTGTATTACTGTGCTAGAGACCCACTATAAAATAACTCTTAGGAACCATCACACAAAAAACAGGTGGCTGAGAGTATGGAAGGGGTGCATGTGGAAGGAGGAGTCAGGTGGCTGAGCCGTTAGGGCGCCGGGCTAGTGAACAGAAGGTCGCCAGTTTGATTCCCAGCTGAGGCAACATGGTGAGGTGTCCTTGGGCAAGGCACTTCACCCTATTTGCCTCAGGGGGAATGTCCCTGTACTTGCCGTAAGTCGCTCTGGATAAGAACGTCTGCTAAATGACTAAATGACCTCAAACTTGTATAATGTTCAGCTGAATGATTTTATAGTTCTTCCCTTGGCACTTATTGGTTCTCATTATGTATGTTTGTAATGTAGATGCCCGCTATGTTGGGGTCTATCAAGTTGCTATGCTCAGTGACTGAAGCTCTTTTGTAAAGCTCTCTCTTGTAAGTCGCTTTGGATAAAAGCGTCTGCTAAATGAATAAATGGAAATGGAAATTAAAAAGTAATATATAACTCTTAAGAACCATCATACAAAAACCGGGTGGCTGAGAGTGTGGAAGGGGTGCATGGGGGCTCGCACCCACCCACCCATGTACACACAAACACACACACAGTCGGTGGTACAGTATATTCATCACGTGGGCCAAATGGCATGATGTCATCAGGACAGTGACCTACTTATGATCAGGCAACACACACAGATGGACGCACACGTTAAAACACCCACCAACGCACACTCACAGAATCGCTCAATTTAAATGCAGAGCAACAGTCCATCATGGTGGTTATGAGACAACAAACCAAAGATAATCTCCATAATTTTCTTTCATTCATCATCTACCGCTTATTAGTGGTGCTTCTTATTCCTGTTAGGGGTCACGGTTGACTGGAGCCTAACCCATTTACTTTCGGGCCTTAGGTGGGGTACACCCTGGACTGGGGCCAGCCAGTCGCAGGGCTACCACACAGACAGTTACAGACAACATACAGACAACCATTCACTCTCACAGTTATTCACCGGGGGCAATTTTTACAGTGTCCAATTAACCTACCACATGCATGTCATTGGACTGTTAGACGAAGCCAAGCGTCTGAAGAAAACCCACGGTAACACGAGGAGGACAAGCAGACTCCACCCAGAGAGATCGAGATCATGGTCGGTGAGATTCTAACTCATTATTGTCTTGTTGGGAGGCGAGAGCGCTAACCGCACTGCCACCATGCACCCCTCAATAATTTTCTACTATTTCTAAATGTATACAACAGACTGCAAAAACGTTTCACCGTCTATTAATTCAAAGCACAAAAAAGAATTTGACACGCCAAAATGACCATCATCCCTATTTGTATCCTGTTGTACCTTCTGGCTTCTACAATTTGCATTACATCCATGCAAATCTACCTCTGATCTTCTCCCAGGAAAGGGCGTGGCTCTCTGTTGGTCTTTAAGGCTTCCTCTCCTGAAGGAACACTCCACCAGTTCTTCTTCAACACGAACCATGTTCCTACTGTCTGTATTGCTGATGGCAACTGGACACTGTAAGTCAAGACTCGGAGTGAACGTATGTCAAATCAATATTGGCTCTGAACATTTCTGATTAATGCCGTTAACGTTGTTTATTTCAACAGGTGTTCAGGGTGTTACCCTGACGCAGCCTGGATCTAAAGCTGTGAAGACAGGAGAGAGTTTATCCATCTCCTGTCAGATCTCTATAACAAGCTACTGCATCCATTGGATCAGACAATCTCAGGGTGAAGCCTTAGAGTGGATGGGATACATGTGTAGTGGAGGGAGCTCTGATACCAAAGACTCACTGAAGAACAAAATCAGTTTCGCTCAAAACACCGCTACAAACACAGTGTTCCTCAAAGGAAACAACTTTCAGCCAGAAGACACAGCAGTGTATTACTGTGCCCAAGAGTCACAGCCATACACGCAAACAGGAACTGTGTACAAAAACCTCTAGCCTTTTCCTCTGGAGTATTTACTTAACATCATCAACAGAAAGGGGTCCCTTTAGTTATCTAATGTATTACAGTTTACAAATCTACAGTATTTCTAACAGAAATTACTGCCTGGGGAAATCCCACTACAGTTGTATACACATCCGTATCCAAACAGTGATGCAGAGGAACTTGAATGGTTGAGTCCAAGGAGTCAGGAGAGGCAGTTGAGTGTAAGCCGGGGCTTATTAGAAAATCTAAATCAAAAACACTGTGTCCACTAGGCTGGGAAATCAAAGCGCCCGTACCGATGGGAAAAACAAACATAAAGCAACACAGAAGGTTGAAACACTGGGGTAGCTGACGTTAGTCCAAACACTAGGCATGACACAGGAGGGGAGGAAACATGCTGAGGACATCCAGAGGAAGCGCTGTCTGCGTAGAGATCACAGCATCTGAAAAGATTCCTCACACCCGCCCACAAACTGTTTGCTCTCTTGCCCTCCGGCAGGTGCCTCAGGAGTCTCCGCTCTAAAACCAGCAGACTGAGGAACAGCTTCTTCTCCAGAACTGTGACACTCCTGAACTCCACTAGACCCCGCCCCCCTATATAACCCCCGCCCCCCCATAGAACCCCCGCCACCCTATATTTGCACATTCTATTTGTTCATTTTGCACCACCTGCATAATTGAGTTGTTATTTGCTCATTATCTGTTCATTATCTGTTCATTTTGCACATCTGCACATCTGTTACTGCACTATCTGTTCATTTTGCACATCTGCTCATTGCATCATTTGCACTAACTGTACATACATGCAACCCTGTAATTTCTGTTTAATACTGTAGCATCTTGTACTATACAGCTGTACATTTGTCTTAAATCACTTTAATCTGAACATACCCTGTATATTCTGATTATACTGTTCATACTGTGTATATTCTGAGTATACTTATGTTTATTATATTTGCACTTCTGGTTGGATGCTAACTGTATTTCATTACCCTGTACTTGTACCTGTGTAATGACATTAAAGTTGAATCTAATCTAATGCTACGATTCCAACAGTGGGCATGCAGGAGGCCAGCCTCTAAATACTGCTCGGGATGATGAATTATTGTATGTGCGTTCCCAAGGAGTGAGGAATATGTTTATGCTTCGTTAATGCTTCTACGTCACGTCGACGCCGTACCTACCGTTGTTGAGCATTCGAAGTTCTGCGTCGAGGGTCAGCGTTGCTCTGCAATTCACCGCCATGCCGCCAGGGGGGTGTGGCTGTGTGGATGTGAGGCTGTGTGGCTGTGAGGTTGTGAGGCTGTGTGGCTGTGAGGCTGTGTGGCTGTGTAACTGTGTGGCTGTGAGGCTGTGTGGCTGTGAGGCTGTGAGGTTGTGAGGTTGTGAGGCTGTGAGGCTGTGTGGCTGTGTGGCTGTGAGGCGTTGAGGCTGTGAGGTTGTGAGGCTGTGTGGCTGTGAGGCTGTGAGGCTGTGTGGCTGTGTGGTTTCAGGGGTTAAAGCCGAATCCTTGCCTTTTCTTCCGGTCACAGTAAACAACAGTAAACAACGGCGACCGAGGTGGAGCAGCTGTACTTGGAGTTGGAGCTCATCAATATTGAAGAGCAAATGCTTCTTTTGTAAATGTGGAAGCACAGGCGACAGAGAAGACAGACAACTACCTCACCTTCACAGATGAGGTGAGCACCCTAGACAACAGATACATCCCACCGCATTTTGTGGACACTGACAGTTCTGGATCAGTGCAGCCTGGCGAGTGGAGAAACGTGGTGGCCAATGATTCAAACTTCATCACATCTGTGGATCCCACAGAGATGTCCAGGGCCCGTTCCACCAGAGCAGCATTGGCTGTTCGGAATGACCTGATGGCTTTCTTTCAGTCACCTCAAGGAACCGTGTCATGGCAAAACACGATGGTGTCCCAAGGCACACTCAATCAGTGATAATAAACTGTGTAAATGAACTATGCATGGTGTGTAAACTGTGTTGTGCTGTGTGTGCTGAAAATAAATAGCAAAACAACTGTTTCAAAACAAACCTGTGTGCTTCATTCTTATGTATAATGTAATACATAAACAAACAAAAAATGTCTTTAAAAAAATCACGGCAAAGTGCACTCAAACAATTCAACACACACACACACACACTTGAGCTGCATCTCAACTATTTACAAAACTATATACATCTAAGTTCAAGGCTTCGGGGTCGATGATTGTCTATTTTCGTGTATCAGCCCGTAGACTTTAAACATCACATCAGGTCTCCGGTCCTCTGGCACCCTCCGAAGCAAGTCGGCCACCATTTGTCCGAACCTGGAGCACTCATCAGCCTCCTGCAGTAAGTTCTGCTGTATCTCTATCCTACATTCCTCCAGGTTTGTCATCTGCTTAACACACAGGTCATCCTGCTGGTCCCTCTTCCTTTTGGGCCGAGACACGGTGGACTCCCATGAACTGCACGACGTCTGTTTTTAATGAAATAGTGGGTGTTTGATTAGTCTTTGTGTTTGTTGACAACCTGCAGTCAATATTAAATGTTATTAATGATTAACGTTACACATTTAAGCACACACATAACTGATGATGTAGCATCAATAACAGAAAACACATACCCTTGCCTCGTAATCTAAATCTGTTTTGCGATGTTTGACGTGTGGTTCCAGCCAGGACAATAAATGATAAAAGGCAGGCAGTTTTTGGCCGCCTGGGTTGCCATTTTTTGCTGCGAGTTTTTTTTGCAGCCGGACATATTTGTCCCGGAGGTTCTTCCACCTTTTCATGCACTCGGCGACCTCCAGCCCCATGTTTTGGGCGATTTCTCTCCATGAGTTCTTGGTAATTTGGTTGTCTTTGTAATCCTTCGAATAGGAGTTGAAAAGGTTGTCATATTTCCTGACCTCCTCAATGATTCTTTCATCTGCTTGGTCCAGTTGTCTGAACCAGGAGCACTCATCAGCCTCCTGCAGTAGGTTCTGCTGTATCTCCATCCTACATTCCTCCAGGTTTGTCATCTGCTTAACACACAGGTCATCCTGCTGGTCCCTCTTCCTTTTGGGCTGAGACACGGTGGACTCCCGTGAACTGCACGGCGTCTGTTTTTAATGAAAGAGTGGATGTTTTATAAGTCTTTGTGTTTGTTTACAACGAGTAGTCAATATTACATGTTATTAATGTTTAACGTTACACATTTAAGCACACACATAACTGATGATGTAGCATCAATAACAGAAAACACATACCCTTGCCTCGTAATCTAAATCTGTTTTGCGATGTTTGACGTGTGGTTCCAGCCAGGACAATAAATGATAAAAGGCAGGCACTTTTTGACCGCCTGGGTTGCCATTTTTTGCTGCGAGTTTTTTTTGCAGCCGGACATATTTGTCCCGGAGGTTCTTCCACCTTTTCATGCACTCGGCGACCTCCAGCCCCATGTTTTGGGCGATTTCTCTCCATGAGTTCTTGGTAATTTGGTTGTCTTTGTAATCCTTCGAATAGGAGTTGAAAAGGTTGTCATATTTCCTGACCTCCTCGATGATTCTTTCATCTGCTTGGTCCAGTTGTCTGAACCAGGAGCACTCATCAGCCTCCTGCAGTAAGTTCTGCTGTATCTCCATCCTACATTCCTCCAGGTTTGTCATCTCCTTAACACACAGGTCATCCTGCTGGTGCCTCTTCCTTATGGGCCGAAACACGGTGGACTCCCGTGAACTGCACGACGTCTGTTTTTAATGAAAGAGTGGTGTTTGATTAGTCTTTGTGTTTGTTTACAACCAGTAGTCAATATTACATGTTATTAATGTTTAACGTTACACATTTAAGCACACACATAACTGATGATGTAGCATCAATAACAGAAAACACATACCCTTGCCTCGTAATCTGAATCTGTTTTGCGATGTTTAACGTGTGGTTCCAGCCAGGACAATAAATGATAAAAGGCAGGCACTTTTTTGCCGCCTGGATTGTCACTTTTTGTTGCGAGTTTTTTTCGCAGCCGGACATATTTGTCCCGGAGGTTCTTCCACCTTTTCATGCACTCGGCGACCTTCAGCCCCGTGTTTTGGGCGATTTCTCTCCATGAGTTATTGGTCATTTTGCAATCCTTCGAAGAGGAATTGTAAAGGTTGTCATATTTCCTGACCTCCTCGATGATTCTTTCATCTGCTTGGTCCATTGTTGTTACGGCGTCGACGTGAAAAACTAAACTTAAGCCTTGTTCATGCTTCCGCGTCACGTCGACCGCGCAGCTACGCAGTTTACGCAATCCCCCACACCGTAGCCCGACGTTTATTTTTTATTTTTTAAATAATCTTCATTAACACCCAAATTATCACAAACCTTTGAAAATACAAAAAAACAAAAATATAACAACATTCGTATACTAGGGGTGCTTGCTGTAAATTAAAGAAAAATATTGAAAAGCTTACAGGTCTTCACCGTAGCTTGCACCTCCAAAAAATCCGAACTACGCGTCACGTTGACGCGGTTCGCAAGCGCTGTGATTAGGGGGTTTCAAGATGGCGGAATGAGTAGTAGCACTGTTTGCAGGCTCTGTGATATATTATAATATTAGTCCTTGAAATTTGAAAATTTGTGTTACAATACTTCCGTTACACGGCTAGATAGCATTGTGTGAAATTTCCGTAATCAAAATAAGAGCTCACAACGTCTTGGTTTTCTTTTTCCTCTTTTTCTAACTCGTTCTAAACTCATGTCCGATCACTACACCATGACTGCTACCCACGGGGCGTGTGGAAATCCTGACGGCGAAGAGATGGACACGGTTCATCACTCATCCAAAGATGACAAACTTAACAAAGATCATACACCAATTAAACAGCCCAAACCAAAAAAAGACAAAGACCCCAAGCTGGGAGTGTGGATGTCGATAATAATGGCGCTGTGAGAGTGGCGCAAGCTATTCAAGCCCTGTCCAGTAAAATTGACGAGCAAGACAGCTTTTGAAAAGTTTCGACAGGCGTATTGAGGCCAACGCAATTTTCATCAAAGAAAATACATAAGAAATGTGTGTGCTTCAGAAGAGAATTGTAATGCTTTATTTCTTTAAATTCTAGGGGGGCGAAAGATAATGTTAAACGTAAGGCATTTTTTTCTGCAAGGAGCAGAAGGCTAATTGTGTTTTTTTGTCGTTGCAAGAAACCCACTCATCTGAGGCTGACACGAAGTTTTGGAAATTGCAACGAGGAGTCATTTCCAGTCATGGAACAACACATTCGGCAGGAGTTATGATTCTACTTAACAGATTTCCTGGGAAAATTATTGACCATAAAAGTGACTCAAATGGCTATTGGTTAATGGTTGCAGCAGAATTGAAGGGTACAAATTACTTTTTGTTATGTGTGTATGGGTATAATAATAGAGCACTGAACAAGATCCTTTTTTCATCCTTGAGTGATTGTTTAGCTGAATGGAAAACGCTTTTTTCAACAGATGGAGTAATATTTTTTTGGGGGGGGGATTTCAATTTGGCCCCTGGTCTTAGGTTAAGACCACCTACCATCAAAGATACACAGTCACACATGTGATGAGACATTAGTTGATTTGACCAAAGGCCAATTTAAGTATTGGAGTATTGGAGAATGAAAAACACAACTAAGCTTCAGTTCACCTGGTTCAACTCATCTCCCTACTGACGGAAAACAAAGATTAGATTCAACTTTAATGTCATTACACAGGTACAAGTCAGGGTAACGAAATACAGTTAGCATCCAACCAGAAGTGCAAAACAGTTATTACAACATAAATATGAGTATACTCAGAATATACACTGTATGAACAGTATAATCAGAATATACAGGGTATGTACAGATTAAAGTGATTTAATACAAATGTACAGCTGTATAGTACAAGATGCTACAGTATTAAACAGAAATTACAGGGTTGCATGAGCAGATGTGCAAAATGAACAGATAGTGCAAATAACAACTCAATTATGCAGGTGGTGCAAAATGAACAAAGAAATGAACAAATTCTAGTGCAAATATAGGGTGGCGGGGTCTAGTGGAGTTCAGGAGTGTCACAGTTCTGGAGAAGAAGCTGTTCCTCAGTCTGCTGGTTTTAGAGCAGAGACTCCTGAGGCGCCTGCCAGAGGGCAGGAGGGCAAACAGTTTGTGGGCGGGTGTGAGGAATCTTTTCGGATGATGTGAGCTCTACGCAGACAGCGCTTCTTCTGGATGTCCTCAATGGACGGAAGAATAGTCCCAGTGATGCGTTGGGCGGTTTTCACCACCCGCTGCAGTGCCTTGCGCTCTGCGACTGTGCAGTTCCCATACCACACTGTAACACAGTTTGTCAGGATGCACTCGATCGCACAGCGGTAGAAGTTCACCATGACAGCTGAGGATAGGTGGTGTTTCCTCAGTATTCTCAAGAAATAGACGCTGGTGAGCCTTCTTAATCAGGCCGAAGGTGTTTGTAATCCAGGACAGGTCATCCGAGATGTGGATCCCCAGGAACTTATAGTTGGAGACACGCTCAACAGCCATCCCGTTGATTTGAATGGGCCGTGCGCGTTTCCCCTCTTCTAAAGCAACACAGAAGGTTGAAACACTGGGGTAGCTGACATTAGTCCAACACAACTACTAGGCATGACACAGGAGGGGAGGAAACATGCTACGATTCCAACAGTGGGCATGCAGGAGGGCCGCTGTCCTGAAAGTTTTAGAACTTTCCCTGCTTTAGCACACCTGATTCTAATGGAGGGTAATTGTGAGGCTTCCACAGAGCTTGATAACAACCCTTCATTAGAATCAGGTGTGCTAGACCAGGGAAACATCAAAAACCTTCAGGACAGCGGCCCTCAGGGCCTGGAACTGCCCACCCCTGCTCTAAATACTGCTTGGGATGATGATCAGATTCAGGTGTGCGCAGTCAGCTCCCCTGCAAACCACACCCATGCCTGCAATTTCATTATCCTCCCTTTACATGTGAGCAAGACAATAAACATGATACTCCCATGTACCCTTGCTCAAATGTATAATTGCTTAAATCAGAGTTTGTAAAAGAGATATAGTGTCACAGTTATGGTGAGGACCCGTCGGTAGGTCCAGTGGTGAGCTGTGTAGCTGTAGACCTGAGCAGTGTGTAACCGTAAGGGGATAGGCAGAACTCGTGGTCGCAGACAGAAGGCTGAGGTAATCAGCCTATCCCTGTGTACTCTTTCTAATCTTTTACCTCACACCCTTACCCTTGTGTGCTTTGCGAGACTGTGTGCCGTTGATACAAAGGAGTTTCCCTCGGGATCAATAAAGTAATCTGAATCTGAATAATATCCAGGGCAGAGACAAAGTTGGCAGGTCGGGGACAGACGGGGTCAGCAACAGGTAATCAGTCGGGGAATAAACACTGGAAAGTCAGGCATGACACTATCACAATCAGCATAGCAGAGACAGGAGCAGGCTTATATGCAGCCAGGGCTGACACAGGTGTGGAGAGTTGGGCTGATGAGGGGGTGTGGCTGACTGGCAGAATGGAGCAGAGACAGGTGAGGGGAAAGATACCAGTAGATGGCAGAATGGAGCAGACTGTGACATATAGAGATACATTTATTTTCTTGTAAAAGCTTCAGCTGAATGCTCTTATAGTTCTTCCCTTGGCACTTATTGGTTCTCATGATGTATATTTTGTAATCTACAGTAGATGCCCGCTATGTTGGGGTTTATAAAGTTACTATGCTCAATGACTGAAGCTCTTTTTGTACAGTATAATAATTGTAAAAAAAATAAAGGTTTCTACTTCATGGATTTCACTTATCACGGGTGCTTTTTGGAATGTAATATACTTATATACATACAAGTCTTCGGGCCAAGGCTCCAAACATCAATGTGTGCTAAGTACATTTGAATAACATGGGAGACAACCGAACAAAAGTGCAACACGTTTCTCAGGTAAAAGTGAATAAATTATTATGGTCAAACTCCCTTTTTAACTGTTTAGTACTGTAAAACTTTTAAACTGTAAACCTGCAAAGTGTTATTTCAAGGTGTTGCAGTAGCAGTGCAGTGTGATAGAGGAGGTTTTTGTACAGACCTGTTTCATTGTGTCAACTATGGGGGCACAGTGCTACATGTCATGACAAAAACCACAGCAGTCAAGGTTGAATGAGAAGACATTGCATTCTCCTCTGCTCCTGCAATACAGCAGAAACAGGATCACCAGTTAACATTAGACATTTTACCATACACTTGCCCTTCATGCTTCTCCCTAGGGATCGAAAATAAACCCCTGAATTGGCTCAAATAAGGAAAATTGAAAAAGAAAGTTTACAAAAACTGCATTCTATTGTTTCGTTTTTTTCTTTCGGTGATTATACAGTAATGTTAAGGTTTTATGACGTTAAGTACTATGTAGCAATTGGTATATGTGAGCATGTTTTCCACTTTAATCAAAATACTCCCTTTTAACCATGTCGTACTTAATAGGAGCCAATTCATAGTAAGACATGATGAGGTCCTTCACAGAGAATTAATACTTTCTGTATTAATTCAACCACGTACATTGGGAGCACAATGATAAGGTACAGGAACAATGACAAAAACGTTATTTCCCTACTTGATGAAAACAAACTATTATGACCCATGATCATTGGACTTAGCCATCACTGATATTAGTAAGTCTTCAGCACAATTTGGATGTACATATTTTACTTTTAGCAGTATTTCAACTTCTAAACATGCAGTTCATAAAGTTATGTGTGCACTTGACCTTTAACTTTAACTGTATTTCAAATGTTCATCTAATACTCATGTCATACCCTAAATGTCTGCATGGCACAGTCATCATGTAGACATGGCTGGAAATATTTATGACAGCAGTAGAAATTTGAGAGACTGTCAGTATAGTTTTTGTAATGGGCTGAGGCACTGTGGCTCATGGGTATTGGGTGGCCACAGTGATTAACAGCAATACAAAAACCTCATGGAGCCACATGTTGTTGCAGATGAACATACATTACTATACTGTGATTTCCAAAGGCATTACAGAATTCATCAAGACTTAGATACATTACATTTGATGGAGAGCATTTGTGGAGCCTTTCAAGGTTTTTGAGGGTGTATGTAAGTCCATAGTACAATCTAGCATGACTGCATCCAGCTTCCTCACGCTGTCCAACTGAGGCCTAAAGGCTGCATTTTGCGTTTTTACTGACACTGCTACTATTGTACCTTTTTGGAATGATTGCTTTACCCCTAAATAAATGTCAAGCTTATTTATGTTTGGGGGGCATAATGTTACGTAGCCGATGGTACTGTTTTGAATCGCAATCAGATGCTGCCAGGTACAATGTTGTTACACTAAGCTTCAGAGGGGTTGTTTCTTGATCAATTAATGCAATTAATTATTAATAGGCTAAATTCATGAAAATATCACTAGAAGGGACAAACTTAAAGCGTTTAAGGCATAGAGGTTAGGTCAACAAATGTGAAACTGAGCATTTTGCTCATTCAACATTGTGGAAAAAGAAAAAATACGATTGTGAGAATTAATGTACGATACGATGTACACTGATATTAATAGTGATGTATTACTTAAGAAGAGTCACATGAAACACAAGGGCCACCCACATGTACTCCATCCATCCATCATCTTCCAAGGTTCAAGTGTCAGAACAAGGTGGCGGGAGGCTAAGCAAGGTACAGTGAACCCTCGCTCTATCACGGTTCACTTTTCACAGTTTCGCTACTTCACGGATTTGCCTAGTTCATTGTAATGTACATTTACATTTACATTTATTCATTTAGCAGACGCTTTTATCCAAAGCGACTTACAAGAGAGAGCATTGTGTTCTGCATTATGATTGGCTAAACAGTCTCTCCAACACAAACCTGTGCATCAATAAAGTTGCGGTTTACAGGATACAGTACTTTTATTTGTTAAACAAATGCTTGATCCTGTAAAAAGGGTTTGTTCTTTGGTTTTAATTGTATAATAATTGTAAAAAAAAAAAAAGGTTTCTGCTTCACGGATTTCGCTTATCAGGGGTTCTTTTTGGAACGTAACCCCCGTAAAAAACGAGGGTTCACTGTATTCCAGTTCTTCTCATCACTGCTTTCTACGGGATCCCCAAGGCGTTCCCAGAGAAGATATAAAAGTATATATATATTAATAAAATCACTTTTGTCCAAAGTGATTTACAGCAAGTGCAAGGAAAATCCTCCTGAGGCAAGTAATGTCACATAGCCACAGCCGGGAATCAAACTCACAACCTTCTGATCATGAGGCCAACGTCTTTAACCTGCTGAGCCACCTGACTCCCAGATGAGATGTAATCACTCCACAGCTAGACTAACTACAGCTTGGCAGGCTGAATAGGGGTTTTAGAATAAGGGAAGTAGAAAAAAATAACACAGTGCATAGTTATTTTGACTACTGGGGGAAAGGGACACAAGTCACAGTAACTTCTGGTAAGTGATCAAAATCTGCTCTTCAAACTGATTGCGTGATTTTGTGAATTGAAAAATATTCTTTTAGAAACTGAGGATAAAAATAGACCAATTTTAAAACATAGATCAAATCCAGATGAAGTCATCAGCAGTGTCTCTCAATCGGCATGATTTAGTAAAAACTATTAAATGCTATGAACTATGAATTTGTAATTACTTTTACTTAAACAAATAAGAACATTTTAAAATCCAATAGTAATGGATAAGGTGGAGAAGTCATTGCACAAGATATAGGTGTGAGGCATGCATCAGACAATACACTGTGACAATGCTTTTGACTACTGGGGAAAAGGCACAATGGTTACAGTAATACCAGGTAAGAAATAACTAAATGAATACCATATTGACACAACAGAAACACGTTAATGCATGAGTAATAAGCTTCATGATGCCATGCTTATATGTAAAACAGTTGAATTGATAGTTTGGGTGCGGATAATGTCAATTATTGGCTTATGTGGCTTTCGACTACTGGGGAAAAGGATGGGTGGTTACTGTTAATCCTGGTAAGAAAATTAGTTAGTTTTTTCCCCCTAAATTAGACTTGGCCTGTATGGCAAAACTTTGGAGGATGACTTCAGTTTTATCCAGATAGTGTTTTTTTTCTTCATCAGACTAACTGTTACAGCAAATTAATGTATGGATAAGTTTTAAGTAGTTACTATAACACTTTCCACAGTCAAATTTGAATGAAAATACAATTGCTTAGTTTGCTTTGATCTTAGGCTAAAGTAGATTATGAAACTGTTACTTCTTCGTTTGCTTTCTATGGGTTTCTGATACAGTTTATTAGACATGGGCTACTTGGGAACTGGGGGACACATGGCCAACTATTACATTTTGACTAGTCCCGAGATTATTAGGCCCTGTATGCATCAATCATCTAGCCTATTATTATAATATCAATATCTACAAGTTTATACATCAATTTTCTCGAGCTACAATGGCAATCAAAGGTTAATAGGCCTACCTATGGCCATTAAAACGAGGAGTAATCCAAGGACTCAACCGTGCTGTCTCATTGGACTCGAATAACGTGCAATTCAATACTTGTCATACAAACAATTAGATGTATGTTTGTTTGTGTCTGTAATGCTATCAGGTTCGTGAAACAAAGTTGTGGTGACTGTAAAACCTTTCCATCCTATAGACTCTCCACTTGCCCCGACTGTGTTCCCACTGGCACAATGTGGTTCCCTGACCGGAGATATGGTGACTCTCGGCTGTATTGCCACCGGGTTCACGCCAGCACCTTTGACCTTCAGATGGACCGATGCCAGTGGAAAAGCCTTGACGGACTTCATTCAGTACCCGGCTGTACAGAGCAACGGAAAGTATTCTGGAGTCAGTCAGATCCGTGTTCAGAAGGAAGACTGGGACTCGCAAAATAGTTTCCAGTGTGCTGTGGATCATTCTACTGGTGAAAAAAGTGCACGGATTGAAAAAGGTAAGATATATTTTTAGTTTTTATGAATTTTCTAATGGATCAGCCTAAAGTCTATAATATAATGGGTGGACAATCATGTGCTGATATAAAACACCTTTAGTGAGTGTCAGAATACATCTCATGAACGTGTAGCCATGCAGAGCTACTACTGTAACACAGATTGATATAGACTAAATCAATTTAATACAAATCAAGGTAGGCTATGTGTACTATATTAAATCAAATTACAATAAGCCTGAAATTGGCTTGGGTGAAAATGTTTTACGTAGGCAACAACATTTAGCAGGATGTTTTTTGTGTGTGTCATTTTGTGTAAATTGGCTGGGCATAAAGTGTCAATCGTCTGTTATTGCTATTTAGCCTAGGCTGATTTTCATTTTCCGACATTCAGTAATAAAAGTATCTCATAGAAACATAGCTGTGCTCCAAGAAACTAATAACAGGAAATAGTCAACTGTAAAAGCCGCGCTACCATACCGGCCTAGACAACTTAGTATTAGGCTATATACAAAACATTCAAAGAAAACCCCCCAATACATCTTGTGTTAAAACGGAAAAATTGGATCATCATAATTATGGTAAAACCCGGAAATATAAACAGTTGCAAATACTGCTGGTGCAGGACTGCATCAGACATTCCACTTATTTCTGCTGATATCTTCAGTGTGATTCAATTAGGTCATGTAGCTGAATAGAGGGTTGTGACAAGACCTGTATGTGGCAAATAGCCTTGTACCCCCCGGCTCCAGCCCCCCTTTATCGTGCTGTTGTGTTCCTCTAGCCTCTGCAGGTTTTACAGCTTCTGCATGCATATGTGTGTTTGTTTTTCAGGTAAATTCCTGCAGTCTCCGTCTCTTTACATAATGGCCCCTTCAAAGAAAGAGCTACAAGACAATAAGACGGCTTCCTTCGGCTGCTTTGTCATTGACTTTTCACCAGAAACGCACAACATCCAATGGATAAAAAAGCTGAATGGCAAAGAGATACCCTTTGAGAGGATATCTGAGTTCAGCACACCTTTTAAGACTATAAGTAACGGGAGAACTTTGTACAGAGCAGTCAGCTATCTCCAGGTCAAAGATGTTGAATGGACAGATGTAAATGTCGAGTTTACATGCATCTTTGACCCAAAATCTTCAAACTCTCCAAAGCAAGAAAAAACTGCGAAGTATTCATTCCTAGATGGTAAGTAAAAAATATAAATCTCTTTATTGTTTTTGTGTTGTTTTTTTCTTCATGTGACCAGGCCTGAAAAACCAACAAAATGATCTCATCCCTTCTTTTCAGTTAAATACATTTTATATAAAGTTTAAATGCAATTATGTTCAGGTATTAGGTTTAAATGACTGTCATTGCAATGTCCTATACATAGCACTGTAAATAGTATGCCACTTTAAGACTACATTTTATTACTGTTATAAATCAGTAGAAAGACAGGAATACAGGAATAACAAAATAAATAAGAATATACATATATATGCATTAATATGGTTTTCATTTGGTCACATAGCTGATAATATTTCTATACTTTCTCAACAGATTCATCTGAATGTTCCACGGCAGGCATTCAGATAATATCGCCTTCAGCTGAAGATTTGTTCCTCCAGAACGAGGATCCTAAAAACAGGAAGGTTCAGCTTACATGTAAAGCCACTCAGAAAGGTGTGAAAAATATTACATGGGAAGATAATGAAGGAAACCCACTTACAAGTCTGAGGGATAATGATTTTGCCAAGCTGCTCATTCCATACGAAGAATGGAAAAATGGTGCAGGATTTAAGTGTGTCGCAATAGACAACGTTGGCGATAAACTTGAGAAAACATACATGAGAGAAAACGGTAAGACAATTGTTTTTCCTCACTGTGAAGCAAACGTTTACTGACTCTTGTGAGAAATTAAGTGTTTCCACTTCATTGAAAAATCTTTTGTTTCATAAAAAGAAAAATGGCCAGTTTGTGGACTGTATTATAATTTTTTTTTAGACAAGCAGGCCACATCAACTTGTTTTGAATAAAAAAAGTTGATAATACATATATTTAGATGGAATTGGCATATATGCTGTACATTACCTAAAGCACATACCCACCACCCTCTAATTGTTAGAAAAGATGGCTTAACTGTTCTCTCACACTTCTAGGAGGAACATGGACGTGTCCATCTGTTTTTCTGCTAGCTCCAGTAGAAAAACCAAACAGTGATGTGACCCTGACTTGCTACGTCAAAGACTTCTACCCTAAAGAGGTTTTAGTCATGTGGCTTGTTGATGATGAGCTTGTGTCAGACAATTCAGCAGACATAATCTCATTCAACACCACAAGCCTAATTCAGTCAGGCAACGCCTACTCTGTCTACAGTCAGCTCACTCTGAAATCTGATGTGTGGATGAAGACTGATCAAATGATCAGCTGTGTAGTTTACCATGAAACGATCCCAAAGGCAACCAGTATGCTTGTCAGAACCCTGGACCGCACCTCAAACAAACTTAGTCTAGTCAACTTCAATATAAAGCTCCCTTCCTTCTGCCAAGCCCAGTAGAGGTTGTTTTGTGTGCAATGAGTTGTCCTTCTCTGCTTCTTGTGTTTGTTGTCTATGAAATTACGTGTTTCATGTCTTTTAAGTGCAGTATCAAAAACAAAATAAAAAGTTGAATCCATAATTATATTGATTATGTCTTGTGCTCTTCCTGTTTCTGGCCTCCTGCCTTTAGGATAGTCTTAGAGAAAGTCATGTGGTGTATCTGTAAACTCTTAACATTGTAGATTACACCTGAATATAAACTACAGATTAAGTGTTCCTGGTCATGAATTCCTTCTATCTTGACCAGGTCACGATACAGTGTAGGCATTCAGATGCAGTAGATATTAAATGACTACTTTAACGATTTAGAAGCGAACCTTGAACACTTATAAAGCTTAGCACATATACACGTATAACATCCTAATGACCCAATTAGTTAATGGATATTATGTTACAGCTATTAGAATGATTTGACATAGCATTAAAAATATGTCTTACTGTTCAGCTTTTGACCTCTTGTTGTTCTGTTTGTGATCTATGTGGTGTGCATTCGTCTCCTTTACTGGGCTACATCTCTGAAATAAACCCTAACCCTAACCCTAACCACATATTCTTTTGGTTTCTGAATGCTTGAACTCGCTCGACATTTTTACCAAAGCAAGTCAAGGTCACCTTCACTGCTTGTTTGTAAATTTCATAATCTAAACTGGCGCACACAGCAAACTCAGAATGTCCATGTCTTAAATCATGATTAGAAGGTTGTGAGTTCGAATCCCAGCTGTGGCTATGTGATGTTGTGTTCTTGGGCAAGGCACTTCACCCTACTTGCCTCAGGGAGACTGTCCCTGTACTTAATGTAAGTTGCTTTAGATAAAAGCACCTGCTAAATGAGGTATTATTATTTTTATTATAACTGATATGGCCATCAAGAAGTGTTTGAAATGAATATGCTGAATTCAAACCTCAGGACTAATGTCTACTGGTGTCTACCAGTATTTAGCACTGTCAAGACTGAATGACAAGATTTCTACTTCACAGAGTGTCTCATACAGACAGACTGTCCGTGTAGCAACGCCATGGAAACAGAGAGAGACAGCATGGGCACAGCCCTGACTTTCATCATCCTCTTCCTCATTACTCTCTTGTATAGCATTGCAGCCACTGCTATCAAGGTAAGGACTTGTGGAATAAGGAGAACATACAAGATGACACCCGATTATGACAATAATTCCTTGTAGATTGATCAACGAACACTCTTGTACTAACAGTTGGAAATATAAAAGATGATTAGCGTCCATGTTCTTTTGAGTATAATTCCTCCTTTTTCTTATCATTTCAGGTCAAATGAAGAAACAACAGACAATCAATGTTCACCTTTGGTTCATGATAATTGTTCATATATTTCATTGTACATGTACTTTATAGGCATTAAAACATTTGTTGCAGATCTGTAAATATGAATTCAGTTTTAATCCATGCACCATGTTTTAAAAATAAAAGTGGAGGGGAAAGAAGTTTAGCCTTTTATTCATTTCTTTATTAGTCTTGTTTCTGACAATTAGGGAATTAAAACATTATGTCGTTTACAAAAACAAACTTTCAACGGTTCAGTTTTCCGAATACTAGTTTCCATTGCGGGCCCTAAACAAGATGTAACATCTGGATTTGCAAATGAACTGTTCCTTTCACTTCTCTATTTCAATACTTATTTTTTGAGAACTAGAATCCTACACTTCTCCTTATTGCATTTTCTGTTCACTGAAGCTTGTCTTTCTTAACCATCTGTGTGACTGCTTTGCAAGTCCACTTTATTCACGCCTAATGTGGACGGAGCAATAAAAAAGAAACATTGAATTGCTTCTAACTGATGTTACAAAGACATTGAATGTGTAGTTTGTCAGTAAAATGCTTCCCTGGTGTATTAATTCCAAAGGACAACATGGCGATTCTTTCCATGACAGCTTCCTTCTTTTCTTTCATTAATGATGTGTTGAATCAGTTCAGTGTGTTGTCACACCCAACATCACCCAATGGGGACTTACAAATCAGCCTCTTCTGCACCCTGAGTGGATTCTATCCAGATGATCTGAGAGTGGAATATGGTTACAGGATGGGAAGCTGCTTACAACCTCCCCAGTCCAGAAGAAACTGCAGAGTGTTCAAGGAGGGGGAAAAAACCTTCTTGAATTGGACATGGACAAATGGACTCAGGGGTCCAAGTTTCAGTGCAAGGCTTTTCAAAGCACAACTGCCTTAAAAGAAACGACAAGTATTTGCTCAGGTGAGCCTTTCTGTCTCTTTCATATGTATGTCTTTCACCCTCTCTGAGTAATCATTCTTGATTTTGATGCTCTACACATCTATCTCCAGGCATCTATTCATAAAAATAAGCCAAATGTTTTTTTTTACAATATTGTTTCTCTCTTGGTTTTATTTTAGCCTACCCTTCTTATTCTTCTCCTTCTTCTCCTGCCATTCTTCTGCAGACCCCCAAATTCAGAACGGCGATAACTCAGAATGAGGTGACAGTTACGTGTGTGGTCCAAACTCAGTATGATGCCAACATCACCTGGCTTCTGGATGGAAACCCCACCAGCAGCAGTTACTCAGTGACCCGGACCAGAAGCACAAGCCAGAGTATCAGCAGCAGCCTAAATATTCCCTCTAGCCAATGGAAAACTTAATCAGTATAACATGCAAAGCTGAACGTCAATGTTTAAAATCCGCCCAGACGACAATCAGCTTGACAGGTAAGAATCAACTAAATGAGATCATGTGTAGCAGTAATTAGAATTAGAATGAAATACACACAAATACCAAATCATGTACATTCCAAATCATCATTTTGTCAAATGTTCTTTGTCTCTCCCTTTATATATGCTGCACAGGGTTGTCAGAAAGTAATCCCTCATTGACTCTTCCAGATTTACTGAAGGGTGAAAGTGAGTGTCACGTCACACAACTCTCTGCCCATTACCATTACCTTTACATCACCATTCAGGTTGATGGGGAAGATTTTGGGGAGAAACAATTTGTTGAAATGTCAGCTTCCAAAGACCTTCAGTCAATCACCAGACATGTCACCGTTCCTGAGCAACACCGGCAGAGAGACAGCTCTTTCACATGCAAAGTGAACCAGGCCTTCTCTAAAAGCTGGACATCCGCATCCAGTGGAAATATTTTTGGTGTGAGACCTTTCGTGAGACTTTTTCCAAATGTGCTTCCTTGTGTAAAATGTTTACTTTTTGTGAGGTTCATTAATGGTTTGGAGGTTCATATCACCTTTATCCTCAGATGACCCATCTATGGAACTACTTGTAGCACCTTGTGAGAAGGGAGGCTCAGGGCAGCAGACACTCCTGTGTACCAGTGAGTGCTTCAACCCTAAGATCAAGTGGCTTTCTGGGTCTGTAGAGAAGTCTCCAACAACCAATCAGACCAGGATAAATGAAGATGGATGAGCTTTTGCGAGCAGTTCCATCACAATTCCTCAACACGAATGGAACCAGGGGTCAGAGTTCACCTGTGAGGTCAAAGATTTCAATAAATTAATCAGCAGAAAAATCAATGTGTGCAGGTAGACTGTCACAGTAGTAGTGATTCTGAAAAATATTTTTTAACCATGTACCTGAAACGAAATAGTTACAGTATGGTAACAACACTGTAGGTACATAGGAAGGGCTCCATTGTTATACTTCCTTACGGTTTACTGACACCAATTCTTACACACATAAAGTGGTATGAATGAAGTTCACATGGGATTCTGAATAATAGTAGAACACCTGTTCTTTTCTCAGTATCTTCAGCTTTCTCTCGGAAGGCTGAAGTGTACATCCAGGGACCCCCTTTCCAGAAACTATGGACTGATATACAAGTGCCCATAACCTGAATATTGGTTGGTCAGAATCTTGGAGACTTCTCTGTGAGCTGGAAGGTTGGTGGATTGACAAACTCTGGATTTTCTTACCAACTCTTGGACCACAATAATGGCACACAGACTGTTGTCAGCATTTTGAACGTGTCTGCAACCACTTGGCTCGCTCACACACGTGTATCCTGCGAGGCAAGGCACCGCTGCTCTGAACTGGGGCACGAAAAGCATATTAGCAAGACGAGAGGTAACACAACATGATCAGAAAAAAAACAGATATAAAATAAGTTTGGACACTGTCTCCATATAAAAATAACAGCCTCAAGCATTTCATGTCAACATGCTGTTTGTATTACAATAAGTTTTGATTCATTTATTTAAGATATCACAATGTTGTTGTTTTCCATTTCCATTTTCTATTAGATGCCAAGCCACCGAAAGTGAAAATAGTCACAACAGGCCAGGAGTTTGGCAATACTGCGCTGCTCTGCCTAGTTTCTGACTTCTACCCATCAGAAGTTCTAGTTCTAGTGAGTAGAATGCCAACAGGTTAAATTAATCATATTACACCAGTAGCTTTCCAGCCTCTGACACAGAATGCAGCAGATTCTTCCTGATCAGGAAGACCAGGATTCCACCTATACTTGTGTGGTCCAACACGAGTCGTCGAATACCCCAGTCACATGCTCTGTAAGGACTGTCTTTGGTGAGTGAGCTAAAACAAACAAAAGTACTACTCTGTAATCTGCCCGTCAAAAAACACTGATGCCTTAGGATCACGTTTCATGAGTACTGCCTGTGGAAATGCAGAAAAGTATTAGATAACCAGCTGATTAGAGACAGCCTCTAAACATTTACATTTAGTCACTTAGCAGACCCTCTTATCCAGAGCGACTTACAAGTACAGGAACATTCCCCCTGAGGCAAGTAGGGTGAAGTGCCTTGCCCAAGGGCACAACATTATGTTGACACAGCCGGGAATCGAACTTGTGACCTTTCAATCACTACTCCGACGCCCTAACCACTCAGCCACCTGCCTCAAAACATTTCAGAGTGATTAGAGAAAATAAACAAGCAGTCAACAGTTGTTTGTTACACCATAAATCAGACACTATATCATAGAACCTTGTCAATATTTATGAAGAAATCTGATCTACTGAAAGTGATGAACATAAGCACTGAAGCAATCAAATTTTTCTCACAGTATTCTGGCCTGAATCATAAGATAAGATAAATAAATTCCTTTATTAGTCCACTGGGGGGGGAATTGCAGTCCACCACAGCAACAGGGTACACTAACAGCAAATGAAGTGGCAGTATATAAAAATATACAATAACAGACACAGTAAGATACACTATAAAAAAAGTACGAGGTTAAGTTGTATGGTTTCTGTCTCGAATGAGACGTGAGCAGAGGTGAAAGTAGATTTAAATTATTGCCGGTACTATTACCAAAACCTTCATTGCCTCATATTGTTCTCTCTCTCGCTTCATGCATTAAAAAAGGAGGATGGATTGAGCGTGTGAGCCTTTTGATCGTGTTGTTTTTTTTTAAAATTAAAATCTGAAACTCAGGGGGAAATGAACACAGCAGAAACAGTGTAAATATACAGCGTTCTACATAGGAGACCATAAAGGACACACACACATACACACACAGGACACACACATACACACACAGGACACACTCATATTAGGTCTGTGATCTTCTCTGCATTTCAGCTGCCTTCAGAGAAAGAGTTTTGAAAACACCAGCAGTTCTTGCTTGTACCAGTTGGCTGCATCCTAGGACTTGGTGGATAGTTTGTAGAAAACAAGTTTCACACTACAGAAAACCCACCACAGAAGAACAAACACAATTAATGATAAGATAATTAACACAATCCAGCAAATGACTGCAAACTGTTGAATAGGCTACTATAGGCCCAAATCCTGAAGTTTTAATCTCTTCAAACTATTCCGTTTTTTTTCTTTGTATACATTGTTTTGTTTCCACAGTATTGACATGACCTAATTTATCTGTGAGTGCCCAATCAGTGAAAGGAATAGTTTAAGATGAGTTCATGATAAGATTTGTTATGAGACTGGACAAGGAATACAGATACAGGAAATCATAAGAGCAAATGGTGCCACATTCTTCCTCACACAGATACTTTCACGTACCACCTAACACACACGTATAGTTCACCCCAAATATATGCTATGTCGTTTGTCAGAAAAAATTTGACTTTTTCGGAACCCATTGCTATCCACGACTAGCCTTTCAGATGGGAAACCGCTCCCCGTGGTGAAATACACGTTAATTATATGGCGCTCTCTAGTGGAATATGCTGGTATTGCGGTGGAACGTGTTTGAGGTTGTGATTACTCGAGTATGTATACAGGTCCTTCAAAAAAAAAAAAAGGCATATTAGCATATTTTCTGTAATGTACTGATAAACATTAGACTTTCATATATTTTAGATTCATTACACACAACTGAAGTAGTTCAAGCCTTTTATTGTTTTAATATTGATGATTTTGGCAAAAAAAAGAAAAGAAAAACTAAAAATCCCTATTTCAAAATATTAGCATATTTCATCCGACTAATAAAATAAAAGTGTTTTTAATACAAAAAAAGTCAACCTTCAAATAATTATGTTCAGTTATGCACTCAATACTTGGTCGGGAATCCTTTTGCAGAAATGATTGCTTCAATGCGGCGTGGCATGGAGGCAGTCAGCCTATGGCATTGCTGAGGTGTTATGGAGGCCCAGGATGCTTCGATAGCAGCCTTAAGCTCATCCACAGTGTTGGGTCTGGTGACTCTCAACTTCATCTTCACAATATCCCACAGATTCTCTATGGGGTTCAGGTCAGGAGAATTGACAGGCCAATTGAGCACAGTAATACCATGGTCAGTAAACCATTTACCAGTGGTTTTGGCACTGTGAGCAGGTGCCAGGTCATGCTGAAAAATTGAAATCTTCATCTCCATTAAGCTTTTCAGCAGATGGAAGCATGAAGTGCTCCAAAATCTCCTGATAGGTAGCTGCATTGACCCTGCCCTTGATAAAACACAGTGGACCACCACCAGCAGCTGACATGACACCCCAGACCATCACTGACTGTGGGTACTTGACACTGGACTTCAGGCATTTTAGAATTTCCTTCTCCCTAGTCTTCCTCCAGGCACCTTGATTTCCGAATGACATGCAAAAATTTATTTCATCCAAAAAAGTACTTTGGACCACTGAGCAACAGTCCAGTGCTGCTTCTCTGTAGCCCAGGTCAGGCGCTTCTGCCGCTATTTCTTGTTCAAAAGTGGCTTGACCAGGCTGTAGCCCATTTCCTGCACACGCCTGTACACAGTGGCTCTGGATGTTTCTACTCCAGACTCAGTCCACTGCTTCTGCAGGTCCCCCAAGGTCTGGAATCGGTCCTTCTCCACAATCTTCCTCAGGGTCCGGTCACCTCTTCTGGTTGTGCAGTGTTTTCTGCCACACTTTTTCCTTCCCACAGACTTCCCACTGAGGTGCCTTGATACAGCACTCTGGGAACAGCCTATTCGCTGAGAAATGTATTTCTGTGTCTTACCGTCTTGCTTGAGGGTGTCAATGATGGCCTTCTGGACAGCAGTCAGGTCGGCAGTCTTACCCATGGTTGCGGTTTTGAGTAATGAACCAGGCTGGGAGTTTTTAAAAGCCTCAGGAATCATTTGCAGGTGTTTTGAGTTAATTGGTTGATTCAGATGATTAGGTTATTAGCTCGTTTAGAGTACCTTCTCATGATATGCTAATATTTTGAGATAGGGATTTTTGTTTTTTCTTTACTTTTTGGCCAAAATCATCAATATTAAAAAAAATAAAAGGCTTGAAAAACTTCAGTTGTGTGTAATGAATCTAAAATATATGAAAGTCTAATGTTTATCAGTACATTACAGAAAATATGCTAATATGCCTCTTTTTTTTTTTAGAAGGACCTGTATACATACTCGAGTAATCACAACCTCAAACACGTTCCACCGCAATACCAGCATATTCCACTAGAGAGCGCCATATAATTAACGTGTATTTCACCACGGGGAGCGGTTTCCCATCTGAAAGGCTAGTCGTGGATAGCAATGGGTTCCGAAAAAGTCACATTTTTTCTGACAAACGACATAGCATATATTTGGGGTGAACTATACGTGTGTGTTAGGTGGTACGTGAAAGTATGTATGTGTGAGGAAGAAAGGGAAATAAATGAGTGGTAGAAACATGATTCAAATGTGAACGCTTGTGCAACGTCTTTGTGTATGTTTGTGAGTGTGTGCCGACAGAGTAGGTTTTAAGAAATTACATCGGGGAGGGACAGTTGAGCTCTTCCACTTTTTGATAGGCTGTTTTTGTCAGATTTGGCAACAGCGGTATCCTGATTGGTTTAGCAGTCCATGGCTGAGGTCCAAAGCTGTGATGCTGTTGCTGGGACAGAGTCATAACATCAAGCCAGCTAAAGTACCAAGCAAATATGGTGGTGGGGAGGGAAGGCATGGGAGCCTGACAGGCTGCCTAGAAGCTTCTCTGCCCCCCCCCCTCCCCCTCTCTCTCTGTTTTTCTCTATCGCTGTTTCTCTGTCTTTCTCTCTGTCTTTGTCTCTCTATATGGCTCAGCAGGTTAAGGTGTTGGACTCATGATCGAAAGGTTGTGTCTCTGGTTGTGTCTCGATTCCTGGCTTATGTGATGTTGAGTTCTTGGGCAAGGCACTTCACCCTTCTTACCTCAGGGGGATTATCCCTGTATTTGATTTGGATAAAAGTGTCTGCTAAATGGATATTTATTTATTAATAAACATGACTTGTCACTTTCAGAACACTTTCACAAACAGGCCAACGCAAGGGATGGATACAACCCCAAACAGTAGCTACTCAACCAGCAAAGTCAAATGTATCCATGTTTAATCCAATACCCAGTTCAAATATACTCCAATTCATGTAAATCAGAGGTCAATCCCAGGAAAAGGCCATGAAGATAGATGCAGTTGTTCAACAACACCTGACACAAATAGGTAACAGATGAAAAATTAGATTAGAATCATCAGTTGTACAGTTTTAAGAAAATAAAATATATTGAAAAGATTATATCTTATTAGTCCCACTGTAGGGACATTTTTGACTGGCACATTCATCTTCAATACATCCACCAAGAATCAAACCCTGATGGGAAACAAACTCAGACCCAACCCATTGCAAGTAAGAATCCTACCACTGAACCACCGGTGCAGCTCAGTAAATGGACTTAGGTTTGTTGTAACATAAACAAATTAGTACCCAGCAGACAAAGATGAACACATTCTCTTCAAAGTAGATAGCGGTCCACCTGTACTACCAATATTTCTTATTGGTATGGCATTTTTATCTTTGAGAAACTACACAACTACTCTCAGGGTAATTTATTCATGAAGACCGTTACATCCAAACATTCCATAATATGTTGTGTGTTCTCTTATATGAAATATACATATATGTATGACTGAATGCAGAATTGTAATGCTGGCTAGTACAAGATATGCACAATATGTTTCTAGCCCATTCATAAATACATCTAAAATACATATTAATGTGAGCGTGTTGAATGCTAAATGCCTATATTTGATTAACATACGTTAATTCGTTGAATAACATACGTGTTTGACGAGTGTACGCCTGCTATTATTAACAAAAGTCTTCTTTTGGTAGTTCTAAAGACGCTTAAAATGCCATTTGTAGGTTTGTCCGCGCACCAGGGTCACCCAAGTTAACAGTCTAGACACGCGGACGCACGCACGCACGCACGCTCGGCCTACTTTTTATCGCTTGCGCACAGGCGGCAGAGAAAATGAAAGTCTGTGTTCACAGTCTGCCGCGGTTGCAGTGTCAATGCGCACCCTCCACGCCGTGGGACGGGTCTCCCCAAATTGAGGCTGCGCTGGACACAATCGTGCGATAGAATGACGAGCACGTCATGCCTGTCTCCATATAAACGCGTTTGATCAGTTGCTCTGAGCTCCACAGTCTTAGCTGGGACGTTGTAGTTACATACTGTCATCGATTATTCTGTGATCGGAGTCTCGCCATAGCCCACAATGAATGGCTGCCTGTAGTAAAGGAAAAGCGAGGAGAGCGCTGCTGTCGAAGTCTCCTCTATTGCAACAGATTCGGTGAGTGTGCTGACGGCGAGGCTGTCTGCCGGGGTCGTGTAAGGATCCAGGGGGCGAGAGGGGACGTCTGAATACCCTGTGATGCCCTGTGATGCCCGCGTTCCTACTAGATGGCATTGTCATTTGGGACAGATAAAGCTAATAAACGTTAGCGTCTGGAATGTCTTAGTATGACGACTTTTGTTTAGGAAAGGGTTGGGTAACCCTCCATCGAGTCACAAGTCGTGTGACTTTATCACTCGGTTTCTATATCCGCGCATTATTTTCCATGTGCACAAGCACGACCGCAGGAAAAAGTCGCGTCCTACAAAAGTTTTTTTTTTGATGTTCAAGGCACGTTACTTTCAAGTTTACATTTAAAGTCTGTCTGGTTGACGTCCGTCATCTTTTAGCGGTAGCGATTAATTGAGTCTTTGTTTAAGGTTTGATCGCGAAATTAACCGCTGCCATGATTACAGAGCTGAATGGTTAAGTTGTCTTGTCTGTCTCCTACCGCCCCCCAACCCCCCTCCCCCCCTCTCCCCCCCTCCTCTGTACTGCGCTGGTTCGGTCTGGCTCGCCCTCGGCTGCTGCGTGTCCTGGGATGACCTGTTGATGTCGGTAAAATGGAGAATGGCAGGGGGAGCGATTTCCCCATCCCCAAAAATATTTAAATAAAGTTAGGTATCGGACGTCGTGGAAAAAAACGGTGATAATTCTATTGAGATCATATCATAATGAATCGCTGTGTTTGATCCCGTGCACAGTCGCGAAAAGCGCAGGATTTGAAGTGCTTTGTGAGAGTAAGATGGTGCACTGGGGCGAACCCAAATTCTTCTTTTTTTTGCAGAGCTTGCTGTTAGCTTGTTAGCTTAGCGTCCTGTCAAGCAGGCCTGCTCGAATGGGAAACAAACCTTTACGGTGCTAAAAGATAGCTTACGCGACCAATGAGAAAATTATCCCATTTATTGACAGAGGTCTTGTCATTAATGACTGGTGCGCTTTATTGACGCCACGGAAACGTACAGTTTGCTTGTTTGCCAGGCTGGAAACGCTCGCTGCCATCCTCCCCCTCGACCCCGGGCCGTGCCAGTGAAGCACCGGGCAGACTGGCACACTGCGCGGCACGGTCCCTCCGGTGCAGCTGCAGCCTTACCGACCCGCTTTGATCCTGCATCCCGTCTGGTCAAACGCTACCAGGGTGAGACAGACGTGAAGTATATAACCCGTATAGCATAAGATTTTAATTCGTATTTGTCAAATAATGCGTTTTTCCAGAAGACAAAAGAAGAAAAAAAGTCGTTTGCTCGAGAGATGCAATCAGATGCGAGGAGCATTAAAACCAGGAAATGCCTAGACAGCTATACTACTGTGCCATCCTGGCTTTCTAATAGCGAACTACGGTACTTGGTGCACGTTTCAGCATTAGATGTCGATAGTTTAGCCTATAACACAGATACGTAAATTAAACGTATTTTTTACACAACATTTCTCTGGCTCCTTGGTTTTGCGTTCTAGGTAAGATTGACCTCATTTCCCCTCTCCATTGGCTCATGCGGTTAGTCTAAAATCAGCTGGGCTGTGAACTAGGCCACTTTGCTGCACTTTCACCTATATATTGGTTAACGTTGGAGATGACTTTTCCTTTGGGACAGCCCCATGTGCATGACCTCTTCATCTCACTCTCTTTCTGCCTTTCCATCCCTTTATCTGGCACGCAGGCCAAACTCTGCGTTGCTATGCCCTGCCAAACTGTAAACAAGCAGTATTGTATAAGTGTGTGTGAAACTAAGAGTTTCTTCATGTTTGTTTGCGTTTGTGTGTGTGTGCGCATCCGTTTTTTTTGTGCGAGTGAGGGAGAGACAAAGGGAGTGTTTCTTTTGACCACTGAGTTTAGCCCGATCCCTAACTAAGGAGTTTGTATATGATGGGCTGCTTACTGCAGGCTAGATTTGCTGAAAACATCTGAAATGCTCATAGAGTTGTCTTTGAACTTGGTGCCCAGCATAGTTATCTGACGCTAATATGTCTGCATGCGATATACTTTACTTGAGTTTAAGTACATGTTTTATGTGCCCTGATGGCAAAAAGGCAATGGGTGCCATCTCAAACCTTGAGAAGCCTCCCCTCTTGGTTTGCTTTGTCCACTTCTTGAGCAGACAGGACAAAATTGAGATACACCCTGTGGATATATGGCTTAGGACAGGGATCACCAATCCTGGTCCTCGAGGTCCACTGTCTTGACAGTTTTCATGTTTCCCTGCTCCAGCACACCTGATTCAAATAAAGGTTCATTATGAGGCTTCCACAGAGCTTGTTAACGACCCATTCATTAGAATCAGGTGTGCTGGAACAGGGAAACATGAAAACTGTTAGGACAGCGGACCTTGAGGACCAGGATTGGTGATCCCTGGTTTAGGAAATGTTGATGTGAGGTTTTATTCTGAGCTGGATGAGGATACTGTTATTATAGTTTGCAAAGTCACTTCACGGTGAATCTGCACTATAGGAATACGATTTAATGAGGCTTGAACAGCAGAGACATTGTAAAATCAAGGCAGCAGTGGAGTTGTTAGTGGTTTTGAATAAACCAAGGGATCAATAAAGTTCACTATGTAGCATAGATTTATCATATGAATGCATGTCAGTGTGCTATGAACATAAACATGATTCAGAATAAATCAACCAGAGGTCAGTCTGGATTCTCAGGGTCCACTGTAAGGTTGAGCTCAGTGACCCCTTAACCATGATCCTCAGGCCCACTTTCCTGCATTTTTTAGATGTTCCTCCCTTCCCACACACCTGATTCTAACGCATGTTCATTACCAGGATTCTTCAGAGCTAGTGTTCACTGCACTCACCTCACTGAGTCGGGAGTCATTTGGCTGAATGGTTAGGGAATCGGGCTAGTAATCAGGACATACCCAGTTCAAACTCTGGCTGTGCCAACATGACATGTCCTTGGGCAAGACACTTCACCCTACTTGCCTCAGGGGGGAATGTCCTTGCACTCGCTGTAAGTCGCTGTGGATGAAAGCGTGCTAAATGACTGAATGATGATCTCTAGGACCGAGTTTCCTCGAACAGCCCATCCATTGAACATGACCTGGGATTGTTGTTCCAATAACACAGTTGACCTCGCTCCTCTGTCCCTCCCTCCTGCTGTCTCTTCCTCCTGCTGTTTCTTCCTCCTGCGGGCTCATCCTCCTGCTGTCTCTTCCTCCTGCTGCCTCTTCCTCCTGTTGTCTCTTCCTCCTGCTGTCTCTTCCTCCTGCTGTCTCTTCCTCCTGCTGTTTCTTCCTCCTGCGGGCTCATCCTCCTGCTGTCTCTTCCTCCTGCTGCCTCTTCCTCCTGCTGGCTCTTCCTCCTGCTGTCTCTTCCTCCTGCTGCCTCTTCCTCCTGCTGTCTCTTCCTCCTGCTGCCTCTTCCTTCTGCTGTCTCTTCCTCCTGCTGGCTCTTCCTCCTGCTGTCTCTTCCTCCTGCTGCCTCTTCCTCCTGCTGTCTCTTCCTCCTGCTGGCTCTTCCTTCTGCTGGCTCTGCCTCGCCCTCCGTTCCTCAGACCCTGAGGTGGTGTGCGCAGGCGCACCATGGCCCAGACCCTTCAGATGGCGATCCCGAACTTCGGCAACAACGTCCTGGAGTGTCTGAACGAGCAGCGGCTCCAAGGGCTCTACTGCGACGTGTCCGTGGTCGTCAAGGGACACGCCTTCAAGGTAAGGCAACATGACACTGTGTCCTTGGGCCAGGCACTTCACCCTAGTTGCTTCAGGGGGAGTGTCCCTGCGCTTGCTGTAAGTCGCATTTAGCGTCTGCTAAATGACTACATCTAAACGTAAATGTAAAAAAATAATGTCACTCTGCTCTTGTCACACACAAAGAATATTTAGAAGCATTTTCCTCCGCCCCCTCCCCCTCCCCCTCCCCCAGGCCCACCGTGCCGTGCTAGCGGCCAGCAGCTCCTATTTCCGAGACCTGTTCAGCAGTGGCGGCACGGCGGGGAAGAGCTCCATGGTGGTGGAGCTGCCCCCGGCCGTGCAGCCCCAGAGCTTCCAGCAGATCCTGGCCTTCTGCTATACCGGCCGCCTCAGCATGACGGTCGGAGACCAGTTCCTGCTCATGTACACCGCCGGCTTCCTCCAGATCCAGCAGATCATGGAGAAGGGGACCGAGTTCTTCCTCAAGGTAGGGGGCCACACCAGCATAAGAGGAGTTCCGGGATTTGTGGATCTGAGATTAGTGTACCATGAAACCCACCCACCTCTGGGGATTTCCACCCCCCCCCGCCCTTCTTTTTCCTAGGTGTCCTCCCCCAGCTGTGATTCCCAGGGCCTGCATCCAGAGGAGGCCCCAACCTCCGAGCCCCAGAGCCCTGTCACTCAGACCAGCTCAGGCGGGGCTCGCCCTGCTGCCTGCCTAACGCCCCTCCCCCTGGTGTCCCGGGTAAAGATCGAGCAGCAGCCGGTCCCGCCCAGCCAGCCGGAGGCCTCGCCTTACTCCGTGGTGTGCACGCCTGTGGCCAAACGCCTCTGGGAGGGGAACAGCAGTAGAGACGGGGCCTGCTCGGGTGGAGGAGGAAGCGGAGGAGGGATCAGGAAGGCTGCTCGCTTCTCCCAGGAGACTGTCCGCGGCAGTGCCATACAGAGTCCAGGGTCTGTGGGCCTAGCCATGGGCATGGGGGCCAGTGGGGCTTCCGGGATGGGTGTCTCGGGGGCCCACAGCAGTGGCACTAACGGCAGCTCAGCAGGTTTGGGCAATGCCGCGTCGGAGGGCGCCAGTCCGGGCACCATGAGCGCCTACGCCAGCGACTCGCCCATCAGTTACCATGACGAGGAAGAGGAGGAGGAGGTGACAGACGAGAGCACAGAGGAGCAGTACAGGCAGATCTGTAACATGTACACCATGTACAGTATGCTCAACGTGGGCCCCACAGGTACGCTGCCGTTAACGAATGTCTTCCCAGGCCGTTAAACTGCAAGTGCAAGTGCTTATTGAGGACGGTGCCATGCAGCTGAGTGCTAGTGTTACTTAATGGCCTCCTCATTAGTACAGTGATCCCTCGTTTTTCACGGGGGTTACGTTCCAAAAAGAACCTGTGATAAGTGAAAGCCGTGAAGTAGAAACCTTTATTTATTTTTGTACAATTATTATACAGTTAAATACTCTATTATATATTAAAACCAAACAACAAACACTTTGTACAGGCCCAAGCATTTGTTTAACAAATAAAAGTACTGTATCCTGTAAACCGCAACTTTATTGATGCACAGGTTTGTGTTGGAGAGACTGTTTAGCCAATCAGAATGCAGAACACAATGCACAATGCAAATCTTCGAAGTAGCGAAACAGTGAAAAGTGAACCGTGATATAGCGAGGGTTCACTGTACATTTTGAAGCCTACCTAAAACGTTTGTCACAGTTTTTTCGGAAAATATATAAGTTCAAAATCGCATTGTGGGACCCCATTCGAACTATTGGATATGTGCAACGCTACTCTTTAAGAGGTTAACACCCAGAGAATGTGGTCAGTATTATGATGATGTGTGTGTGCGTATACCAGCAGGTGAGCGTGTGGAGGCCCTGCCCGACCACACGGAGACACGGGGGCGCATGAGAGGTCGCCAGGACCTGTCGTCACTCCCCGCCGAACTCGTCACCCAGATAGGCAACCGCTGCCACCCCAAACTGTACGAGGAGGGTGACCCTGCAGAGAAGCTTGAACTCGTCTCAGGTTGGTGGGGGGGGGGGGGTTAACGCACACCCACATCGTACTTCTTGATTGGGATAGGTAAAATGAAGCATGCGACATACCACCACCCTCCTCTCATTTCCTTGGTATGAATCATTGGACTGGGTGCTTGTAGAAATGGATGTGTATGTTTGGCAGTTGGCCGACATCCTGATGTGTGTGTTTAAACGTGTGCGTGTGATGATGATGATGACGTGTGTTTAAACAGGTACGTGTGTGTTCATATCAAGAGCCCAGCTGATGAATTGTCATGTGAGTGCGGGGACGAGACATAAGGTGCTGCTTAGGAGACTGCTGGCTGCCTTCTTCGACAGGTATGTGTGTGTGTGTGTGTATGTGAGGATCTCTGCCAAACCTCACCTTGTGATGTGGAATTTGTCTGAATTCTTTTTTCGTAAAATGTGGCAGAGTATGGAGAAGAAGGAAAATAGACGCAGCTGTTTGGTTTGAGTTAAAGGTGACTGACATTAGCGATCCAGCAATCGGAAGGTTGTGAGTTCAATTTCTGGCAGAGCTGACTTGGTGTTTTATCCTTGGGCAAGGCACTTCACACTCCCTGACTCAGGGGGAATGACCCTGTATGTCAGGGGTGGGCAATTCCGTTTCTCGAGGGCCGCTGTCCTGAAGGTTTTAGATGTTTCCCTGCTCTAGCACACCTGATTCAAATGAACAGGTTGTTTTCAAGCACTGTGGATAATGACCATTCATTAGAATCGGGTGTGCCAGAGCAGGGAATCATCTAAATCCTTCAGGACAGCGGCCCTCGAGGACCGGATTTGCCCACCCTTGCTGTACGTGCTTAAAGTCGCTCTGGATAAGAGCGTCTGCTAAATGACTCATTAAATAAATTAAATGGTGTGCAGGTGCAAGTCCATCTAGTCAAGATGCTGCGCGCATTTGAAAAACATTGTCCCGCTCATTGTTTCTCCACTTTCAGGAACACTCTGGCCAATAGCTGTGGAACAGGAATACGGTCTTCCACCAACGATCCCAGCCGCAAACCTCTGGACAACAGAGTGCTTCACGCAGTCAAATGTGAGTGTGGGTTGGGGTAGTAGGCTGAAACACCATATAACCCTGCTGCTGTCAACTTAACGTCATATAAAAATCAAAGTTGTTTGGTCATAAGTAGACATCCATACAAACGAATACAATACCAACCCCTAACCCATATTTACTTATTTGTGAGCAGAACTTGAATTGATCGTTGAAATAATTAAATGCCTGTCCTTATCCAGTTAACCCTCTCTCCCTGTCTCTCTCTTTCTCTCTCTCTCTCTCTCCCCCTAGTCTACTGCCAGAACTTTGCCACCAGCTTCAAGGAGAGTGAGATGAATGCTATAGCAGCGGACATGTGCACCAACGCCAGGCGGGTGGTTAGGAAGAGCTGGATCCCCAAACTGAAGCTACTGATGGCAGAGAGCGACGCCTACTCAGCCTTCCTTCCTGAAGCTGTTAAGATGGAGGATGACGGCCTGGGGGCGGAGCCCAGCTTTGACCCTGTCTCCCTGGAGAGAGGGGCCGATGTGGAGGCAGGGGGCCCCACGGGTGAATCGCTTCAGGCAGTCGGCGGCGACGGCAGTTCGTTGTTTTAGCGTTGGGGGCCATTATTGGGTTCGTTGTGATGTGGCAATGCCTTTTGCTTGTAATTGCTCCATCTTCTGCCACCCCCCCCCCCTCAGCCTAAGTGCTTGAGCCTCTTTTGACCTTGCTGTCCCAACGTGTGACTCCGGGAGGTTGCTGTTGCAAGCAAGCGGGTGGAACCTCCGCTTATGATCTTCCTAGTGTGAAAGAGCAGACCCTGAAGGTCTTCTGCATGCTGGATGTTGGTCCAGTAGTGAGTGATGCAGAATGGGGATAGGGGGTGGAAGAGGGTCCCGTTTTTTCACTGAACTTCCTCAAGTTTTCCTTTTTTTTGGCGTTCACTCTACCCCCGATTGGGGGGGGTGGGGGGGAAACATTCCCTGAAGTTGAGGGTGGAGGTTGAAGGACTACGAGTCCCGATACTGAATGTAAATGGACAGTAACAGCGTTGCTCCCAGTGCTGATGATGTGAGTGTGGTGGTGGTGGTGGTGGTGGGGGGGGGCCCTCTGCGGAGCCCCCCCAACTCCACTCCCTCCACCTCAATAGTATTCCAACTCCACTTGCTTCTCCTTCTGGCAAGAACAAAATGGAACCTTCCTTTACCAAAAAAAACAAAAAACATATTGTGCATTTTCTGTCTGGCCCATTTTGCTAATTTCAGTCCTATATGCTTGTAACATGTTCAAAATGAATGGAGAGGTGTGGCAGAAGTGTTTTATGATTGTAAGTTGAACAGGATGTATGGTTACGTATATATATAGAGAGAGATATTTATGTAGACGCACAGTGCACCAAGAGGGCAACGAGGGATTGTTTTTAAGATCTTGTAGATCTTGTTGCTTTATTATATTTTGAAGAGCAGTCATTAAAAGTAAAGGAAAGTGCTATTTTTGCGTACACTTACCGTCTTAAATTTGGGACCTATCGGTTATGTTTTAAAACAACAGTCCGAATTAATAACGTGATGGAATAAATCACAGAGATTTTTACCCACTATGTATAAGACAGGCTATATCTTACTCCTCTCTCACCTTCTCTCTGCGATTGTGAAAATGTGCAGAGCATCGAGAATATGACTGCTGACTGTTTTATGGTGTCTATTGATGGTGGTGGCTACTCTAGCTAAATTGCTTGCTGGGAATCATGGCTAGCTAAATTGAAAGCTTTGATCTAAATGAGCTACTATATGACTACTTTTCTAGACCCACTTTAAATGGTAAAGCGATAACCTTCCCAGAAGTGAACTACTGACATTGTGCAAGGTGGTACGATCTGGGGAAGTGAGTGTGGGATAATACATGGGATGTGCCTTTTTATTGCGCTCTGTATTCAGGCTTTGCAAACTGGGGATGTGCAGGGTTACACTTGTGATTGGCTGTTGGAATCTCACTGTCCCAGTGAAGGAGACGAGTTGGGGTGTATTGTGTGCATGAGGTCGAGTATGATTCAAGGGGTTATGTCAGTGGTTTTCTGTTCACTTGAGTATGGTTGAGTTTGTGTTCATACGTTGTTGTACTCACACAGCCCCTAACCGACACATTGCATGACCATTTGAAAAACCACACACCCTGTTGACATGCAAAGGTTGTTGTTGTATTACAACCCTATTGCATTGAAAGTCCAAAATGTGTGTATTTAGAATTGCATAAAAAGCATTTGATAAAATGTTCCATCCCCAGGAAAGATGTGGGGGTATGCACCTTTACATGAGATGAACCATGGGTTCATGCACCTTTACATGAGATGAACCATGGGTTCATGCACCTTTACATGAGTTGAACCAGTGGTTCATGCACCTTTACATGAGATGAACCAGGGGTTCATGCACCTTTTCAAGGGGTTGAGTGCTTGTATGGGAGGTTAACCCTGTAGGGTCACTTTATTTGTTGAAGAACAGCTTGCTTCTTTTCACAAGTGATTGACACCTAATGTAAATATTTAAGACTGATGAGTTGAATCTTCAGATTGAACAGGATGTTGGTGACTTTGCAAGCGAAGGGAGGAGCTGGCTTTTCTGTTATTCTGGTATGTTTTACCTGACTGTTGAAACTTCACAGGAATGTTTACCGATGTGGGGGGAAAGCAGCTTCCTGCGTGTTCTCATGTCAACACACGTAGGTGTTAGCCACAGGGGAAGTGAATGGATGACGGTCTGATATACGGGCCTGTTACGGAAACGTGACAAAGCTCTTTGGCAACTTTTTGGCTCACAACCCTAAAATGTCAACACTTCATAGATGTCACTCCTGTGTCCACATGCACACACTGCTGTAAAATCCTACTGAAATATGAAATATACCTCTCATTCAAGTAGATTTTCCAACCTTTTTGTCATCGTTATGAGGTGTGTTTCAAGGGTCTTTTGGGGGGGGGGGGGGCTGATTGGTTTGAGAGTGAGAACATTGAAGTGGCAATGGAGAAACTGTCTGGGCCCAAATTAGTTCATTTTTTGCATTTACAGCGGGCAAGTGCTTATTGAGGATGGTGCCATGCAGCTGAATTATATGTCAATGATGATACGTCTTGCAGACTCTGGGCTTCTTCAAAGAATGAGCTGAAGCTACGAACCCTCTTAACTCTAGTACGCCTCCTGCTGTTGACTGATGGCACTGAGCTGGTTTTAAATCGCCACTAGAGAGCAATGTGTCCTACAGTACCTGATGTGTGTGGGAGAAACTGGAGCCTCAGCATTGCAGCCCATCCCTAAAATACCCCCACTACCCACACACAAACACACACTGTAGATGATGGGTCAGTGGAGACCATGTGTCAAGTATAATGTGGCATTTTTTTCCGGAGTATATAGAAAAATGAGTATATACTGTACATGTATAGATGAATACTGTATATTATACATGGTGGCACCAGTCGGGTTATTAGTTGTGCACCCATAGCATGAGGTGTATATTTACCAAGAAAACGCTTAATAAACAGTGCAGTGGCATCTACTTGTCTTTAACCATGCTCTTAGCTGTTAGTCACCCTGTAGTGGCCATGCTCTTCTGCTCATCTTGTTGTTCCAAGTGCCAATAACTTTGTGAAACCCTGTAACTGTGACCCAATATTATTCAAGGTAATTGCACATTTAACAACTGTAAAATATATATTAGAAATATAAAAAAAGTAACATGTCGACATTGATAAAAAAATAATTATCTTAATAAAAGGTTTGTAACAAATTATTATTATTTCTTTTTTTCTTCGGTAGGGAAGACCGGGGAGGGTTGTAACACGGGGTTAGTTGTAACACTGTCAGTTTGGCCAATTAGAAAAGAGCTACACTGATATCATCAATATCATAGAATCCCGTTTCCATTTCAAGCTCACATAAAAAGTGGCATGTCTCTGTTAGCAACAGTGTGAATTTTACAACCCAAAAACTGATTTTCAGGTAAGAAAGTATTTTTTCAATCCACATTGTTTTTTGTCTAGTGATAATTCTATTGTAGATGCAAAGTTGCAATTTATATAACCTAAAGTAACCGTTTCTCTAGTTTAATTTGATGCTCAGTATTCATGCTAACTTCTAACCCACATACCCTAAACAGTTACCTATGTAATGGCTGGTTGTTGTGGGGATAGTTGTAACAGGAGGAACTCTTGACAGTATTTAACAGAAGCAGCTGATCTGTTCTACAGGTTAACCCCTGAGAGGTAACAATTAGATAGGCATAATAAAAAAAGTAAAGAAATTCTCTCCATCATAAGAGGTAAGATAATTTATTTACAGCTATCCAAAACAATTGTTGTGGCTTACTTGTTGCCCCAAGGTGTTATACATCATTCATGGGAATAACATTTTTACTGATCACTTGCTTTTTGGTCAGGAAGTTTGCATACCAGTTGGTGTTACGTTTAATAAATGCTTCCACAAGCTCCGTTGGCCCTGTGCTTTATTAACAGTAATTGCCATCACACATCTCACACTTTCGCGGGCATCGTGCACTTTAAGGTAGTGACGTCACACCGTTGTAACTTAGAACACTGTGGCTAAAGTAACATACCACAGTTGGCACAGGACAATAACTATAAATTATATAGTGTGGATCTTACTTTAGCAAATTACCACTCATTGTTACATCCATCCCCAGCTGGTGTTACATCTCACCCCAGTTGTGGGGTAGATTGTAACAACGGAACTCTTTGTATTTGACACTAACTCACATAAGCTGTGATTGTTTAAAAAATGTGAATGTGAGTTATATTTGTAGAAAACAGTTATGTGTAGTGTGTATCAAAGTTTGAGAGACCCAGCACAAACAACCACTGAGTTACAGACGCTCAAACAAAATGTGTTACTTTCATCCCCGATCTCCCCTATATGTCTACATTGAACGCGTCAAATACATTTATTCATTTAACAGACGCTTTTATCCAAAGCGACTTCCAAGAGAGGACTTTTTAGAAAAAGAGCATCGGTCACTAATTATAGCAAAATGATAGTTCCCAAACATTGCAGTTTTACAGGTTATGAAACATACATCGTGAGAAACCAAACAATGTTTATTGTTGTCTGTCTGTCTATATCTGGTTCACATTCGAGACAGGAACCACTCACTTAACCACGTACTTAACTTACTTATTTTTATTTTGTATACTGTACTATACCGTGCCCCCCTTACTGTTATATTATCCTGCAACTCTGTGTGCTGTACTTTACCCTGCTGCTGTTGTGAACTTCAATTTTTGGAGGACAAATAAAGGTTTATCTAATCTAATGTAAGTGCCAAAGGGCGCCTTAAAAGCACTCAGCCGAACAAGTTAAGGCAAGCATCATGTATCCTACCTGTTAGAAAGCAAAGAACATTAACACCACCCCACTACTACCAGGTTAGGACCGGGCAAAGAAGAGCGCCAGGTCTCTCAGTGCTATTAGTGAGCGTTAGTTAACATCCCTGATCTGCTGCTCTCCACATCATTTGCCAAACAGGGATCGTATTCCACCAAGCCAACAGATATTTATCTTGTTCATCCTCGATCAAGAAATGGTGGCGTGTAGCTGTATAGATAGTTTGTATCGAGGTTCACATGGAAGGATGCCAATACGTGAGTAGCTACCGATTTTAAAATTGATATAGTTTTAATTGCTGTGGCTCATTTTTGGTTTGGTTTCGGCATGTAAGAAAGTGTCTTCCTTCAACATGGTATAGATTACATGGGTAGTATCTATGTCAACTAAAGCCTGCACTAGATAATTGTGGAATTGTAGACGGTCTTTAAACTCGCTCTAAATGAAAAAGTCAAATTAATTGAGCTTAATTTGATTATTGTTTCCAGGATTTCTCTTTATTTGTCTTGTGCTTTTTGTTATTGGAGCAATCTTTTTTTATGGGTGAGTTCAATAACGTACTTAATATTTATGATCTTGTTCCATGTCCAAATAACACTGCACAGTCTACTTACTACACTTTTTCGAAAGGGGAATTTCAAAAAATTTGACTTCCAATTATTTCAAAAGATTCGTTCAACACGATGGAAACACCTGTTAGGGCTGGCAGACCTCAGGTTCAAAACGGTTCTCAATCCTTGAACCCAGAAACCACATCTTTAGTATCGCCGCTTTTCCGTGTTGCGCCATTAAGCTTAAATATGCCAACAAAATCAAACCGATAACAAACGATTTAATTTGACCCAACTAGTTTCCCTGTCCTGTTTTACACGTCTACACTGCCCTGCTCTAGCACACAACCCATTCATTAGGATCATCAGACATGTTATATATGTAAAAAATGTATATAAAATGTATATATATATATACATTTTATATACATTTTTTACATATATAACATGTCTACTATATATATATATATTATGGCATGCCGTTCAGGAAATTAATCCTTTGAATATATATACAGAAACCTCGAATATATATACAGAAACCTTATATTTATAAAGAAACCTGGAATATATATAAAGAAACCTGGAATATATATACAGAAACCTTGAATGTATATAAAGAAACCTCGAATATATATATATAAAGAAACCTTGAATATATATATACAGAAACCTCAAATATATATAAAGAATATATATATCAGTCAAGTTTCATTCCATATATTCAACGTTTCTTTATATATTCAAGGATTCTGTATAAATATTCAAGGTTTCTGTATATATATTAAAGGTTTCTTTATATATATATATATTCGAGGTTTCTGTATATATATATATTCCAGGTTTCTTTATATATATTTGAGGTTTCTTCATATATATTCGAGGTTTCTTTATATATATATATGAGGTTTCTTTATATATATTCAAGGTTTCTGTATATATATATATTCCAGGTTTCTTTATATATATTTGAGGTTTCTTTATATATATTCGAGGTTTCTTGATATATATATATGAGGTTTCTTTATATATATTCAAGGTTTCTGTATATATATATATATTCGAGGTTTCTTTATATATATATTCGAGGTTTCTGTATATATATTCAAAGGTTTAATTTCCTGAACGGCATGCCATAATATATATATATATATATATATATATATATATATATATGTTTGTAATGATTAAAGCACTGCAACACTTCCAACCAAATATATTTCTTTCATAACGTTTTCTCCTACAGTAGAAAATATTCCAATGCATAAAAGATGAAAAAGAGTTTTTGAATTTTTTGAACAAGCAAAACATAGGCTTGTTATCTTCATATTTTCACAGTTGACACATAGCACACCATTTTTGTTTCATACAAAATATGAATTACTAAGTCCCTGCTCACTCCTGTTGTCTTTTCAGGTTCTTCTGTCCACAACAGCCTTATTATGTCCCAAGGTAAGAGAATGCTCTCTTACCATTCTCACAAAATGTGATCTGAAAGTGTCAGAACTGGATCAGCAAGTTGTTAAAGCTGTATGTTTTCCTTGTAGCACTGATGACTGTGTCTGTCAGGGGACTGTCACAGATTTACAGATTGTCTTAAAGGAGGGGTAAGCTGCCTCCAGCCTTTGAAATTGAATCTTTTCTTCAGCATTTCAGTCATTGGTTTGAATCATTTCAGATTCATTAGAGATTTGAATAAAAGACTGATGGCTAAACTGTTTTTAAAATGTTAGACAGGACAACACAAAGCAAGCTGGGATAATGGATCCAGCGTAAGTAGCACTTGTCCCCTCAACTTCATTTTCAGCAGTGTTACTTTGCGTGCTAAATATTTCAGACGTTTTCAAGGTGTGTCGTTGTCCCCTGCAGACGACGGGATGTGTTGACCATCACTCCATGGCTTGCTCCTATAGTCTGGGAGGGGACCTTTGACACGGCTATCATTAACGAGGGTTTCAAGTCATACAATGGGACCATAGCAACCACCGTGTTTGCAGTTGCCAAGTAAGTCATCTTGTTGATGACTGTAATCTTGTTGTGATCTTGTTGATCTTCTCAGGGCTTTCAATCCTTTCTATACCCTATATGTTTTTACACACTCTGGGTAGACTAAAGTATTTTTACTTTTACTTACTTTTTAGCAATCCCCTCAATTGAAAGCCTCCACATATGCTCTCTTTTGAATGGTATGGTTGTGTCAAGATGTTTCAGAAAGTTGACCTTTCCGTGTTTTCCACTGTAGTTTGTGATATTGTTCTACATACAGTGCATCCGGAAAGTATTCACAGCGCTTCACTTTTTCCACCTTTTGTTATGTTACAGCCTTATTCCAAAATGGATTTAGTTCATTTTTCCTCAAAATTCTACACACAACACCCCATAATGACAACGTGAAAAAAGTTTTTATTTTTATTTTTGCAAAGTTATTAAAAATAAAAAAACAAAGAAACCACATGTACATAAGTATTCACAGCCTTTGCCATGAAGCTCAAAATTGAGCTCAGGTGCATCCTGTTTCCACTAATCATCCTTGAGATGTTTCTACAGCTTAATTGGAGTCCACCTGTGGTAAATCCAGTTAATTGGACATGATTTGGAAAGGCACACACCTGTCTATATAAGGTCCCACAGTTGAGAGTGCATGTCAGAGCACAAACCAAGGATGAAGTCAAAGGAATTGTCTGTAGACCTCCGAGACAGGATTGTGTCGAGGCACAAATCTGGGGAAGAGTACAGAAAAATTTCTGCTGCTTTGAAGGTCCCAATGAGCACAGTGGCCTCCATCATTCGTAAATGGAAGAAGTTTGGAACCACCAGGACTCTACCTAGAGCTGGCCGGCTAAACTGAGCAATCAGGGGAGAAGAGCCTTAGTCAGGGAGGTGACTAAGAACCCGATGGTCACTCTGTCAGAGCTCCAGCATTCCTCTGTGGAGAGAGGAGAACCTTCCAGAAGAACAACCATCTCTGCAGCAATCCACCGAGCAGGCCTGCATGGTAGAGTGGCCAGACGGAAGCCACTCCTTAGTAAAAGGCACATGGCAGCCCGCCTGGAATTTGCCAAAAGGCACCTGAAGTACTCTCAGACCATGAGAAACAAAATTCTCTGGTCTGATGAGACAAAGATTGAACTCTTTGGCATGAATGTCAGGCGTCATGTTTGGAGGAAACCAGGCACCGCTCATCACCAGGCCAATACCATCCCCACAGTGAAGCATGGTGGTGGCAGCATCATGCTGTGGGGATGTTTTTCAGCGGCAGGAACTGGGAGACTGGTCAGGATAGGAGGAAAGATGAATGCAGCAATGTACAGAGACATCCTGGATGAAAACCTGCTCCAGAGCGTTCGTGACCTCAGACTGGGACGACGCTTCATCTTTCAGCAGGACAACGACCCTAAGCACACAGCCAAGATATCTAAGGAGTGGCTTCAGGACAACTCTGTGAATGTCCTGGAGTGGCCCAGCCAGAGCCCAGACTTGAATCCTATTGAACATCTCTGGAAAGATCTGGAAATGGCTGTGCACCGACGCTTCCCATCCAACTTGATGGAGCTTGAGAGGTGCTGCAAAGAAGAATGGGCAAAACTGCCCAGAGAGGTGTGCCAAGCTTGTGGCGTCATATTCAAAAAGACTTGAGGCTGTAATTACTGCCAAAGGTATTGAGGAAAGGCTGTGAATACTTATGTACATGTGGTTTCTTAGTTTTTTATTTTTAATAAATTTGCAAAAATTTCAAAAAAACTTTTTTCACGTTGTCATTATGTAGTGTTGTGTGTAGAATTTTGAGGAAAAAAATGAACTAAATCCATTTTGGAATAAGGCTGTAACATAACAAAAGGTGGAAAAAGTGAAGCGCTGTGAATACTTTCCGGATGCACTGTATATCAATGCTAAAACACAGAACAGGATTTGAATACTGTGTCGATCACATTACAACCTCTACAATGTAACATTCCACAACACACTGTGTGAAACTAATGTCTTTACTTTTTTAGAAAAGGTTTTAGAGGTAGTCATCTGTCATCTGACGAATGAGGGTCTATACCAGCTTAAATGTCTGTACTATATTCAAGTTACTATTCAGATTCAGATTCAGATTCAGATTACTTTATTGATCCCGAGGGAAACTCCTTTGTATCAACGGCACACAGTCTCGCAAAGCACACAAGGGTAAGGGTGTGGGGTAAAAGATTAGAAAGTGTACACAGGGGTAGGGGGTGGGGTCAATAACAATAAGTAAAAAGAATGGTGAGGTGAATCCTCCCAGGAAGCATAATGATTATGTACAGAAGCTATACATTTACAATTATACAGTAATGGTCTTGTATAATATACAGTATTATATTAGAATGTACATGATTTTCAGTTTTTGTACAGAATGTGCAGAATGTACAGCAGAATATACAGTATGTCCAGGATAAAGTGCAGGTTACAGACTATACCCTTATAATCTATACAATTCAATTACAATTATGCAAGTAATTGTGATGTACAGGATTTACAGTTATTTGCAGCATATACAGGATATACAGGATTTGCAGGTTATTAGCAGAATATACATGGTTATATACAGTTGTACCAGAATATTGCCAAATATGTCGTTATGTTACAGAAATACTATAAATGTTCCCTTCTCCTCATTCAGGTACACTCGTTACCTGCAAGACTTCTTGGAGACAGCAGAAAAGCATTACATGGTGTGAAATAAGTTAATATCCAACTTATATAAAGGATACCATAATAATAAACAATGTATTTGAACACCCATACTGCGTGTTTTTAGCAATGAAATTAAAATACTTCTCGGTCAACAACCACCGTGAGACTCAAACCTGTGTTTCTTTTTTCAGGTGGGGCTAAACGTCCACTTCTATGTTTTCACCGATCAGCCGGCCGCTGTGCCTAATGTGACTCTAGCAGCAGGAAGATACATCAGCATCATCAAAGTGCCAAAGTTCAGTCGGTGGCAGGAGATTTCCATGAGACGGATGGAGTTTATCCAGGAGGCTATTGAGAAGCGGATTCGCCACGAGGTCGACTACCTCTTCTGCGTGGATGTAGACATGAAGTTCCATAGCCACGTTGGGGCAGAGATTCTAGGGAAGTTGGTAAGACTCAGGCATGAGTGAGACATGTCGAAATGATGATGAAAGGATGCTTTTTGCAGAATATACAGTATTATGTTACAGGATTTCATGTTACAGAATATACAGGATATACAGTTGTACAAGTACCGCGTACGTTGTTGAGATGCAGTGGTGAATGTCCAGCGGCTCACATACTAACAATGGTGTGAGGAGTTGAAAAGTTTGATGGCCACAGACAGGAATGACTTCCTGTGGCTATGTGGTGCATTCTGGGAGGATGAGTCTTCCACTGAAGGTACTCCTTTGTCTGGCCAGCACGTTGTGGAGTGGGTGGGTGGCCCGCATCCTCCTCTCTGACACCACCGCCAGAGTCCAGCTCCACCCCCACAATGTCACTGGCCTTACGAATCAGTTTGCTCATTTGCTCTGTGAGAACTGAATTTGCTGCTTAAAAATTGTTTACTGAATCAATGCATGGTTAAATCCTAGTTGACAAATATGTTAATGTATTGACAAAAAAATCTACATATCCATTCTGTAAGGCCGTTTTAGTGCTCCTGCAGGTCAAATTGGTCTCTAGTTGGAGTATCTGGAAGTAGAATGTTTCCATAGATCTGAAGCATGTTGTTGATGGGGGTCTGAATGAATACGGGTGTAGACTAGGGGCAATGGAAGTGGATTGGCTGTTGAAGTGTTGTTGACACATACAACAGAGAGTATCTGCTCCGGGGAATATCTGCACATGGAATAGATCAGGAGCAGGCCACTGTGGTCCTCAAGAGCCACTGTCCAGAAGGTTTTATGTTTCCCTGCACTAGCACACCTATGGGTCATTATGAGGCTTCCACAGAGCTTGATAACCACACATTCATTAGAATTAGGTGTGCTAGAGCAGGGAAACATTTAAAATATTCAGGATGTTAGGTTAGGTTGCCTACCCCCAATAGAGTTAATATATCCTGGTGGAAGTACTTATGGTTGCAACATAGAGCAAGAGTGGTATGTACGTAAGATTATGAATCTATTATAACATTTAGTTTAGTTTGATTAAGGATAATAATACAATTTAGTAATATTCAAACAGTGGGAAACAGTAGTGGAGGTAATCTAGGGTTAATCGAATCTGAAATCGAGTCTGTGTCATTTATATTTATATTCATCTAGCCTTAGGCCTACCATAACTGTAGCTGTACTGTAGCTTATTACGTTGAGGGATTTCACAAGAAATATATACTCTGCTTCCAGTACATGTTAACTGTTATCAATCCTATTTTCTTTAGACCATCCAAGTGGAGTGCATATCAGACAATAAAATCCTTTTACAGTTGCATTGCATAACCAGCATCCTGGAGTTTGTCTCTTCCAAAGACCTCTTAGGTTTTTATAGGGATCAGTTATCTGGATTATCGAATCATGAAGCCTCCCTAGTGGCACGATACCAAGGTTCCAATGGGGGACGAGATACACAGTACATTTCTGGAAACTTTCCTGAAACTTTCCATAGGAAGTTAAGACAATGAATTTACAGGAATTTAAGGGAAACTTTATCATACAAACTATCATATACGAGCATAAATTCTTTTTTGGTTGGTTGTTAGGCAGAAATGCATGCAAACTAATACAAAAAAGTGGGATTTGAACTTGAATTTGAACTTGAATTTATAATTGTGATCATTATTTGATTTTATTGTCACCTAGACAGGATGAGCTAGCACTAGCTTAGCTCTGACTAGTAGATAATCTAGCTTTTAAACAACGCTAGTGTTAGATAGCTCTAACTATTAGTCCTAACTTCTACGACTTAAATGTGCTTGAAGTTCTTGCCTTATTGTGATATTTTCAGGAATTTACTGGCAGTAGGTTAGGGCATTGGGCTAGTAATCAGAAGGTCTATGGTTCGAACCCCAAGTGTGGCAACATGACTTTGTGTCCCTAGGCAAGGCACTTCACCATACTTGCCTCTGGGGGAATGTCCCTGTAATTGCTGAAAGTTGTTCTGGATAAGAGCGAGCGTCTGCTAAATGACTAAATGTAACTGATCAAGAAACAACCCCTTTGAAGCATATGGCGCTTTTCCACCTCAAATGTAGCTCGACTCGACTCGACTCAACTCAACTCGGTTTGGTAGTAAACACGGGTGGTTTTCCACCGCAAATAGTACCTCCTGGTCGTCGGCGAAAGGGCCGTAACGTATTTTTGTACGCGACGTAAATAGCACCAACGCATTAAATGCTAAAAGATTAAAACATTTGAGAATAATCAAGTAGTGTGATAAAAACATTTCACGGGGGAAATGCACTAAACACCTTTTAAAAAATGTGAACTTGGTGCTGGTTCCTTTCTGAACCGTAATAAATATATTAGAGCCAGTGTAATGGCAGATGAATTACAAAATCATGAAACAATCACATAAGTCACTTATAATTTATTAACAAACAATAAGAGCAAATCAGTGCAGCACAGCAACTTTCAAACAAAAAGCTGGGAGCCTTTTCACGACACTGCGCGTACGTCCTGAAGTAACCATGCTCTTCCATCAACTTGGCGACCTCCTTGTACACTCCTTGTTTTTCATTGCGGGTGGCTCCGTCCAGCTCTTTTTGTACTTTATCCTCGGCCACAAGACACAGAAGCGTCTGCACCTCAGAAGTGGACCACGGCGAAGACCTATTATTAATTTTAGCTGGCATGTTGACGAACTAGAAGATATTGCTTTATGTCGCTCTCGTGACTTAGTCTCTGGCCAATCAGTGGCCGGCCGTCTGCCGACGTCACCTTTTAGCTCGACTCAGCTCGCTTGGTACCTAGAGCGAGGTGGTACTAAAAAAAGTACCCGCTACCAGGTACCAGGTACCATGAAATTGCGGTGGAAACGCCGAAAATGCGAGTCGAGTCGAGCTGATACCATGCGGTGGAAAAGCGCCATTAGTGTAACAACGTCACTGGCAGCATCTAATCACAATTCGAAATAGTACCATTGGCTATGTGAAATTATGCCCCCCAAACGTAATTAAGCTTGAAAATAGTTTAGGGGTAAAGCAGTCATTCCACAAAGGTTAATTGGCAACGATTAGATAATTGTTAGTAAAATGTGACCTTTAGGTCTCAGTTTAGAGCAGGGACGTTTCTAGGATTGAAAGATTGAAAGAAAGGGGGGGGCTTAGCCCCTGGCATTTTCTGTCGACTGGGGGAGTCCACTGTAGTCCGATGCGAGCTAGCCAGCGATTCCCAAAGACGTCCATTTTTTACTCGTTTTTGGAACTTGTGGGTTACATTTTTGACGCTCAAGTGACCGACATTTAACCGAGAGCATCCGGTCATTTTTCGAAATAAAATATTGTTATTAATTATCGTATTTCTTTGGCGGCCCGATAATAATCCTGATAATTATTTAGGGGGGCTGAAGAACATTTCAGGGGGGGGCCCCCCTAAAACAGGGCTAACGACGCCCCTGGTTTAGAGGTCAGCGTAAGGAAGCTGGCAGCAGTCATGCTAGATTGTACAATTAGCTAACTAGAGTTTAGCTCAATCTGACTGGTAGAGGCTCTAGCTAACAAACAGCGCTAGTGCTAAATAGCTATTTAGCTGCTAGGTTTCATGACGCTGGGTAAGTAGGCTCATGAAACATCTCACTAAAAAACAGGGAATCCATCTGTGGAGCGGGTTAAGACGTATTGGTTATAGCCCAAAATATCGTAGATGTATAGGTATGTAGCGAAAAGTAGGCTTTTAGCTATGGTAGTAATGCTGAAGTCATGTCAACATGGTTGTCTGCGTCATTGCTAAGGTGGGGTGACATAGGGACGTTATGCTATCAGTGAGCTGCCAGATGCACACTTTTTGGCAGGAAAACGTTAGGGACAGAATGTGTAACAGAATGTACATAAAAATACAAGCAACGCAATTGAAAGCAAGATGAACATTTTGACATGGGCATTGTCTATGTAGTCCAAATATTAACGAAGTTTTAGGGGTGGGAAAATTATAATAAAGCAATAGTCCTGCAGTAAGTAGTGTGCTGTGTGATTGTGATTCCCATTGAAAGTTTACAGTACCTCCCTAAAAGTACATGCTTTGAACAAAAATGCTCCAGTATTTAGAATACATTTTTTGACACAAACTCTTTCTATTTGCTCTTCAGGTGGGAGTTCTAAACCCCTGGCTGCACAAGAGCCACCGGGATCAATTTAGCTACGAGCGACGACCAATCTCCAGAGCTTACATCCCATATGGGCAAGGGGACTACTACTACGCAGGGGGCTTCTTTGGGGGACACGTGCAAGATGTCTACAAACTGGTCACAACTTGCCGCACTAACCTAGAAGCTGACAAATTGGTGAATGTTGAGGCTAAGTGGCAAGAAGAGAGCCATGTCAATCGTTACATGCTGCTGAACAAGCCTACCAAGGTCCTCTCCCCGGAGTACCTTTGGGATGAGGAACTGGGGGCAGGAGGCTCAGAGATCAAGCTCATCCGCTACGCCACCGTCCGTAAGAACATGAAGGAAGTTAGGGAGAATATCTGAGATGCAATGTTTTATTTTATTATTCCTTAAATTATTTCAATTATTATTATTATTATTACATGGTGGAATCAACTCCCCACCTCCATCAGAAGCACAGACTGCCTTCTCACCTTAAAAAGAATGCTTAAAAATATAGTATGGCACTTCACATAATCTAATGTTGTTTAGAACTATTTGTTGGCCCCCATATGGTGACTTGCCAGTGTTGTTGTTGTGTCTCTTGCTTTATGTTCACAATCGTTGTGTTACGCATTTATAGTTCTTCCCTTGGCACTTATTGGTTATCATGATGTATGATTCACGATCTAAAAAAACCCCACTGTGTTCGGGGTCTATCACGTTGCTATGCTCAATGACTGATGATCTTTGGATAAAAATATCATCAGTCATTTGGATAAAATCCAAAAAATCTATGGCAGCCCCTGGAACTACATAATAAAAATACTGTACATGTGGTCTTGATCCTCTCCAACAAGTTTCCTTTCTGCCCATCAAGTAGTCTAGCATCACCATTGGTTCAAAGTTGGTGGTGCATTTAGTCATGCGGTACACAAATTATTATTGTAAGAATAATTAAGGGAAAATGTGAAGCCTGAATTAAGTTATTGCTTGTTTTTTTGTTGTTTTACGTCACATCATCAATAGGTGCAGCAAGTTCAGGTTAGGCACACAAACACTGCGCTTAAACATGCACACACATCAGTATACATTATCATCATCCACACACCTCAGTTCATATCGTAACTCATCCACACATTTCAGTGTCATTATTTATCCACACTCCTCAGTACACGTCATCAGTCATTACCTCACATGCACTAGCAGCGCAGGCACTCGGGTAGTACACGTAATCCACGAACACACCTGACTCAGCTAGCCTATTGGGCCCCATCCGGGAAGTCGCCTTTAAAGGCTGTGAGGTTATTCAAACACGCACCTGCCGATCCGCTGATCAGTGTTGCTGCCGCCCACCACCAGTCCCTTTCTCCCCCGTCTGTTTCTCTGTCTATATGTTGTATTATCTGTCTGTTCATATGTTTGTATTATCTGTCTGTTCTGTCTATCAGGGGGATTATATATCTCTATTGCTCCATGGCTCTCGTCATACATGTAGGCACGCTTGCATCGCTCGAAGGCCATAGGAAGTGCCCCCCTTTTAGACATTCCATTCTACCAAAGTAAAACATATCCCATGTCAGGGTCATCAATAAATCACGATTTATTATCAATCAATCACGTGAGTGTCTTGACTGAACTGCCATATCTGATTGCATTGAAAGGTGTAGAAACCAAGCCTCATAGAAGTAGAAATTTAACTTGACAGGTAGCTGCCAAACAGAAAAAGGCTTGGCTCTTTTATGGCAGATTGCAGCTCTAAAATTTGGCTGAATCGAATACTGCACACCACTCATTCATTTAAAACGCAGAGAATAGCAATGGGCGTAGACAGTCTACTTGCTTCACTGTCTTTCCCTGTAACAAAACGGGGTACAACATGCATGCCACTCATCATGCAAACTTGCAACTCACAACTCTCACCACATGGACACGGACAAAATAAAAGAGCATTTTCACACAACCTGTGTGCATTCTCTCTGGTTTTTATTCATTAGGAAGATTCTGTTTGGAATTACAAAATGCACTGGTAGAAATAGCGGTGAGATAGAATTGAGTGTGAGACAGAGTGAGAAAGACAGAATAAGAGAGAAAGAGAAAAGAGAGGGATTAAGAGAGAGAGAGAAAAGGTTCCACAGTCAGCATAAATGGGAACATGGTCAGATTTAACTAGCTCCTGGTTCAACCCAAGAGTAGAAGGAATACTGTATCTTTTTGACTGTGTTTTTTTTCTTCTTTTTTTTTTCTAACACAAGTTCCCTCTCTTTATGGTGTCCTGAACATTTGTGTGTGTTGTGTCTTACCTTCATGTTTTCAGTGAACAACGGGCAACAGAAATAAACAGACTCTGATTCTCATCAAAGTCGCTTTTATGCTCTTTTAACATGTTTTTTTTTTTTTTTACATTTTCAACCTCTTTTGTTCTCAAAAATAGAAGGAAATAAAGTAAACATGTTGCTTTGAAAAAACATCAATCTATTTCTATATATTTTCTCTGAATTCATATTCATCTTTTTTATTTCCTGAAGATGACTGTTCACCCACGGTGTGGCATGCACATAGCACATGCAGTTCTGGAAGTAGATACTTTCCCCCCCTTTTTTTGTTATAAAATCATTTTTTTTCTCTTTTTTTTTCCTTTGCAGCTCCTACATTGCTTTTGAAGTAATTGTGAGATTATTTAGCAGGTGTCAGTGGATGTTGAACGGTGTCAGTATATTGACAGTAATGTTCGGGCATTTCCTTGTTGTTTTGGAGGATGACTATCATGTCTCTTGTCCCTATACATACACACATGCACGCCCACCTACACACACACTTGAATACACCCTCACAATCCCATAGACAAACAAACAAATACTGCAACACAAAAACTGAAATGATGTAAAGGTGAAACAAAGTTTAATAACTAACATGTGCACACACTCACAGATACACACACACACACACACACACACACACACACACACACACACACACACACATATGAGTGTATCTAAGGCTCTCTACTTAGTGTATAGTACTGTAACAAATATACATCTTTGACATTCCTACATAGGCAGAACACTGTTAGGCAGTATTCTGCGCATTCTCTGGTCATGTGTGGCACATATATTGGGACATAATGCCGATCCAGCTGCTGTGTCCTTCCAATGCTATGATAGGGAAGGCGTGGACACTAGGTGTGTGCAGTGTGGGTAGTTTTGGTATTCAACAATAAGAACAATGATGATGATAAAAATAATAATAACCATAACCATGGTAAATAATAAATCCAATCAAAATGATAGAACTGGAATCATCTGAATAATGCAAAATATCATAACTGCACTAGGAGTATCTGTAATATTGGTCAATATCATTGAAGTGTCATGATTACATGTAATGACAGTTTTGCAATTCTTCCGTCTTGATATGGAAAGCGCGAAAGACAGAGTGGGAAACAGCAGGTGAATTTTCGTTTGAGACACACATAAAGAGATAAGGGCGACCCAGGACAGAGACCCTTGTCAGAAGGACACCCGCATTGATCATTCTAAGCATTCTGATTGGCTGTGAGACAGTTCCGGTACAATCGGATTGTCTGACGAGGTGCTCCGACAGTGGCACAGGTAAATACATCAGTATTTAAGTAGGTGGTCGGTAAGTGGGTGGGTGGGTGAGAAATCATGAGTGGGATTGTGATGCATTGCATACAGCGTCAGGTAAGGGACCTGGGGTTGGTGGTGGAACTCTGTCTCCCATCTCCCATGGCTTTGTCATGACCTCAATTCTGTTGGGCAAGAGCTACATTTAGCTACCCATTAGCATCCCCTCGATCAATTTCTTAGGAAAACACCCAAGGGGGGGCTAGTGTATCTCTGATTCGATTAGGTAGCCAGTGATAAGTGATCAAAAGAGCACACACTCTACAAATACAGTCTCAACTTACAATACTCTGGCAAACTATGTCATTTGCCATATCAGTTATTGTACATTGTGTTGAACCTAGGTTCAAGAGGGTCGTGTTGAGGAGGACCGCTGAGGGTTGGGCAGAGAAACACTACAGGCTCTTAAGAACAAACTTCTGGGGCCAAGAGTATGGTTTGAGAAACAGCGCACATCTTTTCCAAGATGCATCTGGCTGTGTAAAGATGGTGATGGCGCAGGACTGTCATATAAAATAACCCAAAGCAAACAACAGAATTTAAGGAGATTCTCACAAGCTTGCACATCATCATCCTTGTAATACTCAAGGTCAGTTTTCAATGGTATCCGTAGAACTGTTCTCAAAGAATAAGACAAAGAATGAAAAGGTTCCCTTCTTTCTCTGCCTTTTTGTCTTCCTCACTTTTTTTTCTCTCTCATACGAATGAAGTCAAACCATGGAAGACATGAGACGATATTGGTTGGAGTGGAGACTCGGTCAAAGGGAGGCTAGGTTATCTGCCGTCTACCAAATTCAACGTTCTACGAATGCCTCTCCTCTTCCCTTCTTGGAAATGTAGTTACAAAAATTCTTCCTTTAGAACAACGTTGTGCATGTTAATATTTGTCAGTGGCAGTCATTTGGCACAGGACATTCCGACAAGAACAAAATATTAGTAGACAATCTTTCTGCCTCATCATTAAAAAGGCTTCATGTGGGTCTGTCATAAATATATCCATTCCTCTGTCTTCCCTACTCGCTACTTGATCTTCAACACGGTGAGAGAGAGAAAGACATTAGTGGAAGAAAGAGAGAACCTTCAAGACCATAAATGAAAAAGGTAATTGACCCCACATACTGTAGCTTCTCTTTGTTACATCATTTTTTTTCTTGTATCATTCATGCAGTATTCCACAGGTTTTGTTTGTTTTTTTTGTATTTTTTTCTCTTAAAACTCCACAAATCTAAACAAAGCTGAGCGGATGCAACAAAAGATTCAAGCTTTCATGTTTTGACGAAGTAGAAGTTGTAGAAGAGGAGGAAGCAGCCGCAGAGTAGAAGAAATACTGAAGAAAATGTTTCTGTTCGTGTGTGTGCGCGTGTGTGTGTGCCTGTGTGTATTTGTGCATTTGTTCAATACTTTATCAACTTTTGTGATTCTTCCCTCCTTGGTTGGTTGTTGCGTGGGTGGGTGGGTGTGGATTTGTTTTTTGGGGGGAGAAGGAGAGGGGGAGAACCGGCCTCTACTCCGCTTCTCCTCTACTCCACTTCCCCCTCACCCCCCTGGTGATTTCAGATGCCCTGCCCTCCACCCATCAACCCTTGCTCCTTCCCCAGTTACCCACTCACCACACACAGGTGGAAAGCTCAAAGTCAAGTGATGTCACTATTAACAGTAAACACAGATGATAAAACTCATCAATATTGCCCCCTGCAGGAGAGGGGTGAGGGGGTGGTGGTGGTGTATGTGTGTGTGTGTGTGGGGGAGGGGGGTTACAACTAACGCAACTCCGGTTAGTTCCAAAAACTTTTTTTTTTTTGTTCTTCCTCAGGTTAGAAGTTCTCACGTCTGGGTTGAACCTTGACGTCGTAGCTGTCCTTTCCTTTTCTCCCGGAGGCTTTGCGCGACACAAGGAGAGTAGTATCTCTCCTCTCCAGCCTCCATTTTGAAAAACTAGGTCTAGGAGTTAGGTTTGCTGCCTTGCATCAGAGCTGGGCTGTGTCGTTATTGTGCGGGGGTTGAATTTTCCTAACCCCCCCCACCCCCGTTGCCCGACCTCCCTCTTCATCAGCGGTTGTCCCCTTCCTTTCATCCCCTTTCACCCCTCCGTGGGAAACACCGAGCGGCAGAGGAAACGACAAACGAAAGACAACGGAAAGGAAAGAAAGAATCATGCCTTGGTTTCCCCTGTCGGCAGTTCATGCTCTGGCTTTGTGCTTCCCAAAGCCCTCCTTCCCTTCATCTGCTCTCCCCTCTGTCTCTCGTTCCCCAGAGGCTAGCACCACTCTTCCTCATCCGTCTCGCTGTATGGTTCATGCAAGCCCTTGCGTGGGCCCCTGGGGTGGGGTGGTGGGATCTTGTGGGCCCCGGGATGGGGGGGTCCATGGTGGTGGGAGGAGGGGGAGGAGGAGCGGTAACCGTTGGGAAGGCGTCGTGGCGCGGGGGGCTGGCCGGGGCCGCCGGGGATGGCCGCGCTGAGCGGAGGCGCGTGGCGAGAAGTCCTGGGTGAGGTGCGGTGGGGTTGGGGCTGAGGGTGGGGCTGGGGTAGGGGGTGGGGCTGGGGTTGTGGGTGGGGGTTGCCGACCAGGTGCGGCTGGGGCGGAGGCAGGGGGTGGTTGTGGGGCGGAGGCAGTGGTGGTGGGTGGGTGAGGGGGTGTGGGTTGCCCTGTGGAGCCAGGCTCTGCTCGTAGGCAGGGGGTTCGTGGCGTGGTGGTGGCTCGCGCTCGTAATTGTAGTCCTGGTTATAGAAGCATCCGTCGCTCTCCAGGGAGCCCCCGCTCCCATCTCCCCAATGTGGTGGAGGGTGTCGGGCCTGGCGGGGAGATCCATGGGGGGCAGGGGGAGGCGGGCCCTGAGGGGGCTCGGGGGAGAACCGTCGTGGGGCCGGGGCCGGCAGGCGGCCCTGAGGCAGGACCCCTCCAGGAGGGGTGGCCATGGCTTTACGGACCACAGGGGAGTAGGTGACGTGGGGGCGGGGTGTTGCAGGGGTCTGGGGCAGCTGGCGACGCCCCCGGCGCGGGGTACTGGTCCCCGAGGTGGAGGGGACGGGACTTCCGCTCACCGAACTACTGCCCTACACGAAAAGTGAAACAAGGCAAATAAAAAAACCACCACATTTCACACGGAAAAAGAGATTGAGAGGAGGAGGGGGGTGGCGGACACCGAGATGGAGCAGATAAGAGTGAGAGAGAACAACAGACCACGAGCAACAATAGAGTTGAGAAACCAGTTGTGTGAGAGACGAGGAGGGAAAGAAAGAAAATAAAAAGACATTGAGAAGCAACACAGCGCAGGATGTGACAGAGTTGGTTGCAGAAGGGCAAGCAGAGAGAAGCAACATGGCACGCGGAAGGAGAGAGAGAAAACACAAAAATATAAGAGGAGAAAAGAGGGAGGGGGAGTTGATATCTGGAAAACGTTGATACTCTTAGACCCTTATCTCCATATTTGATAAGATTCCCTGTATCTTGTACTTCATATTTTTATATTTTAATTGCTACCCAGAGTGCTGTACTGTACCAAACTGCAATTTTACCACTGTGGGACAAAGGATTATCTTACCCGTGTTAATAATTGATAAATACTGTGTTGAATGGAGGACTAAACTCTCATTAAACACCTGTGTACACTGAATTTCAGAGACAGCCAGCATATGGCAAATACATGACAGAAGGCTGATCTTTTCTTTTAAATGTGAAGCAGTCCACCTTAAATAGACTAATCATGAACATACCTAAAAGGCATCTTCTTGTCAGGGCTCTAGAGAACCTACGTGGTCATTATGCGTGTGCGTGTAGCGTGTATGTGTGTATGTTATAGCAGCAATTTCATTTTTCATGGGGTGAAGCGTGAATAATGATCCATACGTTACTGTAACTGTTAAAAAAAGTTATTTGGAAATATGAGGGGGGAAACGAAAAAAGTTATCGACTCTGTTCCTCAAATCATTCAACATCATTCAAACATCTAACTACCGTATTTTTCGGACTATAGGGCGCACTTAAAAGCCTTTATTCTTCTCAAAAAACGACACTGCGCCTTATAATACGAAGCGCCTTATATATGGATTAATTATTTTGTTTACTGACCTCTAAGCGATTTTTGTGTGGTACAAGGCACTAAATAAAAATGTTTTAGTACGACTTTGGTCAACTACAAAGCCGCACCGCTTGCAGCATTACGGCTACCGAAACCATGAGTGTCGCGGAGTAATACATACTGCGCTTCACCATAATATTATTCGACTGATTTATCTTACTGTTTTTTTCCGCTTAATGCGCCTTATAGTCCGGTGCGCTTTATATATGAAAAAAGATCGAAAATAGACCATTCATTGACAGTGCGCCTTATAATCCAGTGCGCCCTATAGTGCAAAAAATACGGTACCTCTACTGGGATGCTAGGGTGTGGGGCTGGTAATCAGCTCAAATCGGTTGTTTCAACATAAGGAACACCCTATTTCCCTGAGGAGGGAATGTCCCTGTACTTGCTGTACGTCATTCTGGATAAGAATGTCCACATGTAAACAGACCGGTGTGTGTGTGTGTGTGTGAACTCGCACACACATGAAGCCCACCTGTCTGTGCGTCATACACTCCCTGCCCTCGCTGGGAGACCTGGACCAGCGGCGATCCCGCTCCCGCTCGTGGTCTCTGTCTCGGGAATGTCTGTGACCGTACTCGCCGCGCTCGCGGTCAGGCACGTATCTCTCCTTGTCGATGGAACCGTGGTGGTGGTGGTGATGGTGGTGGTGCTTGCGGTCTTTCGGCCGCCCCCTGTCGCGATCTCGGTCCTTCTCTTTAGGCGGTAGGTCACCTGACTGCGTGGTCGTGCTCAGGTCTGTGCCCAACCCTGTCAAACAAGTGGTCAGCATGGTTATCGGGGTGTCACTGTGCACGCACATGCGTGTGTGTGTGTGTGTGTGTGGGGGGGGGGTTCCTCTCTCTCTGACCTGTGTCTGCATCAGTGTACCGACTAAGAGACCTCTCGGAAGCTCGGTGACTCCGGTCTCGTCGATGGTGCCCATGTCTCGGGACTCCGCCCTCCTCCGGAATGACCCGCTCCATGACGTAGTCATCAGACCCGCCCCTGTCCCTCTGGCCCCTCCCAGTTCTGCCGTGGCCCAGGGAGGAGGCGGAACGTTTCATGGGACTGTTGTCTGTGATACTCTGGGAGGGAGAGAGAGAGAGAGAGAGATGTGAAAAGAGAGAGACAGGGAGAGAGAGATGTGGAGAGAGGAGAGAGATGTGGAGAGAGAGATGTGGAGAGAGAGGAGAGAGATGTGGAGAGAGAGAGATGTGGAGAGAGGAGAGAGATGTGGAGAGAGAGAGATGTGGAGAGAGGAGAGAGATGTGGAGAGAGAGATGTGGAGAGAGAGATGTGGAGAGAGGAGAGAGATGTGGAGAGAAAGGAGAGAGAGAGATGTGGTGAGAGAGAGATGTGGATAGAGAGGAGAGAGAGATGTGGAGAGAGTGGAGAGATGTGGAGAGAGAGGAGAGATGTGGAGATTGGAGAGATGTGGAGAGAGTGGAGAGATGTGGAGAGAGAGATGTGGAGAGAGTGGAGAGAGAGAGAGATGTGGAGAGAGTGGAGAGAGATGTGGAGAGAGAGAGATGTGGAGAGAGTGGAGAGATGTGGAGAGAGAGATGTGGAGATTGGAGAGATGTGGAGAGAGTGGAGAGATGTGGAGAGAGAGATGTGGAGAGAGTGGAGAGAGAGAGAGATGTGGAGAGAGTGGAGAGAGATGTGGAGAGAGAGAGAGAGATGTGGAGAGAGTGGAGAGAGAGAGATAGAGATAAAGAGAAATAGAGTTTTTGTACCAAGTATATAGGCAAATGTTATTATGGTTGTCTGAGGGACCGTGGATTTGTGCCTTTGACACCAGTGTGATGGATTGAGCGATGGCTAGATTATGTGTTTTTACAACAGGGTGTAGCTCCTCACAGTCAGAAGTACACACACACAAACCCTGAACATCCACACACAGACGTATGAATTCATGATTCAGTCATGCTGCCACAGGCAGAAGAGATAAAAAGAAGAAAAAAAGAAGAAAATGATGAAAAGTGGAAACAGTAGAAAGATAAGAACAGCAAGGAAAAATATTTATTGAAGGTAAAAAGTCAATTAGGCTAGGGCAATGGGCCATGCCTGACATGCAACCAGAACTTTCTCGGTAAACGAAAAAAAAAGAAGAAATCAAATGGGTTAGTAGCCCCACAAACCACCCTTATCTCCACCCTCTCAACCTACCCCCAACCATCCCCTTTCTGGTGTTACATTGCAGGCCACACAACCAATGTTACTATCCACTGCATGGATCATCAGCGTGCGTCTCTCCACAGCCATGCAGGCACCCAAGGACCGTCCACTGACCCCCCCTCCCACCTCTGGAACATTCTGGAACGTCAGGACAGAACACTGTAGCAGGCTTGTTCAGTGCCAGTTCCCCAGGACACCAGTGTCTGCCTGCCTTCCCTCTGTCATGCAGCCTATATCTGTCTGCTTGGTTTGATCAAAGCGGTGGTTAGAACACCAGCAGACAGGGTAGCCCATGAGGATCAGTACTGAGTATACTCTTGAATGTACATTCACGCAGACACACACACACACACACACACACTCTCTCTGTGTTTCTCTCTCTCAGGCGTGAACAAAAACACGATCACCATTTCTTCACATGCAGGGGATTAGGTGCTGAGGACAGTGCAGAGCAGAACAGCAACAGGGGACGCAGCAGCGCACTGATGACATCAGCGCAGAGCAGAACAGCAACAGGGGACGCAGCAGCGCACTGATGACATCAGCGCCGAGCAGAACAGCAACATGGGACGCAGCAGCGCACTGATGACATCAATAAAACACAGGTATGGAACACGCAATAGAAACAGCTGAGGAGAGAGAGACAGAGAAAAAGAGCGAGAGAAGAGAGACAGAGAAAGAAAGAGAGAGAGTGAGAGAGCGAGAGAGACAAAAAAGAGAGAGAAAGAGGGAGACCAATTCCAAATCCAGCTGTAGTCTGGATGCTGAATGCAGCTCAGGAAGTGCAGATCTGTGATATACTGTATGTAGGTGATCTCCCAGCCAATCAGAGAGGGTGACCTTGAGCTCCACCACATGGTTCACAGTATGGAGACTGGAGGTTCATGGGCTGCAGGTTAAAAGCTTATGGGGCGGGGGTTAAACTGATCTGAATTAGAATTGGAGCCAGTGGGAGTAGTGGGAGTAGTGGCAGTTTCACATTACTCCCACTACTGAAGAAAGACATCTTACTGTAATGTGTGGACAAACACAATGGTGAACACATTCAGGCAGTAGAGCCCAAGTAAGTGGAAGACAAGGGAGAATGTGTTTTGACTCAAAGAAAAGAACAGAAAAGGAGGTGTAGTAAACTGAGGAGAAAAGATGGAGACAGCGAGCCCAAGAGACGAGAGACAGAAAGACTGAGATATGTATAGAGAGGAAAACACAGAGAGAGAAAAAGAGGCACTGACTGAGGCAGACAGAGGCAGACAGAGGCAGACAGAGAGAGAGAGAGACACGTTCAGACACAGAAAGACAGCCAGAAAGAGACAGAGACACAGCCAGAGAGACAACCAGACAGCCAGAGAGAGAGACAGCCAGCAAGAGAGAGACAGCCAGAGAAAGAGGCAGCCAGAGAAAGAGAGACAACCAAGGACACACACAGGCAGAGAGAGAGACACTGTCAGAGAGAAACAGCCAGAAGAGAGAGACAACCAGAGAGACAGCCAGAGAAAGACAGACAGTCAGACACACACACAGACAGAGACAGCCAGAGAAAGAGAGACAACCAGGGACACACACAGACAGAGAGAGACAGACAGAGAGAGACAGCCAGAGAGAGAGACAGCCAGAGACACACAGTCAGAGAGAGACAGAGAGACAGCCAGAAGAGAGAGACAGCCAGAGAGAGAGACAGCCAGAGACACACAGTCAGAGAGAGACAGAGAGACAGCCAGAAGAGAGAGACAGCCAGAGAGAGAGACAGCCAGAGACACACAGTCAGAGAGAGACAGAGAGACAGCCAGAAGAGAGAGACAGCCAGAGAGAGAGAAAGATAGCCAGAGACACGCAGTCAGAGAGAGACAGAGAGAGACAGTGTTTCTTTCATAGAATTGTAGCTTTTGTATGTGCCCTGAGTTGTCTTGCAGAAGTTGACTTGGAGATTACCATTTGACTGATGATCTGCAGGACTGGTGTTGTGTCCTGAGGAGGACCAGGCTTAAAACAAACAAGCCATACAAACAGGCTTCCACGAGAACATTCTTGAATGACATTTATTCTGATTGATGTACTATGATTGTGTGAAGACTGATACTGTGAACTGATGTAATAAAACGAGGTACCAGAGAGATGTGGGCCAGATCAGATTTGGGATTGCCATAAGCACATCTCTGCTGGTCTCCTCATGAGTATATTTTAGACCTTTGTCTCCTTTCTTGTGCGCATATAGATTTAGTTTGAATCTAACAGACAGCCAGAAGAGACACACAGACAGAGAGAGACAGCAAGAAGAGAGACAGCCAGAGAGAGAGAGACAGAGAGAGAGACAGAGAGAGAGAGGCAGCCAGATACACAGAGAGAGACACAATCAGAGAGAGACAGAGAGAGACAGCCAGAAACACACACAGCCAGAGAGAGACACAGTCAGAGAGAGACAGAGAGAGAGACAGCCATAGAGTGAGACAGCCAGAGAGAGACACAGTCAGAGAGAGACAGCCATAGAGAGACACAGTCAGAGAGAGACAGAGAGAGACAGCCATAGAGTGAGACAGCCAGAGACACACACAGCCAGAGAGAGGCACAGTCAGAGAGAGACAGAGAGAGAGACAGCCATAGAGTGAGACAGCCAGAGAGAGAGCCAGAGACACACACAGCCAGAGAGAGACACAGTCAGAGAGAGACAGCCATAGAGTGAGACAGCCAGAGAGAGAGCCAGAGACACACACAGCCAGAGAGAGACACAGTCAGAGAGAGACAGAGAGAGAGACAGCCAGAGAGAGAGCCAGAGACACACACAGCCAGAGAGAGACACAGCCAGAGACACAGTCAGAGAGAGACAGCCATAGAGTGAGACAGCCAGAGAGAGAGCCAGAGACACACACAGCCAGAGAGAGACACAGTCAGAGAGAGACAGAGAGAGAGACAGCCAGAGAGAGAGCCAGAGACACACACAGCCAGAGAGAGACACAGTCAGAGAGAGACAGAGAGAGAGACAGCCAGAGAGAGAGCCAGAGACACACACAGCCAGAGAGAGACACAGCCAGAGACACAGTCAGAGAGAGAGACAGCCAGAGAGTGAGACAGCCAGAGAGAGAGCCAGAGACACACACAAAAAGAGAGAGAGATGAAGAGGGTCTGTGGCGGGGAGACAGGGTACATACACTGAGGTTATTTCCACGTTGCCTCCCTTTCCTCCGCTGCTGTATGAGCACAGAGAAGACACACACACACACACACACAAGCAACACACACACAAACACGCACCCACACACAAACATGTTGAACAGGTAGGGCACACATGGCGCACAGATCAGACAAAACAATAAAAAGAGAAAGGAGGGCAAAAAAGGGGCATGGATTGCCAGCAAAACAAACACATGATTGGAAGCACGCGAGAGAGGGATTTGAACAGAGGGGGAGATATGTGGGCGAGGGAAACCCCAAAAAGAAAGGAAGTGAGAGGAGGGAGAGAGAGAGGGAGAGAGAGAGAGAGAGAGAGAACCTGGTTAGACACGGAAGCGGGCCATGAGGGTGGGGAGGGGGGGAGGGGTGGGGGCTGGGGGGCACTTACCACAGCAGCCAACAAACACTGGGTGGAGGGGAGGGGAGGGGGGGGGGTGGGCGAGAGTGTTATAGACAGGATCACCACGGCAACATCACCATCTAGTTATTAACACGCTGCAGAGATCGTGACGACAGCACCTGTCGAAAGCCACAAACACCGCACAGCAGCGATACGTTCCGCAGGGCGCAGGGTGTGTTCCGGGGAATCACATTTTTTATTCGCGTGCGGAAGAATCCCCCACCCGCCCCCCAACACACACACGCACTCGGTCCTGAATCTCTCTAACGAAACGACAGACAACTTTGTTTCAACCTGGTTCTGTCCACTGTATCTGCTCTGTCTCTAACCGTTCAACCCTGAAAACACTCAAAATCAACAAGTGGATTGTTAAGACAACAAGATGTCAGATAATACTACAAGCTGGGATGCACTGGATCCCACTGCTTCCAAACCTGGTTGAAACAAATTCCCTGCATTTACGTAAAGTTATCTCTGGACCCCCGGACCCTTAAAAAGGAGGGAAGGAAAGACTGATGAAGAATGAATAAAATATTGAGTTTAGTGATATTTCTCATAAAGACAAACAGTAGGTGTGTGAGAGAGATCAGGGACTTCAGAGAGGCGACGGTGAGTGTTTGTGCTTCATGAGTGTTTGTTTGTTTTTTTTGTGCGTGTGTGTGTGTGTTCTGACAACCACAGGACTCACCAGGGCATGAGACACTATAGCAGGGATGCATGTGTTTCAGATAAGAGAGGACAACCACAGTTCCACACCTCTATGCACTGAGACATGGGCAGGGAGGAGGGTGGGCAGGGGGGAGGGGAAGAAGGGAGGAGGTGGGACAGGATGAATGGAGGAGGGGAAGAATTGAGGAAAGGAGGGAGGGAGGAAGGTAGATAGGACATGAGGAATGTAGGAAGGAGAGGAGGGACACATGACAGAAATATGTTTTTTTGGGGGGGAATAGTTTTACATAAAGGTACACAAAGGTTAAATATGTTATTTGGCCAGTTTGTTCCCCTATTTCATTCATGTCATGTTGTGGATTGTTGGGCAGTATCTATAGAATCAGCAGACTGAGGAACAGCTTCTTCCCCAGAACTGTGACACTCCTGAACTCCACTAGACCCCGCCCCCCTATATAACCCCCGCCCCCCCATAGAACCCCCGCCACCCTATAATTGCACATTCTGTTTGTTCATTTTGCACCGCCTGCATAATTGAGTTGTTATTTACATCTGTTCATTTTGCACATCTGCTCATTGCATCATTTGCACTAACTGTACATACATGCAACCCTGTAATTTCTGTTTAATACTGTAGCATTTTGTACTATACAGCTGTACATTTGTCTCAAATCACTTTAATCTGTACATACCCTGTATATTCTGATAATGCTGTTCATACTGTGTATATTCTGAGTATACTTATATTTATTATATTCTGTGGTGATAACTGTTTTGCACTTATGGTTGGATGCTAACTGTATTTTGTTACCCTGTACTTGTACCTGTGTAATGACATTAAAGTTGAATCTAATCTAATCAAATTTAATCTAATCAACATTTACCATAGAACAACTGTCAATTTACATCCAAAATCCACAAATATTCCAGATTACAGCATATGTGTCTATACTTTTATTGCCTCACTTCAACTACTCTTATTCCCTTTAATACAGTATGTGCTTTAAGACAAATGACATTGTGTCCTTGAGCAAGGCACTTCACCCTACTTGCCTCTGGGGGAATGTCCCTGTACTTGCTGTAAGTCGCTCTGGAGCATCGGCTAAATGACTAGATGTAAATGTTAGACGTAAGGAAGGAAGCAAGTTTGGAACTCTGGATCTCCTTACTGAGGTAGATGGTGGAAGGACAGTGAATCTGAAGTGGGAGAAAGCAGGAGAGGGATGTAGGAGGAAGGGAGAAAGGAAGGAAGGAAGGAAGGAAGGAAGAGGGGATGAGGGTGCTCACTTGGTTGTCGCCTGGGAGGCGGGGCATGGAAGCGGCCCTTCCGTGGCCTTCCATTGGCTGATAGTGCTCAGTATCCGAGTAACCGTCCCGCCCCATCTCTCTCATCTCTACCGTCTGCAACACAGAGCGACAGTGCAGGCGTGATTGCCATGGAAACGACACAACTGAGGATGGGGGGGGGGGGGGGGGGGGGGAGATGGAATAAGGCTAGTAATCAGAATGTTGCCGTTTTGATTGCTGGCCATGAAAAATTAGGTTGTGTCCTTGGGAAAGGCACTTCCCCCTACCTGCCTCAGGGGGAATGTTCCTGTACTTGCTGTAAGTTGCTCTGGGTAAGAGGGTCTGCTGTGGTGGGGATTGGAGGTGAGGTAAGGTAGGAATACTGAGACCAGCGGTTTTGTGGGCGGGTCTTTATACCTGTTTCTTAGCACATTGCACACAGCACACATGGCTAAGCCTATTTCAGAGGAGGTCAAAGGGGGGGGGGGGGGGAGACCCTGCGGATGGACCTTGAGCTGGGCGTGGGCCTGGAGTTAGCACGGGGGGTGGGGGGTGGGGGGGGGGGGGGGTGGGGGGGGGAGCCCAGACCTGGGTACGCTCATGAGTTCACAAGGTGAGCGAGAATGAGACGGTGGCGAGAATGACACGGTATGGGATGGCCAGGGTACCACCCCACCATGCAGGGAACGAGAAGGTTTCAGAGGAGACGGACTTTCAGAAGATACACCGAGAGAAACAGAATGCAGGCAGCGCAAGTCGACAACAGACAATGCTAGGCATGGCATGGACACAATGGAACGGGGCGGGGTGAGGGCAGATCAAGTTTATCTGCGGGAGAGGGGAGGGGCGGGGGGGGGGGGGGGGGGTTGAAACCATTGTTTACTGGAAGTTGAAACCATTGATTGGCCAAGGTTGCTCCTGGGTCTGCCGTCACTTCTTGAATCCTACAGCTTGTCACGTCGGCGTGATCTATAAATATAACGCTTCATTTCCACATTGCCTACAGTCCGTGCTTATCTACCGGTGACTCAACTGGTCTACTCAAATATTTCTAGAGGGGAGGGAGTTAGGCGGAACTATCACTATAATATTCCTGTCAGGTAATAGGTGTGTCTGGTGATGCGGTTGCAAGTGTGCTGGTTTACCTGTGAGTCGTCCAGGCGGTCCTCGGGCGGCGCCTCTGGGCTCCAGCTGCCAGCTTTCTGGGACATCTCCTGGGCCCGAGCTGTCACCCATGACTGGCTCTCTGGGACCCCCCCCTCCACTGGCCTATGGCACACACACAGTCACACACCCCTCCGACAGCCAAGGACACATACTTACATTTCCATTTATTCATTTAGCAGACGCTTTTATCCAAAGCGACTTACAAGAGAGAGCTTTACAAAAGAGCTTCAGTCACTGAGCATAGCAACTTGATACACCCCAACATAGCGGGCATCTAGATTACAAAACATTCATCATGAGAACCAATAAGTGCCAAGGGAAGAACTATAAGGGCATTCAGCTGAACATTGCCTGCCTAACTGCCTAACTGTGGCATACATACTTGACACACCCTGGTGACACAGGCTCAAACACACCTTCAGCCGGCATCGGTCATTGTTTTACAAGCCCATGTGAATTCGTCAGCTATCTATGCACATACGTCTCATACTGTGTGGCAGCTGTATGCCCTGCTTGAATGAGATGAGCCTTTATCGCCTTTATAAAGGCACTGAGGTGGGGATGCTGTCATCCAGTTGAAGGAAAACCTATGTTATTGTTTAATTTGACTGTTCCACATACACTTTATTACCAAAAGTATTTGGTCACCCATCCAAATGATCAGATGGATGGGTGACCAAATACGTTTGGTAATATAGCGTATAATATATTCAAAAGTATTGTGGAACAATATCTATTATAACCGCAAGATGCTAAAGTGTGACCATGCTCAGTGTGACTGGGAAAAAGGCCAGAACTTGATCTGTAAACAGGCTGTAAAAGGTGCAGCTCCAGAAGGAACAGTGCCTATTATACAGATATCAACTTTCAAGTTAATATAAGACAGAAATAATATTCAGACCCAAAATATATTATAGTTTCACTGTAAGAATGCAATGTGACGATTAGTAACTTCACCACTGATACAGGAGCTAGAATTGGCACATGTTGGTGATTATTGTATGATTACGTGCAATACCCTGTAATATTCTTTACGTACAATAAATGTCTATATGTCTCTCACTTCACAATCGAGACAGGAACCACTTCAATTAAACTTGTACTGACTTATTTTTTTTGGTCAATTATTGTTTTATTCTTATTACCCTGCCTTTCCCCCTGGGGGACAGATAAAGGTTTTCTTATCGTATCTTTCTTATCTTAGAATAAAACAGTGTTTTTAAAAGAATTTGTCAGTCTGATCCTGGGACCACGCTCACTGTTTTTTGGATGTTGTACTTGTCGTATTGAAGTCCAAAAAAAACACAAAACTTTGAGCTCTGCTTCTCTGGACTTGGAAGATTTCCCAACTCTGGACTTCACACCATAATTGGACATAATGATTTCTCACTCCGACATCACTATTATTCACCACCACCAGAGGATACAATATTCAGAACTTTTGGGACCCAAAAACCTTTATCAAAATTCACACGACAGCACAAAGGGCGCATTTGAAACTTAAGACATGTTGACTTAATGTCTGCCAGAACATGAACCTCTGCCCAGAGGCAGATATTCACAGGAGGTGGGGGGTCCCACCTCCATCCCTGTCTGGCCGCAGGGAGAGAGAGAGAGAGCGAGAGACAGAAAGAGAGAGAGAGAGGGTGGAGGAAAAGGAGAGGAGAGAGGGTTTCTAAAAGAGGTGGTGGTGGTTGGATATTACTCACAGGCTGTTGACGGGGTCTGTCGTCTGGGATGGCGGTAGGCTGTTGAGGCCTGGACCCCCGTCGGGGGTTGGGGACGGAGGCTCCACGCGCTGAAACAGTAATGGCGTTCGATTCTGTGTGAGATACAACATGGCCGCCAGCTATCAGGCAGACTAACAGGAGATGCGGGAAAGGAGGGAGGAGGTCAGGAACGAGGAAAAGAGAGGTTAGGACGAAGTGAGGGGGGTGCAGAATGAGGAGAGGTAGAGCGGGGAGAGAAAGAAAATGGGTTTCGGCAGTACAGGGGGGGTGGACGGGAGTAGCCAGGGGGCACTCTGGGAGTTGAAGTCCTTTTGTGGATGGATCATGCCCATGGATCTCTGACTTCCAGATCAGTCGGTGAGTGACAGATTCGACTGGGAACAGCTCTCCCCGCATTCAATGACTTCGTGGGTGACCGTTTGGCTGCCACCTTGCTTCCTAATCCCTGATTTCCGATTACAGTGAACCCTCGTTTTTCACGGGGGTTACGTTCCAAAAAGAACCCGTGATAAATGAAATCCGTGAAGTAGAAACCTTTAATATATTTTTTTTACAATTATTATACAATTAAATAATCTATTATATATTAAAACCAAAGAACAAACCCTTTTTACAGGCCCAAGCATTTGTTTAACAAATAAAGGTACTGTATCCTGTAAACCGCAACTTTATTGATGCACAGGTTTGTGTTGGAGAGACTGTTTAGCCAATCAGAATGCAGAACACAATGCAAATCCGTGAAGTAGCGAAACCGTGAAAAGTGAACCGTGATATAGCGAGGGTTCACTGTATTTCAAATCAAGGTTGTTGCTCTCTAGATATCATAAGGATCGTAAGGCCTGCGGCAGCCAATCGGTCACCTTCAATGAAGCGACCTGGAAATGACAGTAGGTGCAGTAAAACAGTCCATTGGTTGAGAGCAGACCAGGGGGAGGGACTTAGGAAGCTGAACAAGGCACTACAAGATGCAAGGCCAACACAGAGGTGTAGCGTACGGGACACATTTCAGGCATCTTCACCCAGTCATCGAGCGAACGGTGGAACAACAGGAGGGAGAGTAAGAAAAGAAATAGGAGGACGAAAACAGATGATGGATCCAGAAAGGAGGACGATCATGAGGACTAGGGGATTTGGGAGGTAAAACAGGAGGGAGATAGCGCCGGAAGGATGAAAAGAACCTGCGGTGAGACGTACAGAAACAAGGTCTCCGAAACATCCTGCACAGCGTTGTTCTGTCATGCCGTTTTTAGTTTTTTTGAACCCCTACATTCCAGCCCTGAGAAGACTTCAGAAGGACCAGCGTGTTCAATGTACAGCAATATGTGATCCGTGCATCTTACGTGCTTTAAGTGGATGGATAACAGAGACTTTCCCTCATTCGCAGCAACCGAACGGTTATTAGTCCACAACATGGCCATTTTGGCTGACGGGCAAAACATCTCTGCGGTATTCCTCCCCTTTGTGGCCCTAGCACAGGGGTAGGCAACCTTGGTTCGAGACAGCCACAGTCCTGAAGGCTTTAGATGTTTACGAATGCGTCATTATGAGGCTTCCACAGAGCTTGATGACGACCCGTTCGTTAGAATCAAGTGTGCTGGAGCAGGGAAACATCTAAAACCGTCAGGACTGTGGTCCTCGACATCCAGGGTTGCCTACCCCTGCACTAACAGGACATGGAACATTGCCATTTCCTGTTCCGGGACAGAGCTCCTGCGACCCTCAACACATCACATGCCTGAGCCTGGGAAACTCTACCTGCACCCATGCACGGCATCAACATTCCTATGGAATAGGAGTAGCGATGTCCTTTGTCTATCCAGCATCAAATGTTGTCAAATGTGGAAACAGCTCATGATGACATTCGCGAGACTTTTGCAAACGTGAAGAAAGAAAAAAGGAAACATCCGGGAGGGAGCGTGTGCACACGTGGTCAACCACTCCTCTTCTCTTGCCCACTTGCAAGCAGGAGGCAGGCAACAGCCAAGCAGAGGCTGGGCCAGGGGGGCCAGGTGGAGGGGGAGAGGCGTAGAGAGGAGGGGCGGGCGGGCGTGGAAGAGCGGAGGTGGGGGCGGTGCTGATGAGGCAGAGGCATGTGGCGGTGGTGTGGGGGAAGGGGGGGTGGGGGAAGGGGGGTGGGGGGTGAGGCAGAAGTAGGGGCAGTGAGGAAGAGTTGGAGGGTGAGAGGCATAAAGGGGGTGGGGGGGAGTGGCGGTGGACTGACGAGGGCGGCGGCAGAGATGCGGATGGGGGTGCAGAGAGGAGAGAGCATCTTGCAGGATGGCTCAGCAGGCGATGGGAGTGTGCGTTGGAGCGTTGTGGGTTGTGTCGTCCGTAAGCCAGGAACGTGAGCGCATGGTAGTTACAACACATTGCTTTGGCCCCAACCAAACGCGGGTTGTGTGAATGACGGTTTATCATGACAGAACAGGAAGTTCTCTCAGAAACAAGACGTGCTCTCTGGGTGTGTCTCATGCAGCCATGAGTACATCCACAACAGCGTAGGGACAAAGAGGGCAGCAAGAGGAGGGGTGGACTTTGCTTTCTAAAGTCTACAGCTCTTCAATGTGTTTGTGGGATTTCCAACAAATTCAAAATGGTGGCAAATTGTTTTTGGGCCAAAAAAATATGTTTTTAGGAATGAAAATGAAAAAAACGTGGATACATCAAATACTTTTTAATAACCTTGTTTTCACTTTTAAAATATTTCTTTCAGATGAAACGTGTTACAAATACTTTCATTGTGCTACAATGTGTTCAGTTTCACAGTTTGACCACCAAAGGGATAGACACGACTATAGAAACACAAGATGATTTCCATAAAGATGAAGGAAAGCTACAGGAAGACTACAGTGCAAACACAGGCCAGGTCAAAAGTCCAGGACTACAATCCACGGCTACAGTCAAGGGCTACAGGCATAAGGGAAGGGATTCATTAGGCAAGGAGAGGAATACAACATTTAAAGTATTCTGGCAAGGAAAGCATAGCAAGAGCCAGACATACTGCCTTTGAGAACTGTGACAATAACAAATCTGTACCCACACAAACATATTGAACCCAATTAGGTTTGGGAGCGTGTTCTGCACAGTATTTACATTATAGTAGTCAACATTCTTAACCTGAAAACAAACAAACAAAAAGGATCCCGCTCTTTAGCAAAAAACGGTTGTGGTAAAAACAATCAAACAAGCATATGGGTGATAAGAAATCACTGCTGCTACTGTAAACTTGCTACTTCCTTCCTCTACCTCAAATACGTTGTCGTTTTTAGACCAGCAGAGGGCTTAGGATCCCGACCTTGTGGAAGTTACCCTGAAATTAAAATGTCCTCGGTCTCTAACACTCTTTCCATCTGATCCGTACGCCCCTCAAATTCATTTTTAACGAACCGTATTTGGAAAGAGGTCTCCGTACCGAAATAAACCCCAAATCAATTTGACACAGGTCGCTATCCCTGGAACTTAGCTTGTCAATGCAGGTGGGCTAGTTGTCACTTGTCACAGCTCAGGCCAGTGTGCGGAAGGGCTAGCAGCCTAAGTGTCAACTCAGTCAGCCTCGGGGCTAAAGATGCTAGCAGGCTGTGTGTCCCCTAGTGACTGCAGTACCTGCTCCTCGCGTAGCGCCTGCGAGCGCTTGGCCTTGCTCTGCCGGTAGTACTCCATGATCATCATAGCAGCGTAGATCTTCCCCACCGTCAGGTCTGTCGCTGCTGAGAGAGGGACAAGTTACCCTGCACGATTAGACGGTTACGTATGGGACCCTGAGCGAGAGGGATGGGAGAGGGGGACAGGCATGCGACACAGCACGTCCAGTCCGCACGCAAACACACGCGCACGGCTAGTCTAAACAAGCGCTCGCGCGCGCACACACACACACACACAAGCACAGAGCCGGTAGTCTTTTCACAAGCAGACTGTTTCCAAAAAAATGACCCTGTTACATTTAGAGCTTGGATATGTCTATGATACTGGATACTTTCATATAATTTTTTTTCAGAGGTTTCTATTTAGAAAACACTGAATTGTCATTCATGTCAAATGAGACCAAAGGCCACTTTATTGTGTGAATTCAAGGTCCTGGCAGTAAACTGAGAGCTACCCAACAATTCCAAAATGGCTGTTTTGATGCTGTTTGGCATTCTGAAGAGCAGAAAGAGTTCCCCTCTACCTCTTAATAGTAGCTGGGAAGAGGGTTTGGTAGCAACCCTGAAATCGGTCGACAGGAAAGAGCTTCAGAATGTGAAAAAGACTTAAAACAGTCCCAGAGACGAGCCAGGGTTCCACTCAAATCCTCACGGTAAAATGGACGACAGTCTGTCAAGAGAGGGCATTCGCAAGCACTGTGCTACAGTAGGGACCGTGTCTGTGTCGCCTTTCACCCCGGAAGGTTAAGCAGCTGCTCGTCAGCGTCATTTCAACACGGCTGACCGTCTCCATAACCGTGAGAAGGAGCGCGACGCACACCCAGGCCAATCTGGTCCCATCGGCAGCGAGAGTGAGAAGCACCACAGAGAACCGGTCTAGATCGTTCTACCATACACCTCATGCTTTCTGCAAACCACGACCATGTATGCAACTCGTGCTTTGGCACCCGTGCATGTTATCGAAACTGCGCACAAACATTGTGGGTTTGGATCGAACTTTACCTAGCGAAGCACAGCCCAGTCTAAGAGCTACTGTACAGTATCAACCCTGGAGTGAAAAGACTTCTATAGAGAGTTGGTCTATAGGTAGGCACCCCCTGAACTCAGGCACAGAGAGCTGGACCCCCAGGGAGGGGGCTGCTGTGGGGGTGGGGAAGCTGAGGAGGGGGTCCAGCCGTGGAGGGCTGGTGTGATGGCTGGAGAAGGGTTGGCATGGGGAGTTTGTGTGCGTGTGAGTGTAGATGCTAGACGAGTCATGTAGATACGGTAGGTGCTGCGGTAAGGCTGGGCGTCGGCAAATGAAGAGGTAAACTGGTGTGTTTTGAACCCCGTTCTACGTGGGTTTTGGGCGTGCCTGAGTGTGTGCGTACGTGTGGGAAAAGCTGATTGGATACGGTTACTAAAGAGTTTCCTCTCGGGGGAAGCTAATAGCCGACACGTTACTAACTGCCATGGTAAGAGTTGGTTGGTTTTGGGGGGAGTGTGTGATGACGGAGGCAGTGTGGAGTGTGTGGAGAGGGCAGCTGTGCCTGCTGTCTCAGAGGGTGCAGCAGTGAAAGAGATTGGCTGAGAGAAGCTGTCCTCAGGTGGCGTGAAGAGACAAGACGCCGGCGCTCGCGTCAGCGGTCAGGGCGTGTCACGGTGGGCGCGCTCCGAGCCGCTCTGCAACTTACACTTGTGCGGCGTGACCAGCAGGTCCAGGGTCTTCTGGGAGAGGTTGGGCCAGATCGCCATCATCTCCTTCCGCAGCTCGGCATCCATCTGGTGTTTGTCCACGCCGCCTGCACGCACGCCATACCACGCACGCCATACCACGCACGCACGCCGTACCACACACGCACGCCATACCACACACGCACGCCATACCACACACGCACGCCATACCACGCACGCACGCCATACCACGCACGCCATACCACACACACACGGCATACCACACACGCACGCCGTACCATCCACGCACGCCATACCACGCACGCGAAAACATGCAGGCGAGCGCACGCACACATCGCACACACGGCGGGCGCACGCACAAGCACGCACGTACGTGTAGTAACACGTATGGACACAGAAACACATCAATACAAATAATGACAGTGCCAAAGAGGGGGGACGAACAACACAAACACAAAAATACTTTGAGTTAATGGTCGCAAGCCTGTACGCATCCTGCAAAGTTCTGATCTTTGGTATAATCTGAAACACGGAGGAATACTACTAGGATGCAACCACATCAAATCCGACTACCAGTAATACATCTGATCGAGTGATACAGTCGAGCCGTTTTCGTTTCGTTTACTACAATCTACTCCTTCGAATCCACAGAAGGGAAACGGAATTGGTCCCTTAGACCTTGAGGGTGTAACTCTACCACCCAGAGACTGTTCTGAGGATGAGTGCGCTAGAGCAGTGGTTCTCAACCCTGGTCCTCAGGGCCCACTGTCCTGCATGTTTTAGATGTTTCCCTGCTCCAACACACCTGATTCAAATGAATGAGTCCTTATGAAGCTCAGCAGAAGCCTGATAATGACAACTCATTTGAATCAGGTGTGTTGGAAGGGGAAAACATCTAAAACATGCAGGACAGTGGGGGCCCTGAGGACCAGGGTTGAGAACCACTGCGCTAGAGGCAGGGCTGTACTTGACAGACAGAAGGAGAGGACGAGGCCAGAGGAGGGAGGACAGGACGCAAACACAGCGAGAACAGCCCGGAGCGGCCAGCGGCTCTGCTCTGCTCTAGGTGGGGTGGGGGGGAGACAAGAAGGAGAAGAGTCGGTGAAAAATAGCCAGGAAAAAGGAGGGGGACTCAAACCTTCCGCACCCTTGGCGATCTTGATGTCCAGGGCCGTGCGGATCAGAGCCATGAGGGTGGAGTTGAAGTGGACCGAGTTGTCGTCGGCGACGGGGAGGTCCATGCGCAGGAGCCTCTGCGAAACACAGCGAGTCGGAAGGAGGGTAAGGGGCGGGGGGGAGAATTCAGCGTCGCACGTCCCGGATAGGAGGCGGGCGTGCGTGGGCGTGTCGGGTGCGTGAGAGGGAACCTCCAGGTGGGGAGGGGGGGGGGGGGGGGGGGGAGGGATGGGACGGGGGATGGAGGAGGGGGGGGGGGGGCGGGGGAACTCAGGAGATAGCATCGCTGTGAGACAATTGCTTTGTTCTGACTGCCTCCGTCAGTCCACTGGCAAAACCAAAACCTCACGAAAAAAAACTGCGAACGTGAGTCATTTTGAGCTAATTAGGGGAAATAAAAGTTGTCCGTAAAAAAATATATATGCTTAACCCGTAGTCAAAACATCCCATTTTTTTCAGTAGGGAATCAAACAGAGATTACTAACAGCCTGTGAGAGACACGTTGTTGAGAAACATTGGCTAGACATTACTGGCAAGATGTAACCAGGCTAGATGTTTCATTTGACATTAACTACAGACTGGCATCGTTGGTTTTGGGGGAGATGCTGTCATGGTGTCACGGAAACATTCGTAAAGCTCCTTGCTTTGCAAAAGGGAGTCTCTCACAGGTTTTTGTCGAGGCACACGGCTTTATCTCACTGCCAGATGGGGCGCAGATTGTCGTCCAGCAGCTCTTGAGCTCCCCCTGGAGGCTCACCGTTCGAGCAGAGACCAGGCGATGAGGCCGATAAACCAAAAACCCAAGGGCTGGGGAGGGGGAGGGGGAGGGGGGGGGGGCGCCCAGTGTTGTTAGCTTATCGCCTATCCAAGACTGGTCTGCGCCAGATTATGGACGAGAGCAAACACGCACCGCACGGAACCAAAGACCGCACACGCTCGCCGGCGTGGAGTGAGCGTGTGCGGGGAGACCGCAGTCGAATCAAACGGTCGACAAAAAATCCCCAACATGCAACAGGGCATTCCAGAAAGAAAAAAAAACAATACAAATCCCCCCCCCCCCCCCCCCCCCCCCACCCTCCCTCCCTCCCATCGACCCCGCCTGCATGCACCATGCCTCACACGACAAGCAGCTGCACAGCCGGACAGAGAAAGCACCCTCCGTTTGGCATATGTTGCTAAATCAAGTCGAGTGAGTTAGTGATCGCTGGTATCGGAGCGAAACTGTAGGTTGCGGAGGTAGGTCAGTGTCACTGTTATATGGCCGTAGGAGATACGGGCAGAGAGTGGACACGTTATCCAGATCCTCTGATCTCTCCGCGGGAAATGGGCGCAGCCTTTCGGAGGTTTAATACAGGCGGCGTAACAAACAAAGGAATAGGGGAAGGCAAAAAAAAAAGATGGCCTCCGACGAAGCCGTGTTTGTGAGGTCGGATGGCCCACGGTTGTGGGTAGCCTTAGCTTATCGAGGACTCGATGGTGAGGGACGAAACGTTAACGAAGAACAGGAGAGGGAGAGGGGAGAGGGGTCGTTTAGCCTTCAGAGGACGTGGAAGAGAAAGGGGGAGGAGAGGGGGGGAAGCGGGGCGTCGGAGGATGAGTTTGAAAGGACTGCCTCGACGGAGAGACAGGAGAGGAAAGCTCAGCAGAAAGAAGGGAGGAAAAGGGAGACATGGGCAAAGAATACAAGAGATGGAAAGAGAATAGGAGAACTCTCCCACCGCGCTCATCCAGTGGAAGTCCAACACACAGCAGTCCAGCCTGAAGACTGTCTGTTCTTAACAGAGGACAGTCTAGAGTCACGCTGGGCTTTCACCGTTCCCCACAGGACCAGGTGAGAGATCAAAGGTCAAATGGCCACAAATTCTCATTGGCTCGAGGATGGGGATGGATAGACATACTGTACAGGGACAACATTTGAGCTATCTTTATGGCTGGGAGGTTTGAACCTATCAGGACCCGATTCAGGATGGACATCGCTGCAAGCTGATAGCTGATAAACGTATTCTGTATGGGTGTAGAGGTAAGGTTTAGTGAGGAGTGAGGTTTGAGTTGGGGGGGGGGGGGGGGGCGTACTTCAGAAGAGAGGCTGTGAGGACCACAGACAAAACGGAGAGAGAGAGAGAACGATGAAGGGATGGCGAGAGGGGATCAAGCGCAAGGCGGAAGAGGAGGGGGAGGAGCGTGTCGAGGGAAACGAGAATGGAAGAGGAGGGTCACAGAAAAGATGGTGTAGAAAAGAAGGAACTTTCCGGAAGGGAGAGAGAGACACAGCAGAATGAACAGTAGAAAGAATCGCAGACAAACAATATGAAGGAACGAGAGAGATTTGAGTGCATCGAAAGAAAAAGGGGGTCGGGGCAAAGCGATGGCTAGCAAAAGACTAATCCCTAATGGACTGTCGAAAGGTATTCGCGTGTATCGGGAGAAAACTTAGTGACGTTTCTTCAGCTCATTCTGTTGTAGACCTGAAATGGCGAGTATCTTGACTTTAAATTGACATTACGTCATTTAGCAGACGCTCTTACCCAGAGCAACTTACAGCAAGTACAGGAACATTCCCCCTGAGGCAAGTTGGGTGAAAACGCAACGTCATTTTGACACAGCCGAGGTTCGAACCAGGTACCTTCTGATTACTAACCCGACACCCTAACCGACTGCGCCACGTCTCCCTAAATGTATCTGAGTCCAATCAAATGCTGTCACCCAGAGTCAACGCCACTGGTTAAACGTATTGGTGACATAAGTACGACGTGGTTCTCCGACTGCTCAGTTTTGACTCTTTGTGTAACCATAGGGGCTAAGCTTGGTTCAGTTTACTGTCCCGGTGGAAAATACAACTCCGTCACTTTGAAATAGAACGTCCGTGTTGCGAAGGTGGAAGCAGATGTGAAATTCGCCCAGTTTGAGAGCCTATAGGTGAACGCACTAATCCATCATTCTGTTTCTAACACAGACAGGTCAGCAACGTAGATGTTCGTAAGGGTTCGCACGGGTGTGTACAACGCGGCATACCGCCAATCGTGAAGGCTTTTAGCCGAGAGTGACGTCAGCGTGGGGAGCGTTGCATGCGCGTGAAAGAGAGGGAGGCGCGAGTGAGAGGACAAGCGTGCGGGGGGGGGGGGGGGGGGGTGGGGGGGGATGGGGACAGTATGCAGAGAGAAGGGGGGCTGGAAACAGAGTTAGAACTGCATTGACGGATGCAACGCGGGGGCAGGAGGGGGGAGGGATGGGCGGGGGGGGGGGGGGATTCCACCTGCAGGTACGCGCTACCGGGCCGGAGGCTCGAAACGACGACGACAACAAAAACCAACAACCAGCATAAAAAAGAGGAGACCGAAAAAAAGGACAAATTCGATTGGTTATTTGCCGGCAATCGGATGTCTTGTCCCCCCCCCCACCCCCACCCCCCCCCGACGTGAAAAGATTAAGAACGCGGTCACCGACTGGGGTGATCCTACTTTCTACCTCCCAAGAAGTGTGTATTAAAAGAAGTCTGACCGATCGTGCGTGTCCGGGTCTGTGTGTGTGTGTGTGTCTGTGTGTGTGTGTGTCCCATCCACAGGACGGAGCGACTCAGAGGACAGAAGTCTTGCGGACCTTCCAGGCCCTGCTGCACACGCATGCGTGTGTGTTTGTGTAAACATCCCTGGATAAGAGTGTGTATATATATGTTAGGCAAAGATCATATTAGATATAGATACCCAATATATTGCCAGCATGGCTAAACTGAAATGGTTTTCCTAGAATATTCTAGAAAGTTATCTGCAAAACACGATGCTACAGATATACATTAAAAGCAACCCTTTAATGTATACACTTGTCGAAAAGACAATATCAAAGCTATAAAAGGATAAGTTACCAATCTCTGATTGTCATGCACAATTATTGACTGGCTGACAATTGTGAAATGCCACCTTGTCTGAATGACATGAGCAGGTGTGTTAGACTGGGTCCTGAGTGTGTGTGTGTGTGTGTGCCAGTGTGTCTGTGTGCTTCAGTCCAGTGTGCACGGCGCAAAAGGGCTGAGAGGGTCCCTCCGTTCGCCCCCTCCTGTGGATATTGCCGGACACCTGAGTCTGAGACCCTAACCCCCTTTCCCTGCCCGGAACCCGCCGCCCCCCTCCCCCACAACACCAACCAGCACCACACCCGCCCGCCCCTCCTTCGAGTCATGGAAAGAAAAACAGCGGAACGGGACAACTCAGGAGGGAAGAAGGAACACCAACACTACGGATACACCCCCACCCCGCCCCGCCCCGCCCCCCTGCCCCCCCGCACCCACGGTGGTGGGTCCTGGTCTGACCTTGTAGGCCACCCGTGCTGGGCACCTCTTCCCCAGGCCTAGCGGAGGGCACATGTGCCTCAGCATGTCATACATATCCCTGCAACTGATCCTGCCACTGGGGCCCCAAACACACAACAGCCCTCCCAGGGGGAGGCGGACAGAGAAGGGGAATGGGGGGGGGGTGGAGGAAGGAAAGAGAGTGGGGGTGGGGGGGAAAGAAAGAGAGTGGGGGGGGTGGAGGAAAGAAAGAGAGTGGGGGGGGGAAAGAGAGTGGGGGGGGGTGGAGGAAAGAAAGAGAGTGGGGGGGGTGGAGGAAAGAAAGAGAGTGGGGGGGTGGAGGAAAGAAAGAGAGTGGGGGGGTGGAGGAAAGAATGAGAGTGGGGGGGGAAGAGAGTGGGGGGGTGGAGGAAAGAAAGAGAGTGGGGGGGGTGGAGGAAAGAAAGAGAGTGGGGGGGTGGAGGAAAGAAAGAGAGTGGGGGGGAAAGAGAGTGGGGGGGGTGGAGGAAAGAAAGAGAGTGGGGGGGAAAGAGAGTGGGGGGGGTGGAGGAAAGAAAGAGAGTGGGGGGGAGGGAAGAAAGAGAGTGGGGGGGGTGGAGGAAGGAAAGAAAGAGAGTGGGGGGGTGGAGGAAAGAAAGAGAGTGGGGGGGTGGAGGAAGGAAAGAAAGAAAGAGAGTGGGGGGGTGGAGGAAAGAAAGAGAGTGGGGGGGTGGAGGAAAGAAAGAGAGTGGGGGGGAGGGAAGAAAGAGAGTGGGGGGGTGGAGGAAGGAAAGAAAGAAAGAGAGTGGGGGGGTGAAGGTAGTGGAAATAGGGAGATTGAGATGGGGAAATGGAGAGAGAGAGAGAGGAGAGGAGAGGAGAAGATGAAAGAGGGGAGATTGATGGAGAGAGAAAGAGGTGGGGAAAGGAATGGCGAAAAGAGAAATATAGGAAGAGGGAGAGAAAGGAGAAAAACAACAAAAAAGACAAAGGTTACTTGGCTGACCTGGAGCTTGTGCGCGAAAGAGAGAGTCGCAGAGAGGCTGTTTGGGGCTCTGACCCCGCGCGTTTTCTCCACGTAGGATGGGAGCGGGGAGGGGGGGGGGGTGTGCTTCCAGTTCATGATTCTACGCAGGCTGGAACTAGGGGTGGGGGGGGGGGGGGGGGCATCGTTGCATGGGAAAGCAGAGCTTCACAACAGGCAATGAGCTCTCTCATCCATCCTGGTGAACCAGGTGGAAGATGGGGGGGGGGGGGGGGGGGGGGGGGTAGTTACGACGATGTCGGAAGGGGTGTCAATGCAGTTTCTGTCTTGGTCCCCCCCCCCCTCCCCCCCCCCCCTCCCCCCCACCGCAACCGAGAACAATGCAACGGTACAGATTTCCACGATGCCTTTGGGATGGGTCTCGACGGCAAGCAAAACCAAGGAGGAAAAAAAACTCCAAAAGAATGTCGAAATCATGTAACAAATACATTGGGGTGCTCTTGATGATGTCATCAAACGCTTAAGGGTCTTTTTGAGGGGGAGTTGGGTTAGTTTCAGGGGTGCATTTCATGCTTTTCTGGGTGTCTGCATTGTCCTGCACATTCTCGTTCAAATCAGAATGCAAGTCGAAGTGGTGAAGAAGGAGGGAAAAAAAAAGAAGGAAATTCTAATTAAAAAATAAATCTACAAATGTATATATACAAAAAAAAATAAAAACGGAGAAGGAAAGGAAACATATTCGTAAGGGAAGAGAAATCAAAACGTAAGCGACACTCATTCCATTCCTTGGATGCTGTGGCAGGTGCGTTGGAGGTTTTTAATGGAAGTCAAACCTTGCAGGCCACCCTATGAGGGCATTTCTTGCCTAAGCCAAGAGGTGGGTCGATAACTCGTAATAAACTGTACATGTCCTTATAATGAATGCGCCCGCTGCAAAAAGAATACAGGGAGGGTTAGAACATATCACGCGAACACACGCATGTACACACACACACACACACGCGCGTGCACGCACACCACATCAATAACAGAAAAAAACATTGGGAAATAAGCACACAAAGTACAGGATTATACAGTAGAACGCAATTAGTTACTGTAAAACACATTCTACAACAAAAAAACACACATTTGTTGTTGCTCGTCACCCAGCTGAGCTATTCCAAAGATATCTCCCGCTCTGCTCTCTTCGCACTCTCCCCTCCTCTCACAATACTGTCTGCCAAGGCTTGTTTGGGGTTGCGCAAGTGTGTAGCGTGTAATTAATGAATTGGCCTAATTAAAAGGGAAAGGCATGTGCTTCCTTAGTCGCTTAATGCGTAATAGTCACTTTCAGCACGGCACAAGCCCTTGCGTGTTTGCAAGTTTAACCTTATTAAATATTTACCCATCTTTATGAAAAACCTCAATCCGTTTCTCCCTCAACTCATTTCCTTCCTTCTTTTTTCGTTCTCCATTCCTCAGCCCTCCCTCCCTCATTTCCTCCCTCCCTCATTTCCTTCCTTCCTTCCTTCCTTCCTTGCTTCCTTCCTTGCTTCCTTCCTTCCTTCCTTCCTTCCTTCCTTCCTTCCTTCCTTCTCTCCTTCCTTCCTTCTCTTCTTTCTATCCCTCCCTCCCTCCCATCCTCAAATTTCCCTCTCCAGTGCTGACTACAGAACAGCAGGGGGTGACAGGCACTGGAATGCAGATACCAAGAAACTTAGAGTTCCTGGCCACTAGGCTGGACCACCGTGGAAATAGGGAGGGGTGGTGTTACCACCACAGTAAGTTTTGGCAGTATACAGATTCCAGGGGGGGTTTGTAGGACGTCAGGGTAATGGTGGGGAGCAGGGGGACAGGGGGCGGGACTGGGGGGCGGGGGGTGTCAACCACACACGGCGAACGAGGAGTGGGGGTGTATATTGGGGGGGGGAAGGTGGGATAAGTGGATGACTGAGGAGGTTGCACCTCAGATCCGCGATCCCCCCCCCCCCCCCCCTCCTCTGATGGAACGTTCCGTCACCATGTCTCCTTACGTTTCCCTGTGAAAGTCCCAGGCTTTCACTGCGGCTGATATGAGTTCCATGATGCAAGTCTAACCTACGATGTCGAAAACCAACCCTCCCTCTCCCAAAAGGGGTTGCTGGGACAAACATAACACTGCATTATGGGATGGCCTATGATCGGCCTGTTAGGACTCGTCCTGGCTGAAGAGATACAGCCCGTGCGTTAACATGAGCTGTAGTCGTCCTCTGCAGGAGTAAACACATTAAAACAGCTGGGAGCAGTCCATCCTTACACAGTGTAGATAAGAGTTTTGTAGCGTGCGTGTCTAATAATGCACGTCTACATTCTCACTTTGTGTATGTGTGCCTTGAATACTTCCCAGTGTGAGGTGTGCTCAACAACGTGAAACATTTAGTAAGTTGAGGGTATACAATTGATGTGGGTACATTTACGTATGTATTTACGTGTGTGTGTGTATGTATGTTCGTACGTATGTCTGTGAGTGACGTACACGTGTGTAATCATAAAAATAGGTGTTTATATGTGTTAATTCCATTTGCATGACTGTGTGTGTATTTCTAAATGTGTGTGTGTGTTGGTGGGGAACTCACCAAGCTGCAGGGTCGTACTCGGCCCAGATCCGGACGTACTCATCCAGGTGATGAGGACCCAGGATTGACGAGTCCCGCGTCAGGTACTCAAAGTTGTCCATGATGACAGCCACAAACAGGTTCAGCATCTACACACCGACACACCGACACACACACACAGGGAGAAACAAATTGAGGCAAACAGAGAGAGTGAAACATTGAGAAATAATACAATGAAAGAGAGAGGGAGAGAAATGTAGAGAAAGAAGGGAGAGAGAGGGAGAGGATGAAGAGGAAGAAGGAAGAGAGAGGCAGAGAAAGGTAGAGGATGAAGAAGAAGGAAGAGAGAGAAAGGTAGAGAATGAAGAAGAAGAAGGAAGAGAGAGAAAGGTAGAGGATGAAGAAGAAGAAGGAAGAGAGAAAGAGGGAGAGAAAGGTAGAGAATGAAGAAGAAGGAAGAGAGAAAGAGGGAGAGAAAGGTAGAGGATGAAGAAGAAGGAAGAGAGAAAGAGGGAGAGAAAGGTAGAGGATGAAGAGGAAGGAAGAGCGAGAAAGGTAGAGAAAGGTAGAGGATGAAGAAGAAGGAAGAGAGAGAAAGGTAGAGGATGAAGAGGAAGGAAGAGTCTTCTCACCAGGAAGGAGCAGAAGAAGATGAAGGAGACAAAGTACAGGTAGGCAAACTGACTGCCGCACTCTGCCAGGGTGTTTCCAGAGAGAGGGTCGCACACTTTCCCCCCCAGGCAGGACAGCATGATGTCATGCCACGCCTCGCCTGTCGCGCTCCTGGAAACGCACAAGCCACGCCCAGAGAGGGGTCAAACTCTACAGCCACACAGGTAGACCCGCCCACACACGCACACACGCCCCCGCACACACACATGCCCACTCACACACACACACATGCCCACTCACACACACACACATGCCCACTCACACACACACACATGCCCACTCACACACACATGCCAACACACAAACACACATACACACATACACATGCCCACTCACACACACACACAAACACACACACACGCCCACTCACACACATGCCCCCCCACACACACACGCCCACTCACGCACATGCCCACACACACACCCACGCACACACACACACACACACACACACACACGCTCGCTCACGCACACACACACCTGAAGAGCAGCAGGAGAGCATTAAAGAAGGTCCTGAAGTTGTTGTGCTGGTTGATGGCACTCTCTGCTTCCTCGTCGATCCCAATGTTCCCAAAGAGCTGCAGAGACAGAACCCAGGTCAACACACCAGCCCCCCAACCCATAAAAGCCAACGTCAATGTGGAACGGGATGGAAGTGTGTGTGTGTGTGTCAGGGTGTATTTTTATCCGGTGGCTGATGTGTCCATCAGAGACTTCCAGCAGAATGTCCTGGTTCATCATCATCAACGGTGTACAGGACATTTACATTTAGCAGACGCTTTTATCCAAAGCGACTCACATTAAGTACAGGGACATTCTCCCAGAGGCAAGTAGGGTGAAGTGCTTTACCCAAGGACACGTCACATAGCCACAGCCGGGAATCGAACTCACAACCTTCCGATCATGAGGCCCAACGCCTTAACCCGCTGAGCCACCAGGCAAGTTTTACCTGCATTCCGATGATGGCGTAGATGAAGAACAGCATGGCGATCAGCAGACACACGTAGGGGAGCGCCTGCAAAATGGCAGGAGACAGAGGTTTAAAGGACCCAGTTTCGGTGAGGGCGTGTTGCCAGTGTGTAGGTATTTGTGCCTCTGTGTGTGTGTGTGTGCGCCTCAAAACCTTGAAGGACTGGACGAAGGTCCAGAGCAGGATACGGATGGTCTCTCCCTGCCGCAGCAGCTTGATGAGACGGGCGGCTCTGAAGAGCCTCAGGAAGCTGAGGTTGATGAAGTTATTCTATAACCAACGCAGTGTGGCCGGAGCGAGAGAGCAAAGGAGAGGGATAGGAAAAAAGAGGAAAGTTCCGGAGTGAGAGAAAGGAAGAGGGAGGGAGCGATAGAGAGAGAAAGTCATGAAGAGAGAAAGAGAGAGAGAGATAAGAGTGTGGGGCCACAGTTGGAAGGACAGAAAATTGAAATGCAGGAGAAAAGGATAAGAGAGTGGGAGAGGAATATTGAGGTGAAAAGATAGAGTTTAGAAAGAGGAGGGGGAGAATGACCCAAGAAGGTACGGGGGGGGGGGGGTAAAGAGGAGAAGTCAATTGCCAGGCAAGGTCAACAAGAACTTTTCCTTACCTAAAACAAAACCAAAAACCAAAACAAGGGGGGAAAATTCCAGAAGCAAACTGAGGAGGCTTCAAACCAAACATAACAGAAGAACCAAAATCTTGAGTCAATGCAAACCAACTGAAAAAGCAAGGCTCAAACAGGCTTAGCATATCCAAGGAGTTAGAGGACGAAAACCCAAAACAATCGATACAAGGGAAAGGGAAATCATACAGATCATAAAAACGAACTATTTTCATCCAATTGGGGTAAGTAGTAGCGTAGTAGTAGTTGTAGTGCAAGGGAACAGGGGTTTTCTCATAAACACAACCAAATGCACTGGTATCCTCTCGAGGCAAACACTTATAAAAGTTTATGGAGTTAGTCCACAGCATGCTAACGCAAAGACCGATGCAGCAAATTAACGCCAAGCACTTCTAAAAGGGGACCGGCTATTGAGTCATGTGACCCCCGTATCATAATTCGGTGTGAGATAGAGAAAGGTGGTTTAGTGGTTGAAGGACCAACTGCATTGTAGAATATAATAAAGTAAGGGTTAGATGGATTACCCACAGCCTTTTTTTAAGTGGTATCGCCAATTTCTTTCTCCAGAACATAAATGAATGTAATTGTTGACCCATTAGGCACACCACTCTTGGTTTAATGGCTATAGCAATAAGTCTACAGCAACTATAAAATCGAATATTTTTACGTCTAAAACTTCATATACTTTTCAGTATGAAGTTACTATTAATTACATTACTGATGAATTGCCAGTTGAATAATATGGAATCAGCGCTGCAGCCAAAACAATTCTTTTTCAGAGGGTTCCCAACTTAACATGATATATCATTTTATATACAGTATATCTGTACTGTATGTCAACAAATTACAGGGGAGGGGGGGAGCTATAGGCCCCCTTTGTGGCTATGCCACTGTGCTGAATGCTTAATAAGTGTTCTAGGGATCCATACAGTGTCCTTCACCCTTCCACCAGGGGTTGGCAGCAGGCACATGCAGCTACCATGAGTCTCCCCTCGTTCCCACCACACCAAAAACTGTCTGTGGATGTGTACTACGGATATGTGGATATGTTCATACAATGTTCTTTACATATGTGTCTTATATTAACAGTGTTTAAATGTGTGTACTTTCATAGTCATTGTGTGTGTGTGTGTGTGTGTGTCTAGCTTGGTCCCTTTCCAAGACATACAGTGGGGAAGCATGCACCACATGCCCTCTCTGCCATGGGCAAAGCTTTAGGTCCAGTCACAGTCAGTGTGTGTGTGTGTGTGCGTGTGTGTGTGTGTGTGTGCGACCAATTCTATCCACTCGGATGCACAAGGCACCAGAAAGAGGTAGGTACTGATGTAGAGTTGGGGTCTTTGTCAGTCCATTTTCATTGGAGAGAGTCTTTGTTCCAGTCCCAGGTCAAAAGGTCAAAGTTGACTAAGGGACAGGGGGGGCGGGGTCAAACACATGCATCATCACAGCTACACCAGGGATAGGACGGGGCGGATGCAAATTCAAATAAGATCTCCAAAAAATTACAAACCATCTACATGTGGATGTTGCAGATGAATGGTTTATAGCATCATTTTTGGAGGTTGATAGTAACAACCAGTGCGATTGGCCAGGCCAGTTTTTCATGGATGGACACATGGGTTTCATAGTGCATTTTGATTGGATGGATTCGTCAGAAGAAGTGAGGGGCGGTGCGAAGTACAGTAGGAGGCACCATTAAGTAGCGGAGTTTAAAGAAAGCATGTAAAAAAAGATAAAAAACAGAAAAAACAATGAATTGTCATTATGGAGACACAAGTTAGCATGGGCGGTCATTTCAATACCGCTTCACATACATACAGCTGGGACATGAAGGCCTAGGAACCAGGATAGACTACCTCACTCTGGTCCCCGGGCTGAGAGGGTTGAACGTGAATATCGAGGTACACTTCGGACCAGCAGATGCTTTAATCCAGGGTTCGTCCAACCCTGGTCCTCGTGAGCCACTGTCCTGACAGTTTTCCATGTTTCCCTGCTCCAGCACACCCGATTCTAATGAATGGGTCGTTATCAAGCTCTGTGGAAGCCTCATCATGACCATTAGATTCAGGTGTGCTGGAGGCCTGGAGCAGAAACATCTATAACTCTAAGGGGCTAAGGGGCTCTCGAGGACCAGATTGGACACCCTTGCTTTAATCCGGGGAGCTCAAATTTAAAGGCAACGTTTACGCTAAAAGATGGCCGCCGTTGAGCTGATCCGAGTGCAGCGCTTGTTTTTTCCCCCTTCGCCATGCCCTAGCCTTAAACCAGAACTGAAGTGCACCTAAGGTCCATCTGAAGGACATGGTGAAGTCTAGCCTGTCATGGTTCACAAGCCTCTAATGTCCACAGCTTTCAGAGACAGGCCTGGTATCGTCATGGAAAACGACACAAACAGACAGGTCAGGCTTCCGGCCCAACACCCATGTGCTTTTGTTCTCTAGACAGAAAGTATAATATTCCTTCTTCACTCTTTGGAAAACCTCTGATCTGATGGAACAGGATTGGTACCAGCTGTGTCAAGGAGCACTTGCTTTAGACCCATCCTGCAGCGATAGATTAGAGCAGGGTTGCTCAACCCTGGTCCTCGAGAGACACTGTCCTGAAGGTTTTAGATGTTTCCCTGCTCCAGCATACCTGATTCTAATGAATGGGTCGTTATCAAGCTCTGTGGAAGCCTCATAATGACCAATGACCATCTGAATCAGGTGTGCCAGAGCAGGGAAACATCTAAAACCTTCAGGACAGGGCTTCTAGAGGACCAGGGTTGAGCACCCCTGGATAAGAGAATGTCTCTAAGAGGGAAGAGTGGAAGGACAGGTTGGGGTTGGGCTGGAAGCAAACCCCTGTAACTATAGAGGAGCTTTGGTGATGACCAAATGATCATCTTTAATATCATAGTCATCTACAGTAATATGTCACATTTGACAAAAATCAGTTGGTTTCGAGAAGCTCAACGTCAGTCAAAATTTGAGACAGAGATGAAACCGACACCAAAACTGTCTCTTCACAAAACATTGACACAAAATGAAACATTTACATTGTAATACATTACATTAATTGTAAAAAAACAAAACACTAACTTGCATGCGCGCACACACACACACACACACAAACACCACACTTGAACAACATAATACCTAACCATCTAAAACCACTCATCTTTCCCATTGGTGGATGAAACTAACCAGCAGTCTTGACTGGATGACTTAGTGGTTGACTGACTGGTGAGATGCTTGGATTGGCCAACTGGCTTCCAGCCTGGTCATGTGATTGGCTGCTGGGTTGCCTAGCGGAGCAGTGTGGTGAGGTAGTGTTCTGTTTGGGGAGTCTATGCTCCTGAGTGGTGTCAGAACCAGGCACTGGCTAGCTTATCCTGGTCTCCAAGCACTCCACCAACTAGGACAATTATATAAGACAACATTCAGGAGCTGTTCATGCTTCGCTGAGCAATGGAGGATCCTCTTCAGTCTCTGCTCCTGCCTCTCACTCCCTCTCTCATCTACTCTCTCTCTCTCTCTCTCTCTCTCTCTCTCTCTCTCATCTACTCTCTCTCTCTCTCTCTCTCTCGCTCTTCCTGTCTTTTAAGATACCAAGGCAGATGCACACATAAGCACAGAGGTATACACACACACACACACACGCATGAAGACGCACGCACGCACAGGCGCACGCACGCTCGATAAGAAAATGTCTGCGAACGTGATCATGCGTGCCGTTGAAAGCTCAGGTCAGACACCAACCACCTCAAACCCTCCCTGGCGCAGACACACGCATGCCCACAACCCTCCCCCCCCCCCCCACCCACCTCCGCCCCCCCCCCCCCACGACCCCCTGAACCACCACTTACCCCGAGCTCAGTGACTAGGATGTCGGTGATGCTGCCCAAAACTGTCACACAGTCAAAGATGTTCCAAGCATCTTTGAAGTAGTTCTGCAAGAGGGAAAGGGATGGGGGAAAAGGTAAAACAGACAGGAAAGGGGGCGAAAGGACAGAGAGAGAACAGCAAAGAGAGAATGAGGGAGAGAGTTAGCGGAGGAGGTAGAGGACAGGGAAGACGTCAGTGTTGGACAGGCGCAGGGAGGAAGATTAGATTGACCAGAGCCGCCATCATCGGGCTGGATGGATGCCAGGAGGACGGGACAGAGAGTACCAGACAGGACAGACGACGAGACCCGCAGGACACCGTACATCAGTTTAACAGCAAACGCACAGCGCCGCAGCACGTGACTGCACCCTCCCCCATGACCGAGGCGCTGTCTTTGTTAGCCCACCTGACACAGACCCCCAGGGAGGGAGGGAGGGAGGGAGGGAGGGAGGGGAGGGAGGGAGGGAGGGAGGGAGGGAGGGAGGGAGGGAGGGAGGGAGGGAGGGAGGGAGGGAGGGAGGGAGGGAGGGAGGGAGGGAGGGAGGGGAGGGAGGGAGGGAGGGAGGGAGGGAGGGAGGGAGGGAGGGAGGGAGGGGACTAAGAGAAAGCGAGGGTAGATAGAGAGTAATGGATAGAAAGAGATGGCGAAGAGCTGGTGGGGAGGGTGGGGTGGGTTGACACAGAAAAGGGAGACAAGAAAAGCTGCAGGGCTGTATAGCACAAACTCCGACTAGAAGGACCCCTTCCTGCGCTGCCCTGTGTATGCCTGCTGGCAAAACTGTGCATTAGATGAGGAGGGTCTGCGATGGGGAGTGTGTGTGTGTGTGTGTGTGGTGGGGGGTGTGGCTACAGAAATGAAACACCTGACTTATAAGCCTTATAGAGGCTGTTTTGCTCTTTTCTACTTTGTGTGCGTGTGTATGTGTGTTTTGCTCACGTGTGTTTGTTCATGCGTGTCCATATCCTGCTAGACCTCCCATTCCTTTAAATCCCTGACTCTCCCTTTTAGCCCCCCCCCCATCTCTCCGTCTTTCTCTCCCCCCCCCCCCCCCCTCTAATTATCGTTCCGCTCTCCTCGGTATCTCTTCCCCTCGTCCTAAAACTGTCTCCTCCGTGGCCCTCCCCTACTCCCTCCCCCCCCCGCCCCCCCCTCCCCGCCGCTTCTATCGCTTCCACGTCTGCACACCTTCCTGCTGACTGCAGCCATTTCTTTCTCCTTTTTTTTTGTTTTTTTTTGGGTACAGCCATCCCCTCTCTCCCTCTCTCTCTCCTTCATTTCCACCCACACACTGGCACACTCTCCTCCGATTGTCACCTCCCCTCTTAATGGCAGCGCTATGTTTAGCAGCTCAGTCAGCGCGACTAAATACGTTGTCTCGGTGTGGTACGATAAGAAAACGATCGAAGTCGTCGTCCTTTTACGTTTCGTGGATGCTGTGCATGTAAGAGGTCCTGTGGTTCGCACGTCTTGGGTGATTTATGAGGTGCGTGAGGAAGGGGTCTCGCTCAGTTGTAGCATTTGACTGCAGATCAAGAGGTTAAAGGAGGTTTCCCGCTTTATGTCACATTGGATAAATTGTATTATTTTATATTATGTATTATCTTTATACATTTTAATATACATAACATAACATATAACACAACATATAACATAATAATTAATTTCTAAAAACAAATGTAATTAATTAATAATTATTAATTTAATTATTTATTTTATCACCAGGTAATCTGTGTTTTGCCTATGCATTTCAAAAATGCATTGTGAATGGATACAAAATGGTCCAATAGGAATAACTGTTACAATTCTGCATGTTTTGCGCATACAGGCTGGTTGGTGACACTCACCAGCACTCCAAAGGCAATGATCTTCAGCACACACTCCATGGAGAACAGCGATGTGAAAACTATGTTCAAGTTGGCCAGGACAGCTTCATAGGCTGGTGATGCTCCATCATACTAAACACACACACACACACACGCACAACCCCCGCACAAGCACATACACACGCATGCATGCACATACATAAAGACATATAAACACACACAACCCCAATCGCGCAGAGGCATACAAATATTTGCACAAACACAAATATTTTTATATATATACGGGCGCGCAAAAGAAATATCAAAAAGACGACACATGGACGCACAAAGAAGGACATGGTGGCACAAAGAAACGATGAACATGGACGACCCCACGCAAAAACACAGCCAGCCAGGGACAGAGAAGTAGGCACGTATAAAGACAGAGAGAGGCACTCACACGATTGAACACATCCAAAGGACAGGCAGAAACATCCGTTAAAACAGTCGAAACATTTACAGATCAACAAATGCATCAGCTTGTGTTATTCAATGATTTAGCATGACAGAGAGAGAGAGAGAGAGAGGGAGAGCGAGAGAAAGAGAGAGAAAGAGAGAGAGAAAGAAAGAGAGAAAGAAAGAGGGAGAGAGAGAGAGAGAGAAAGAGAGAGACAAAGAAAGAAAGAGGGAGAGAGGGAGAAAGAGAGAGAGAAAGAAAGAGAGAGAGGGACAGAAAGAAAGAGCGAAAGAGAGACAAATATAATATAAAAATAAATAAATATAAAAAATAAATAAACTAAAGAAAAATAAAGAATGTTCTGTAACCTGAGTGTATAATGGTTCGCTTCGTTGACTATATGATCCATGTGTGTGTGTGTGCGTGCGTGTTTTCTCCAGATTGCGTAAATACATGCATGCACCCAGACGTGTACCTTCATCATCAGTACAATGGTATTGAGCGCGATCATGGCCATAATAGTATACTCAAATGGCGGCGACACCACGAACTCCCACATTCGGTACTGGAAGCTCTGCTTGTTCTGAGGCATGTGTCGCGTCAGGGGTCTGGCATTGATTGCAAAGTCTATACAGGCTCTCTGGAAAAGAGAAAACAAGACGTCGTTTCAGCAGACGTACAAAAATAGGGGCACTGAACTCCATGACATGGCCGCCTTGCCATGGGGGAGCTATCTTTCCTTGCGTTCTCTCACCTCATTCTTTTCCAGGCTGTAGTCCTCCATCATCTTGTCTCCCTGCTCTTGGAAGGTGATGATGATGAGAGCCACGAAGATATTCACGAAGAAGAAGGGGAAGACCACGAAATACACCACGTAGAAGATAGACATCTCCATCCGGTACCCCGGGCTCGGGCCCTGATTCTCATAGGTCGCATCCACTGAATGTTTCAGCACCCTGGGTGGGGGAAAAAGCGGCAGTGGTGAGAAGGTGTGTGGGGGTGTATTCATGGCTCATGTTTGCAGTTTGTGTGCTTCTTACGGGTGTACGTACGGTGTTTGGAGGTCGTGGTGCAGGGTGTGCGTTTGTGGGGCGGGGTAGGGGCGTGTGTGTGTGTGTCTGTGTGAGTTTGACCCTCACTGTGGTTTGTGTGCTCTTACGGGTGTGTGTTCTTTCATGTTTCGGAGCTGTGTGTTTGCGGTGGCGTGTGCGTGTGTGTTTTCGCCACTCACTGCGGCCACCCCTCTCCGGTTGACACGGTGAAGAGGGTGAGCAGGGCCCAAAGCACGTTGTCGTAGTGGAAATCGTACTTCTTCCACTCCCGCTTCTGCGCCTTCACTTCGTTATCGCGTTCATACACCAGATACTCGCCCCTAAATCATGCCAAGACACACGTACGCCACCATCACTCTTATTATTATATCATTATCATTATTATTATAATTATCTTATTATTATACTGTGAACCGCTGGCAACAGGAAGTCTTGAATATGCTTCTTGAACGTTGGTTGTGAGTTTTTATTTTGTCACGTAGCTGAGTGGTATTTTCCAGCAACTTGCGGAAGCTTTTCTCCTTGATAAGTGTACGGATGTAGCGTACATGAACTGTGAACTTTCTGACCTGCAATCGCGCTCAAACTCTTTGGACTCATCGGTGCAGTAGAAGAATCGGCCTTTGAAGAGCTGCACAGCCACCACGGCGAAGATGAACATGAAGAGCATGTAGACGATAAGGATGTTCAGCACGTTCTTCAGAGAGTTAACCACGCAGTCGAACACCGCCTGGAGAGGAAAAGCACGTGCCGTCAAACCAACTGTAACTTCACTTCCCAAACATATAGATTAAGCCAAGTCATACACTCCAAAAAAATTGACTGGAAATCTTCATAGAATATTATATAGAATATATATAGAATATCTCTTCGATTAGGACTAGACTTAATCCATGTGTAGGACACCGGGTGTTAAATTCTATTTGGGCTTCCAAACTTATGCTTGAGGAAAAGTGCTTACCACTTTTGGGAGAGAAATTCATCGAGAGAAATTCAATTCGACAGTAATTATAGGCCAAATGTGAAAATTGTGAATCTTTCTATTAACAACAAACACTTGGCTCTAAGCTCTGACATATTGCTCCGGCAAACATTTGCTGACACGGCTTAAAAGTTAGCGAAAGTACCTTAAGCTTGGGAAGACGCTTGATGGTTTTCAGAGGTCTCAACACTCTTAGAACTCTGAGGGACTTGATGGTGCTGATGTCTTTCCCTTTACTGCTCCCTCTGTGCCCACACACACCCGCCCATGCGCGCACACACACACACACACACACACACGAAAAGTACCGTTAGAAGAAAAGAGAGATCTGATTGGAGACAGTTCCCGCGTAGTCGTTTCAATCCAAAATGGCGGTGGGAGGCCATTCCTAGAGGGCGGGAACGGCCGAGTTAGCTCCATGTGAGTAACTACGACCGGGCTGAAGAACATAGCAACGCATGCTGCATTGCTATTCATGTTAGCTTGTCCCACCGTAGATACGGCTTGTTGTTAGCGCTGTTGCTACATGCTATTAAAACTCTGCAGATAAACCGATCGTTTATACTACATGCTAATTCAAGTTCTGATACTACAGTGGGGTATCGGAACCATCTTGTCTCGCCAAATATGAAAGCATTCAACTCTTCGCTAAGCGACCATTGCAACCACATGCCAGATTAATGGTGCAGTCTAGTCATGCTACTCTAAAACTTAGCTATCCATGCTGCTTATAAACCAGCTGCAACTAGATCAGGGGTAGGCAACCCTGGTCCTCGAGTGCCACAGTCGTGAAGATTTTTTCCTGCTCCATCACACTTGATTCAAATGAATGGGTCATTATGAGGCTTCCACAGACCTTGATGATGACCCGTTCATTAGAATTAGGTGTGCTGGAGCAGGGAAACATCTAAAACCTTCAGGACTGTGGCTCTCAAAGACCAGGGTTGCTTATCCCTGTCCTAAATAGAGGAAGAGTTAACTTTATTTTTGCAGAGAGAGTTGGACCATTTACTTTTAAGGAGGTTTGAATCAATATGAATGTTACTGTCGTGTCCGTGTCTTTCTGGACCATAATATTCGCCCGTCTTCTGCCTGAAACAATTTTTTTTCGGTAGTAAGTATAGTAATACAGTAATTGTAGTAATCATTTAATGACCAAACTCTCTCAGTGTACTATATAATTTCTTATCTTTCTATACCGTTACTCTTCCCTGCCTTTCATACCTACTTAAATCAAACTGGTTTCATAGCATAACCCCAACAGCATGAGATTTTGTCTTGAACTAGTAAAGACAAAAATACTAACAAGCATTTCTTGGTTGAAATGCCCAGCCAAACCTCTTTCTTTTTTGGGGGGAGGGGGGGAAGGATGCAAAGGGTAATGGAATATTCTATGTATTAGGGTGGGGATGTTTTTTTATGTTGTTATTTTGTAGACCGGTTGTACTACAGATAGCTTAGCTTCGTTTTAAATATTGTCACCTATTATGACTAACAACGCGCCCATTTTGTTAGACGTATTTTCCCGTGGAACAAAGAGTGGCCTGAACAAGGTCATAGGTCAAAGAAGAGGGTCGTGTGTGAAGGTCCTGGGGTGTGTGAGGTTTTCTAGAACCCTCCGTGGTGTGTACAGCTGCTTGGTTCAAACAGCTGTTACACCAGATGTGGGGCAGATAGTGGATGACTGTGTGTGTGGATGGAATTCTGCCCTCCATTAGTTCAGTTTACATGAATCACTACTCCTCTGCTTGCCAGTTGTAGTGTTATCCTTACTGTAGCGCTAAACCTATAAACCTCCCTATGAAACAGTGGGACTTTTAGCATTGTTGATGCTCACAGCATGCTCCTCTAAATCTACATGGACAATAGTTGTGCTTGGATTCAGTTCAACCATTGTTTACATTTCTGAAAATAAATAATTCAGAAGAACGCCTGTTTGGCCTGACTAACTGGCAAGGTAGTTTCTTTGAACATCCTCGTAAGGTCATGTTGATACCATCCCCATGCGGTTAGATCAGATCCCCTTGTTGTTTCCATCAGTTGTGTTTCAGACCCGGTCCACAGTTGGACCAGGATGAGCGATGAGGAAAGTTGGACAGACAGCTGGACAGCGATGACGGACGGACAGACGGACAGATGGATGAAAGAGATTCTTTTAAAGAAAGAGAGGAAAGCCTCGTGACCCGTAGGACAAGCGCTGACAGTGCGGGGGGGGGGGGGGGGGGGGGGGGAAGAAAAGAGAAAAGCGAGAGAACTTTACCCGCCGCCGCTCCTGTTGGTGTCCAGACGGAGAGACGAGAGAGAGTGAGCGACAAGACAGAGGAGGACAGAAATACAGAAAGGTGGGGGAAAGGGGACAGAGATAGAACAGAGTATAGAGAAAAGGAGGGATTTTGGAGGAAAAACATCAACATGAGAGACAGAAGACGAGAGAGGAAGAAGAGTGCAAGGCCTGCGTTTCTGTTAGATTGTCCCTTCGCCTTTAAAACATGCACACTTTACTCTCCATCGATATATAATTGGTGTGACATATCCATGGGTATCATATCAAATTAAATTCCGATCCCATGTTAAAACACAAGCGGCTGTGCTAGTACACACACACACGCACACACACACACACAAACCCTCCATTCTAGTGTAGACACAGGACGGTGTCTACAGTACGAACGTCCATGTTAGTACCTGTGGTAACCGAGCCATCTTCCGATTGGCTGGTTCCGGTGTGACGTGCATCTGCAGTGACCTATCAGGGCCTAGCTTTGAGTAAGAACCATGCAGGATGACAAGGCAAACCAAGACACCTCTGATCTCCAGACCAGACTGCGGATGCGGATGAGACTAATTCGATTCAAGGAGTGATACGCATCTCCAGTGAGAGTGCTCGGTCTATCTGGAGTGCCGTTTGATTTACGCCAATCGAATTAGAGGGCTATCTGTATCTGCTAGGAGTCTGTTGCAGGTCTCTATGGTTTTAGCGTAATCTACTGAGCCAGTATCGGAGCACCTGAGCTTCCCAGGCCAGGAGGCAGGCCAGGAAGCAGGCCAGGCCCAAACCAAATGTTAGGTGGGTGGGCAGATCTGGACTGCATTTAGTTATTTAGCAGACGCTCTTATTCAGAGCAACTTACAGCAAGTACAGGGACATTTCCGGTGAGGCAAGTATGGTGAAGTGCCTTGCCCAAGGACACAACATCATGTGGCACAGCCGGGGTTTGAAACGGGTACCTTCTGACATTTTGGATGAGTCTAGTTTCTCTCTCTTTCGATTGCATGTGTGTGTGTGCGCTTGCTGGTCTGATTGTAGGTATGCCTGTCCTCATTCTTCCAAATTCCCTCTTCTCCTTAGACAACAAACGCAGGCCTAAACACACACACACATATATATATATATAACACAAAACATAGACACACACATATGTTGCACTTCCAGTTGGGTTAGAGGACAGACAGAGTTAGTTGCACGACAACACAGACTCACACACCCACCAGCAGTGGAAGCTTCGGAGACAGAGCGTCAGCAGCAGGCATGCACGAGCGAGCGCGCACACACTACGAGCGCGTATATCAACAATTGGCCTGACATTCAGGGGTCCCACCATTATCACTCGGGACCACTTGACTCTTTAAAAGGCTACATAACTTGTTGTCTTACAGACAAACTCTAGCCCTGGAATGACTCTGCATGGCAGGGTGGAAGATAATCTGATCCTAAAGCCACTGTGTGGCTCAATGACTCCACCATGTCCTCCTCTTGCTCTCATACCCAACCTCTGATATGAGAACGCTGGATATCTGAGGCCTATCCAGCGCTGGGGGGAAAGCAAGGCGAGGGAATTGTCTTTGTCAGCGCATAGCGGGGGAAGGAAAGATGGAAAATATGGAAGAAGGGGGGAGGGGGTGGGAGGGGGGGGGGGTGCTTTCGGCAGGGGAAAAACAGGTTCCCCGTTCCATGCCCTCTGGCCTACAGTTGCCGCGCTGTAGACCCACCCCACTGGGACTTCAAGCAGAGGGGGGGGGGGGGGGGGGGGGGTTGCCGGTAGGGAGCAAGGGGGATAAGGGGTCAAGGGAAGGAGGCTGCCGCTAAGGTCACATGCTTGGATGAAGGTGGGGTCAGAGGGTGCAGTGTAAACCCCTATCAGCTGATGACCTCCATACATACAGGCTGAGCCACGAAGGTGTGCATTTACAGTATTGCATTCAGCGCTGTATACAGTAAGAATGGTATGCTCTTACAGTATGTGCTAATTCATTCATGTTAGTTACAGCCCATTCTCATTGCTTTGTGCATGTACATGGGGTCCGTGTTGCGTATGTACCGCCCACCAATCTCACTCATGGCTTTCAACGCTGCACAGGCACTAATTCCATTTGAATTCAACTGATTTGTCAACTATAACGTTGCTTTAGCCTAATCCTAACCTTGGGTATTCCCATATCATTATCTGATAACCAAAAATTCAACTGGCATGGTTGTTAAAAAAAATAAATGACAGCTTTAATTAGTCTTGCAATTTACATAGCAGCTAACAAACTCTACTTCCCAGTAACATTTTGTCACTTCCAGAATTTAATTTCTGGCTTCTTCCAGTAGTCACTAAATTGTACGCCAGACAGATCTAGACATTCCCCTACATACTATAGTAGTTCCGTTTCTTGTTCAATGAATCAATCAGACATAATCTTGGCTGAGCCTACACTCTTTACACTAGTCCACGCAATTACCATAAAACCCACAATCTAATTGCATCCTTAGTTGAATAACTGCATGTCAGCCAGCCAAGAGAGTTAGCGAGTGATCTTAAGGCGCCATTTTCCTTAATGATCTTTGGCCCCCAGCCACAAGCACTCCGTGTCCATGCTTTCTGATATCATCAACAATCATCACTCTCCAGTATAGGAGGAGTGCAATATGAGTTGATACACTTATCAATTGACAGTGCCTTTGGGTGGATCTAGGATCTAGGCTTGTTCCACTTGCCGGTAGCTTTGTGCTTTAGTGCATTGTTTGATTTAAACGGTTGTTGTGCGGGCATCAGAACAACAGCGTTTAGATGGGTATCTTTCAGGCAGGTAGTATGGGGCTCCGTGACCAGGAAGGACGAGCACACAGACACACTGGCATGCTCCTTCAGGATTGGGTCATACACCTACAGCTTGACAAATATGTCTCAATGCCACTGAGGCATCATGGCTGAACACCTGAGTTCATCTAAAGACAGGTCTTCCTCTACCGATCTTGTTACTGGTTCGATGCAGGATCCGGCTCGCTTCTCTTAATGATATAGTCCATTAAGTTGATCAAATCTCATTCTATCCCAGCCTCTCCAAGTCCAAGTCACACTAACCATCATCCATTCCATGCAAAACGCCTAAGAACTCTGTTTCAGTTCCGTAATGTAACCGCAGGCCAAGACCTTCAAATGACTATCCTTATGGTCACTAGGCGTGCAGAGGAAGAAGGCTCAAATACCTGCTCTGTCCGGGAAGGGGTGCAGATTACAGAGGCGGGTGGGGGGGTGTTGGGGAGTATGCGCCTGGGTCGCATCTCTGCCCCCCCCCCCCCACTCTGGTCCAGAACCACCTGGGCACTTAAAGGGTTACAGGTGCCTGGGGTGGTCCTCCCTCGCACCAAAACAAATGGGGTGGCTGGGGGGGGGGGGGGGGGGGCGTAGAGGGTCGGGACAGGGGGGCAGGGTGGTGAAGAGGTCAGGATGGGGGGGGGGGGGGGGGGAGGAGATGCAGCGTGGGGTTGGAAGAGCCCTTTTGACCAGCGCTACACCCTGACTGGACGCCATCAAGTTAGATAAGGAGACAGAGAGAGAGACAGAGAGAGGGAGAGAGACAGAGAGAGGGAGAGAGACAGAGAGAGAGAGAGACAGAGAGAGAGACAGAGAGAGAGAGACAGAGAGACAGAGAGAGGGAGAGAGACAGAGAGAGGGAGAGAGACAGAGAGAGGGAGAGAGACAGAGAGAGAGAGACAGAGAGAGAGACAGAGAGAGAGAGACAGAGAGAGACAGTGAGAGGGAGAGAGACAGAGCGAGTGAGAGACAGTGAGAGAGACAGAGAAGGGGGGGGCACTGCAGGGTTGGGTCAGGAGTGCTGGTGGGGGGGGGGGGGGACCAGGAGGCTAAAGGTGGTGGGAGTGGGGGCGGGGGACAGGAAAGAGAGAGGAGAAAGGCAGGAGGGGAAGGACGTGGGAAGGATGGCGACTTACGTGAAGGCGAAGGCCACCAGAGCACCACTAACCACTATAAAGTCCAGGATGTTCCACAGATCACGGAAATATGATCCTTGATGCAGAACCAAACCAAGGTCCACCATCTGCGGGGCACACAAGAGGAACAGAGAGAGAGAGAGAGAGATGCAAAAAGAGAGAGAAATAAAGAGAGGAAATGAGACTAAGCAACATACTGATGATTTTCGCAAAGGAGTATTCTCCACCAACACAACCGCATGAGAATCAGACATTGGAACATCCGTTCCATTACAATTTTGGGACATGTACTGTCTGAAGTTTCCAGGGGGTCTATGGAGCGATGCACAGCCCTGGGACGGTTCTCCATTCTGGGGCTAAGAGATCCAAGAGGGGTGCCTTACCTTAATTAACATTTCAAAGGTGAACACGCCCGTGAACACATAGTCAAAGTATCGCAGCACCTACACAAGGAGAGACCAGATGTTAGAGCATACTGCATACATTATGTGTGTGTGTGTGTGTGTGTGTGTGAGATTCAGGGTATGTGGTGGACAGCCTCACGTTGTTGCGGGGGGACTCGGGCCAGACAGGATCCTCTGCGGCTAAAGCGACGCTGCTCAAAGCAATGACCAGCAGGATGGTGAACTCAAAGTAGCTCAGCGTGCACACGTAGTGGCACAGCCGCCGGAAGCTGCGAACACGCAGACGCACACGCAGAGTAGACGCGCGTTAACACAAGGCGGGTGCGACTACGCAACACATTGAGGTGTAAAGCGTAGGAGTGTGTGTGTGTGTTTATTTATCTATTTATTCATTTCAGGGGACAGTGCATATTAATCCACGTTTGCACGCAAATATACCAGATTTAGCCACAAGGCTATTTTTCATCTGCAGTCCCTGGACAGATGTGTGCGTTTGCGGAACTGCCGAGTACACTCACGGGTTCGTTGTGGACAGAATGAACATCGAGCTGTAGGGAGGCATGGGTTTGCGTCCGCCATCTTTCCCCTTCTCATCGTCGTCATCGTCCATGTTCTCCTTCATGGGCAGGGGCTCAGTGTTGGCATTCTTATTGACTTGAAGAGGGCAAAGGGAGAACACAGGGCGAAGGGGGGAGGATGGGGGAAGGATGGGGGGGGGGGTGGTTAGAAAGAACAGAAGTAGGAGACACGAAGGTCGTGGCAAGCCAAGCGCGAGGCGCAATCAACCCCCGCTTTCACTCTCACCCTGTAGAATTGCATTGCTGGAGGGAAACATGGGCATGTCCAGCGCTGTGTAGTCTGGGTGTGGCAGCCGAGTGCTGTTCCCAAGATGGCTGACGTTGCCGTAGCTATCAGCCGGCACGAGGCCTCCTTGGGTGCTGCTCTTCGTCATGTGGAGGCCTGAACCAAAGCCTGGGGCTTGAGTATAATTGCTGGCAGGGATAAGGGGGTTTTGGGTACCCGGTTGCGAGGGTGAGCTGGTGACTAGTTTACTGTTCATCATGTTATCCATGTCCTCGCTGTATTGGCTGTCTTGTCTGTGGAGGCTTTTTTGGATTGGTCGGGTGGTGGAGAGGCTCGGGCCGTCCCTGGATGGGGGGGCGAAGAAGGGAGAGTAGGGTTGAAAACAAATACATGAGACAGGAAGATGGGATGAGGAGAGTGATGGATGGAGAATGGATGCGAGAACGGAGAATGGATGGTTGTGCACTGATAATTTACTTTGTCGTGTTGCCTTGGTGGGCACTGTCCTGCCAAAGAGTTTCCCCAAGGGGATTAATAAATTATGAATCTGAGGTATGGAGATATACAAAACAGCCTCGAGAGCATCAGAGAACATGGAATCTTTTTGAAACCAAGGTCAACATTCTGTCTACAGACAACGTTACAACTGTTTACATTTACATTTAGTCATTTAGCAGACGCTCTTATCCAGAGCGACTTAATGTAAGTACAGGGACATTCCCCCTGAGGCAAGTAGGGTGAAGTGCCTTGCCCAAGGACACGTCATTGAGTACTGCCGAGGTTCGAACCAGGTACCTTCTGATTACTAGTCCGACTCCCTAACCACTCAACCACATGACTCTCTCAAGACGAACCTCCTTCGATGCTGTCGCGTCTTCTCCTTCTTCCCCTCCCCCTCCGACTGGTTGCCGTGGCGGTGACGCCTCGGCCTCCTCTCTGCTTCGCCGCCCTCCTGCTCCCCTTCTCCCTCCTTCTTCCGATGCCTCCCCCCTCCACCACCCTCCTCGTCTTCGGCAACACGCCGGTGTGGCCTGGGCCTTCTGTTCTCCGAAAGCCCCCCACCCTGACCTCCCCCGCTACCCCCCCGGGTGTGGTGGTGCCTCCGGCCGGGGGGCTTGTCCTCGGAGGAAGCCTGCCCAGGAACAGGGGCGTCCAGACGGGTGTGGGACACGTGGTGATGCTGGCGACCGTGGTTGTGGTGATGGCCGTCCGTCTCCTTGCGGCTCCGCCGGCTCTCGGTGGATTCGCCGCGCTCCATGGGGGGCCTCCCCCTTCGCTGCGGGTCCTTGCGGAGGATGGCGTCGGAGGGCTGCTGGGCGAGGCTGGGCTCGGTGTCCGGGGTGGTGCCGGGGGCTCCGGTGCCCGGGGGATTGGCTGCCGCGGTCTTGTTAGTGTTGTTGTTGCGGTTCTCGTGGGGGTTGACCACCAGCGGGCGGTCCAGATGGGTGTTCATGTCCGAACGGACGTGGCGGGAGAAGTTCACCTGGAGGAAGGTGTGGGGAGGAGGGAAGTAGGACACAACCGCATCAGGCAGGGTGTAGTGGAGAAACACAGAGAGACAGAGAGAGAGAGAGTGAGAGACAGAGAAAGAGAGAGTGTGAGAGGTGTCAAGTGAAGGAAGTTTGATTAAATATATATATATATATATATATTCTATATATTCTAATATATTCTCACCCAGAGCGACTTACAGCAATTACAGGGACATTCCCCCTGAGGCAAGTATGGTGAAGTGCCTTGCCCAGGTACCTTCTGGTTACTAGCCTGCCACCCTAATGGCACCCCCATGACTCCCATAATATCAAATATAACCACTGTAGCATGGTTGTCATCTTTGCAAAGTATCACATTCTCTCGGCTCTTTACAGATTCCTTTGTAAAAGCAACACTTCAAACAGCTGGGTTTGCGAAACATTCTCCACGATCAGGCAAACAGCACAGCCAAGTCTTGCCTTGAAATCCATCTCACAGTAGCACCTTCAACGCTGCAGCACAACGATGTAGCTGCCCTCACCGCTCCCCCCGAGAGACCTCCTTCTTACCCCGTCCGCCTCGCTCTCGTTCCCCATCCTCTCCTTCCAGCGGTCCTCGGGGTCCAGCTCGTTGAAGAGGGCCTCGCGGCTGGTCACCAGAGTCTGCTTCCTCAGCTCTTTGGTCCGCTGCTCCCACACCGACTTGTTGCTCCCCCTGTGGTTCTTCTGCTGCTCCTTACTGCCAGGAGCAGAGCGCATGGGGGAGGGAGCAGAGGGGAGGAGGGAGAGGTGAGAGGGAGGCGAGAAAGCGAGAGGAAGAGAGCACAGGGGAGACGGGGGGGGGGGGGGCGAGAGAGAGGGAGGACAGAGTCCCAAAACGTGTCAAAGGAAAGGATTTTTGAGTCGTGAGTTGGAATGGGGAAGGAGGAGAGGAATGATAAGAATGGTTGGGTGGAGCTTAAGAGAAGGTCAAATCCCTGGTTGGTATTTGAGCATTAAAGACACGTAGACATGGTCGCACACGTACACACACCTACGCGGACGCACACACACACGCGGTACATGTACAGTAAACACACTGTCTACGGACATAGGTACGAGCAGATACATGAACAAACACAGTTACGCCCACGCACACTTTGGTAAAGGGGCACTTTGCTGGGCCTAAAGGGCTGACAGACTGAGGTGAGCATGGCCAAGCACAGTTTCCCAAAGCAGAGGCAGGAGGCACCTGACTTTGGGAAACCCCCTGGACACAAGATGGAGGGTGACACCGAGGCAGGATTGGTACATAGTCTAGGAGGAACCCTCACCCGGAAAGATCCAAAAGAAAGAGCCAAAATGGAGTCCTTAACCAAAACGCCCCTAAATTGCAGTTCAAAATGGCTTCCCCTTTCCCATTTCCTGTTTTCACAGGTCCAACAGCCAACCACAGTAAAGCTACAGCCATACTGCAGGGAACAGCCAACAGAATCATACGCAAAAAATAAGCCAACTCAGATACAACGAGAAAAGCAAGGGAGGACACTACTGAGTCAAAGGGAAAACTCAAGGACATGGGCGGTGTGAAGGAGGAAAGGAAAGCAGGAGAAAATAAACAGAACGAGTATAAATGAATAAATACCAGTCCAGAAAGGGGTCGGAATCGGTGTGACACTCACTGTGTACTTTGTTGCTGAGGAGGGAAACAGGTGGTGAGTGAGATGGCACAGAGAACACACACCAGCAACACACACCAGAAACACACACCAGCAACACACACCAGCAACACACACCACCATGTCACCTTAACCCCCAAAACTCAACTTCGTACTCTGACTCGGCTTGACAACTTGGCTCTAACTGAGCCATGGTTTCACCTCAAACTGTATTTGACCTCTGACCTGTCACCTTGACCTACCCTGGCTGTTTATCAATCCAAGGTACGCTAAGAACGCAAGTACGTAGTTTTGAAGAAACGTATTTGCAAGCATCCTTGCGAGAGCATTACTTGCAAGTCCCCGAGGACGGAGACCGAATTGAGATGCGGGTCGTCTTGGCCATTGTGCAATTGAACCAGTGGTTCTTAACCTTGTTGGAGGTACTGAACCCCACCAGTTTCATATGCGCATTCACCGCACCCTTCTTAATTGGTCGTGTCATCACGAATCACGAGTCGGATGTGTGCCTTGACCTCCGCCCAACGGTTTAGAAATACTGCTGCTGTTCAGAATGTCAAACCAGCACAGTAAAATCTCCCCTTACAAAAATCCAAATTCCCGGATGAGTTTTTCAGTTGGTGAGCCAAACTGCCACTCAAATTATAGCCAATCCCCGTTTGAATACCATCCGTACGTGACATTAGGGATTTCAAGAGTTTAAGGCGTCTGTAATTAACCGAGTGGTCTTTACACCTTTGGCAAATAACCTTAACTTCAGTGCCACAACCTTAACTTGATGTCAATCTGATGACAATAAACTTTAACTGAACTGAACTGAAATGATCTCTTCAGGAAAGTCTCTTCTACATGACTGTGAAAACCGCTAACATTTTCCAGTTGTGACTTTTGAGATATTTGAGTACTTAATGTAAGTCGCTTTGGATAAAAGCGTCTGCTAAATTAAGTATTATACACGTCTACCTCATACTGGCTAACTAACTGAAATGTGTAAGAAAAAACTGCATCCCAAAATCGCTGTCGGGCCTTTTCCACTAACTGCTGATGACCAAAAACAGCTTTGAGGTCAAATTAAAACCTTAAAGAATATTTTCAATATTATAGTGCATACGTGTTTTTAGTATAGTTACTATGTCCTTTAATTCCATAATTTACCCCAGGAAGTTTCAGAAAAAACGCTCAAACAGGTTTGTCTTTGGACCCAGTTATAACTTCAACGTGTGTCTGCCTTACAGTAACACTGCACTGCGACGCTAGCTAAATTATCGAAAAGTCTGAGCAAATTTATAAAATCGCTGTTTCATCAATAAAATAAGCACATTTTGGGCACGGTATGAATAGCATGAACGTAGAGTTATGAAGTTTATCCGCCTCTCCTTACATCTTGCGATGACTTCCGGGAAATCATATGCGTTCTCTGACCAAGGATGCATCAGATGCATCTGTCCAATGCCTTCTCCATAAAAGAGGCAGATCAATCATATTTACGGGTATTTTGTGCATTCTTGGTGACTTCTTTGGATTGGAACCCTACTTGGGCAATGAGAAATGACTTCAGACGTGTCCGCAGGGCCACAAGTACAGAAAAAAATGTGGATTGATAAACAGCCCCTGTTAACCTGTATGTTTCATTCTAGCTCAAATCCTTTTTTATCGGATTTTATCTATAACCTTGTCATGCTTCATTTCAGAGTAGACCAAAATCTACTTGCCTCCGTCTCTCTAAATCAATTGTATCTGTCAAACGTATAGTTGCATTTACCACTGCTTTTACAGTTATATTACATAAAGTACACTTATAGTTATATTACATACAGTACATTCAGTATCGACTCATCTACCAGTATAAATGCTCTCTCTATCTACATATAAGATACACAATTCGTTTTTATATATATTAGCATTCAATTTCACCCTTTGCTGCTCTCTCACCCCAACCCAACATCTCTCCAACTGTTCTTTCCCTAAATTCTCACACCGGTCACAAAGCATCACAGGACAACCAGCAGGCCCGGCCTACTGATGCTGGACTGCTGTCGGCTAAATCGTACTAAGAGTCCAAACTGCACAGAACATTCTAGATTGAATTCAACACATATAGTAGTATACAGTCATGCAGTCAAGACACACGGTCAGGAACGGACTTGACATAATCCCTGCTTCTCAAACGGAACGTTCCAGGCCTTCGGAGCTACTGACGAGATGGTTTGGGGTTTCAAAACCTCCTCGGACTCGGTGGTAGGATTAGGGATTTGAGGGAGGGGTGGGTGTCTGTGGCCTATTGGTGCACTGCTGGGAGTCATGTCCTCAGTGTCTTGGTGGGTCTACCTGCCTTTTCTTCCCTGTACACCTCTGATGGCCAGTCCCATCAGGGCCACCAGATTTTCACACATGGATTGAATGTTGTATTGTGTCATAAAACAGAACCTGCTATTGAACAACATGGGTGGGATTTCAGAGACATCTGCTGCATGCTGCTGCATGATGTGGTTTTCACGCGCGCTGTAAGACGTCCATAAAAACAAAGACAAAACATAAGTCACATACCAACAAACATTTGAGGAAAAGACCCAGTTGGGCATAGAGTATGAATGCGTCTAGATAAATATGTAAATATGTTTCCATGTCTACCTGTGGTAGTTTTACTGGACGGGACAATGCACCGTGTGCGTTCATATAGGTTTGCGTGTTTCTCTGTGGTTCACTGGGTTGATTGATAAGTGAACACAGACACAGTTGACAGAAGAACACCAAGAGAAGCATCGTAAAAGAGACAGACAGGAAGAAAGAAGAGAGAGAGAGAGAAATATATACACAGAGAAAAAGCGAGAGAAGAGACAGAGAGAAAGAAAGAAAGAAAGAAAGAAAGAAAGAAGGAGAGAAATATACAGAAAAAGCGAGAGAAGTAAGAGACAGAGAGAGAGAAAGAGAGATAATATATACACAAAGAAATAGCAACGGAATAGAGCGAGAGAGAGAGAGCGGGGAACTCACGCTGCGATGGAGAGGTTAGCGGCAGACAGGGGGCTGACTTCTGCCACCTCCTTGGCCTTCTGCAGGGCGATCTTCTTACTCGCTGCCGCCTCTTCGTCCTGCTCATCCTGGAGAAGGGAAAAGGAGGAGAGGACGGAAGATGGAGAGGCGAAGAGAGAGAGTTGAAAAGAGAGGGAGCGTTCAACAGAGGACACGGAGAGGAAACACAGCCACAGAGAGAAAGAACGTGAGCGGCGGGAAACAGGAAGGGAGAGTCCATGTGATCGCCTGACGTCAACACCCCTTTCACTGGATAGGCTGACGTGGACTGCACAAATACATATCACGATTAGTCATTTAGCAGACGCTCTTATCAAAAGCGACTTATAGGAAGTACAGGAACATTCCCCGCTGAGGCAAGCAGAGTAAAGTGCCTTGCCCAAGGACACGCCATGTTGGCACAGCCGGGGATCGAACCGGGTACCTCCTGATTACTATTCCAACTCCCTAACCGCTCAGCCACATGACTCCCCAAGCTTGCTAAAATGAGTTCTTTCATTAGGTCAGGTACCTTGGTCAGTTCCTGTGCATTGGCCAGATTGTCCACAGCGATGGCCAAGAACACGTTTAGGAGCGTGTCTGAAAAACAAAGTTAAGGAGTACACACACCCAGAATGCAGGGTTTTTCCCCTCATTTTGAATAATGATCTGGACCCTTGGCAGTGGGGTGGTGGTGAGGTGGGGGTTGGCTGGTGTGTGAGCAGAAATATGTTGCACGCCTGCGTATGTGCTTGTATTTGTCCGTTAGTACAGTGTGTGGGAGCGAGTGCGTATGTCTGAGTGCGTGTGGGCGCGTGCGAGGAGGATACAGTTGCCGAAGAGGGTGAGCACGATGAAGAAGATGGAGAAGACCATCCCCTTGTTGACACCTCCCTGGGATTCGATCCCATCGTACATCACCATGTTCCAGTCCTCTCCTGTCAGGATCTGGCAGACACACAAGGCACTTCGTTAAGATGGGTGATAACCCTCAACAAGACACACACACACACAAAATGGGACAATACTGTGGTATGACGCCTCTTCTCCCCTTCCTCTAGTCTTCCACCTCTCGTTCTCCGCCCTCCTCTGTCTCCCTCCATCCTGTTCCCTCCCGCCTTCCCCACTCACCTGAAACACTGTCATTATTGCTGCAGGGAAGGTATCAAAGTTTGTCGGAGGAGTTCCAGCTTCAAAATTAAACCTGGGTAGAGAGAGAGAGAGAGATGGGGGAGTGGGGGAGGGGAGGAGCATCGTAAGAGAGGCGACAGTGGGAGAGAACAAGAAAATGAAAAGAGGTAAACGTAGATGTGATAAAAAACAATCAAAAGGGTGGGAGGAGCCAAGAGGGAGGGTGAGGTAGGGAGGTACTGTAAGCAGGAGAAAGGCAGATGGAGAGAGATCCAGGACGGACAGAGTGAAGAAAAGCAGGGGAGACGAACGAGGTTCATGGGAGACGAGGATGGGAGGAGCAGGAGAGGGGAGAGGAGACAAAGACACTGACTGTCCTCCGAAGAGCTGCATGCCAAGCAGGGCGAAGACCACGATGAAGAGGAAGAGCAGGAACAGCAAGCTGATGATGGACTTCATGGAGTTCAGCAGAGACACCACCAGGTTTCTCAGAGAGGCCCAGTACCTGGTAAAGACAGACACAGGGAGGATGATGGGAGTTGGAGGCACAAGGTTTTTGTAGCAGACGCTCTTAACCAGAGCGACTTACAGCAAGCACAGGGACATTCCCCCCTGAGGCAAGTAGGGTGAAGTGCCTCGCCCAAGGACACAACGTCATGTCGGCACAGCTAGGGTTCGAACCAGGGTCCTTCTGATTATTAGCCAATCTCCCTAACCGCTCAGCCCCCTGACTCCCGGTTAATATATGACATTAGTAAAATTACTTTTTTTTAATAGATTAATAGTACAGACAGACAGATATGGCAAACTTACTTGGTGACTTTGAAGATCCTCAGTAACCTAAGAGCTCTCAGCACACTAATACCAAAGGAGGTTCCTGGCTGGATGATGGACCAGAGCACTTCGAAAATGCTGCCGCAGATCACCTGTAACACGCAATGGACTTCAATGATATTTTGGAGAAAAAAAAGCTAATAATGTCCACGTCTGTTCTTGGTGGTATGTGAGAAGGGGTGGGGGTGGGGGGCCTGAGTGACTGTGTACGCGTGTGAGCGTGTTGGCTGTGTTTCATGACAAAACTCACAATGCAGTCAAAGCAGTTGAAGGACGAGTTAAGGTAAGCCTGCTTGCCCAGTCCGTACATCTTCACGCACATCTCCGACATGAAGATACCCAAGAATATGAACTCAGCAAAGTCTGGAAAAACAGGCGAGAGGAGGGACAGGAGACAGGGGGGGGGGAACACAGACGAAAGGAGAGGGAGAAGGAGGTGAAAAAAGGGGACGAGAGAAAGCCGGAAGACGAAAGATTCGCGGAGGGGGGTCGAAGAATTCAGGCGAGGAGAGGCGGGGGCGAAAAGCGGCGACGTAGAAAGACCCTGCGTTCACACTCACAGAGGAAGTCGGAGAGGGGCTCGGGCTGGTCGTAGTGCACCACGGCCACGCACAGGGTGTTGAGGCCCACCAGACACAGCACGGTCCAGTAGAAGGCCTGGGTCTTCACGATGTGGCGGATGAAGAAGCGCAGGCGACGTTCCCGCTTGTGGAAGTTGGAGCCCTCCAGCTTGGAGCTTTTCAGGCTGGCCCTGGCAAAGGGGGAGCCTGGGGGGGGGGGGGGGGGGGGTGGAGGTTAAAGGGCGGGGGGGGGTCAGGTCATCTGCGTCGTTAGCCCTGTTTTAGGGAGGCTGAAGCCAACCTAAAATGTTCTTCAGCCACCCCAAATAATTAATAATAATTATTTTTTTTCATTGAACTATTGTTTTACACATGGACAAGTTATTTCTAACATGCTACAAGCAAAGACACAGAGAAAAATCACACTCTGATTCTGATTGAACCAATCTAGGAACTGTCTGAAACAATGGATATCCTCAGCCCCCAATGAGTCAAAAAAAAATTAATTGCCATTCCACATCCGTAGGGGCTAAGCCCCCCCTTTCTTTCAATCCTAGAAACGCCCCTGTGCCACGGTACAGTAGGAAGTACGACGCGTTGTGCTCTGCGTGTGCGAGTATCTTACCCACTGCCAAGTCTCCCTCCCCTTCCTCTGGGTTCAGTAGCTCAGTTTTGTTCTTGTGGTTCTTCATGGTGGGTCTCCTACGGGAGCCTAGCGAGGACACACAGCACACTACGCTCAAGGCCAAATGCGAATAGCAGAAGCTTCCAATTTAAAGAAAGATCACACCCGCACACACAGACCCACACGCATGCCAGACACACGCTGATAAATACCATCAAAGGGCATCCGATCATCGCCATCATTGTCGTCATCTGCCAAGATGACCTCTTCTAAAGAAAAACACAAAGCAAGCATAGCATAGACTTCATACACACACGTTACTGCCATCGATATTGATGTACATTCAGAAAGACGTGACATCACAGGGGTGACTTCACCAGGGGTGTCCAACTCTGGTCCTCGAGAGCCACTGTCTTGAAAGATTTCGATGTTTCCCTGCTCCAGCACAACTCACTCCAATGAATGGGTTGTTATCAAGCTGTGGAACTCTCCTAATGACCCATCTACAACCTTCAGTACAGTCACTCGAGGACACCCCTGAACTACACGCACAAACGTTTTGAGAAATGACAGAAAATACATGGAGCTAACTCCAGGGTCAGGGTGTGGTAATCTAAGGGTTCAGTAAAACCCCTGGACATCAGGTAACTGACAGGCGTCCGTACCTGCTTTACAGATCCACTCCAGGTATCCATTGAGCTCTCTTTCTATTTGCTGCTGTCTTCTCAACTTGAGGAACTCGCTCCTGTTCTCGACACGCTCTCTCTCTTTGGCAAACTCCCTGGGGTACACACACAGACATTTACAAGAGAGCACAGGTACACACACAATGAATAAAACATTTCAATAACGCATGAGACAAGAAAACAGACACATACAAGCAAGAAGACATGCCTTGAATGCAGGCAGGCAGGCAGACAAAGACAAAGACAGACAGACAGACAGGCAGACAGGCAGGCAGGCAGGCAGGCAGGCAGGCAGGCAGGCAGGCAGGCAGGCAGGCATACAAAGACAGGCAGGCAGGCAGACAGACAGACAGACAGACAGACAGACAGACAGACACACAGGCAGACAGACAGACAGACACACAGGCAGGCAGGCAGGCAGACAGACAGGCAGACAAAGACAGGCAGACAGACAGACAGACAGACAGACAGACAGACAGGCATTCAGGCAGGCAGGCAGGCAGGCAGGCAGGCATACAAAGACAGGCAGACAGACAGACACAGGCAGACAGACACACAGGCAGACAGGCTGGCTGGCTGGCAGACAGACAGACGGGCAGGCAGACAGACAGACAGACAGACAGACAGACAGGCAGAGAGGAGGGCAGGTAGACAGACAGGCAGGCAGAGAGGAGGGCAGGTAGACAGACAGGCAGGCAGGGAGGAGGGCAGGTAGACAGACATACCCTGAGAGGACACCCAGCACCAAGTTGAGCATGAAGAAGGAGCCAATGATGATGAGAGGGATGAAGTACATCCAGTTCCACGAGCTCCCTGAGGCATCATTGCTCTGGAAACACACCCACACAAACACACACACCGTCAGTCAGTCAGTGTGATCAAAGTCACTTATTGACACTAACGAACACTCATCTGGTAGAGCAGAAACATACAATGAGTTTGCCAGTGTGGTCCATAGTGTGTGTAGACAGTGGATAGAATCTGATGCTCACTGGCCACCATGTCAGCCAACTCAACTCTTAACAGTCATGACGATCGATTTTCCATCTCTGCCATATCCCTCTCATCCCTCCATTCATATTCTCTCATTTCCCCTTCCCTTCCTTCCTTTCCTCCAGTACCTCTCTCAACACAAGTCTACTCCCCAAATGATTTTGCCAAGCGACAAAATTGCCTTCCCCTCCTCCTTTACATTAGTACCCCTCCTTTTCTCTGCATGTTCGTTGGCTTTGTTGTCGTGCTGTTCGGAGGGTACTGCAGCTTTTTTCTCCATTAAACTTTCATCGGGTTCTTCCACAGGCAGCTGCAAGAATAACTCGGACTGAACAGCCCCGTTAAATATAGAGAAGCAAGGAGAGGTCCTGATGGGGGAGGTGTGCAGGGTGTGGAGGATGGGGGGAATACTGGGGGAGGGAGGGAGAGAGAGAGAGAGGGAGAGAAGGGGTAAGGGATCGGAACAGGCTTTGTGAGATCGGGTGAGGAGGGAGACAGAGAGAGAAATGAAGAAAGGGGAAAACAGCGAGCTTGAGAGAGGGAGAAAATAAGGTGGGATGGAATGGGGAGAGTCCTCGTGGATGGACTATGGCAGGGGTGGTGGCCATGTGTCTTGTGTGTCTTGGCCATGTTATTGGGACACATAAAGTGAGAGAGCCCTACTAGGGAACATGCATACTGTATTTACAGCAAGAGTGCTATCAAGCCTTTGTGTATGTTAACAATGGCAATAAATCGACAATATATTGATAGTTCAAGTACCATCAGAACCAACAGAATAATGCAGTCTAGGAGCCTGTGTTGGTCATATTTAACATGGAGTCAAGTAGCTCAGCAGGTTAAGGCATTGGCCTCATGATCGGAAGGTTTTGAGTCTGATTCCCGGCTGTGGCTATGTGATGTTTTGTCCTTGGGCAAGGCACTTCACCCCACTTGTCTCAGGGGGATTGTCCCTGTGCTTGCTGTCACTTTGGATAAAAGCGTCTGGTAAATATTTATTTATTAATATTTGACTTGACTTGCTCCTTTAGAGGTACGTCTCATTATTTTGCAGAGTAAACGCAAATACAGATAGGAGAACAAAAAAACATCAAGCTTTAGTAAACGAAAGCCCCGAGACCTTAAGCGTACACCTTTGACCTCACGGCGACGAGGGGTCAAATTTCACTCTTCAACTTCAAATCTTCTGTAAAGTTGACATGGATGTAAAGTGTCCCTGTGTTACAGCCTTTCCTCTCCCACCCCCCGTACCTCTCCACGCAGGGACCAGGTAACTGTGTCAGCTGGAGCACTCACGTAGTAGAGCAGGTCGGTCCAGCCCTCCATGGTAATGCACTGGAAGACCGTGAGCACGGCGAACAGGATGTTGTCAAACTGCGTGATGCCGTAGTTGGGCCCCAACCAGTACTGTCGACAGGTGGTGCCATTCGGACACAGCCTCGCCGGAGCCTCCGTCCCACAGGGAAACTCCTCCCGGATCTCCCCTGTGACCGGAGGACAGGAAACAGAGGGGGACACCAGGGATCAGAATCAGAATCTATTTTATTCACTATGCAGGATATACAAACACAGAATTGACTTTGGGAGAAAAGAGCAAACATAGAACACATATGTAGGGTAAAACAGAATAAAAAATATAATGTAAAATACAAATTAGATACAAATAAGATAAAAGTAAAAAGTTGGAACTCGCTGTACAGATGGAGGGGAATATAACTATGACAAGGGTTGCAAAAACTGGTCCTGGAGAGCCACAGTCCTGAAGGTTTTAGATGTTTCCCTGCTCCAGCACACCTGATTCTAATGACTGGGTCAATATAAAGGTCTATGGAAGCCTCATAATTAGAATCAGGTGTGTTGGAGCAGGGAAACATCTAAAACCTTCAGGACTATGGCTCTTCAGGACCAGAGTTGGCCACCCCTGGACTATAGTAAGAGAATGTAGAGAAGAATGGGTATATATAGTACAGGGGGATGGGGGGCTATATACACAGTAGTGCAAATAGTGGTGCAAAACGTGAGGCGTTCTGATTGGTGATGGTGAGGCATTTTGATTTTGAATAACGCAAAACAGCTTACATTTCTGAATGGTTAAGGATTATGTTACACCTTTATGTGAATAATGGCCTGTCAACAGCCAGGGCCACACACACACACACACAGACACACACACACACACACACAGACACACACACACACACAGACACACACACACACACAGACACACACACACACAAAGACAGACATAACCACACTCACCTGTGTGACTGTCAAAGCAGGTGGTGTGGAATTTGCCCATGTAGAACTCCAGGCCTATGATAGCAAACATAAGGATGGCGAAGAAGAGTAGCAGGCCGATCTGCAGCAGGGGGATCATAGCCTTCATGATTGACTTGAGCACCACCTGGAGGCCTGGAAGACAACATGCACTGTTGAATCGACCGTTTAACAACACTGACTAGGGCCAGTGAGATATTCTGTACAGCAGCGGTCTCCAACCCTGGTCCTCAGGGCCCACTGTCCTGCATGCTTTAGATCAGGGATCACCAATCCTGGTCCTCGAGGTCCGCTGTCCTGACAGTTTTCGATGTTTCCCTACTCCAGCACACCTGATTCTAATGAATTGGTCGTTATGAAGCTCTGTGGAAGCCTCATAATGACCCTATATTTGAATCAGGTGTGCTGGAGCAGGGTAACATCGAAAACTGTCAGGACAGCGGACCTCGAGGACCAGGATTGGTGACCCCTGCTTTAGATGTTTCCCTGCTCCAACAGACCTGATTCAAATGAACAGGTCGTTATCTAGCTCTGAAGAATCCTGGTAACAAACATGCAATAGAATCGGGTGTGTGGAATGGGGGAAACATCTCAAACATGCAGGGCAGCGGGCCCTGAGGACCAGGATTGGAGACGACTGCCGTACAGCATTGGTGTCAAAGCCATCGAGGGGCCAAGAGGATGCAGGTTTTCACTTCAACCAAGCACTACTCCAGCTGATTTCACTGACAAGTTTCTCTACTTAAATCAGCTGGAGTAGTGCTTGATTGAAGTGAAATCCTGCACCCTCTTGGCCCTCGATGGCACCAGTATGACACCGATGCTGTACGGTATATCATTACAATTTGAGACGGTGTTGAGAGAGCAAAACCGAAGACATTGAACTGGTGCTATTTTATACGCGTCCCTTAAACCGAGGTCGTGCTCGATTGCTGCTGTACTTACTGGGAATCCCCGACACCAGTTTGAGGGGTCGCAGCACGCGGACAGCTCTGAGCGTTCGTAGGTCAAAGTCTGACCCTATCGTGGACAGGATCCTGCACGGAACAAGAGACAGCGGGTGGGGGGGGGGGGGGGGGGGGGGGACGACAATATAAGTACATGTAGCCCTTTGAAAACGCGAACATTGATGGATGACCAGCACCAGACAATCAATGTCCACCGCGCCTTTGGACAACAGAATGTGTCAGTCAGTCACTCTAATCACTGTTGCGCTCGGATGGGAGGAACCCTGCCGGATCATTAGTGAGTGAATACTGTATGTGAATACATGAATGGACTGGGAGAGAATCAATACAGCAGGCCAAGAAGTGGATCGAGGAACGGATTAGTAAGACAGACATGGCGAGGAAACAGAGCCAGAGAGATGAGAGAGAGAGAGAGAGAGAGAGAGAGAGAGAGAGAGAGAGAGAGAGAGAGAGAGAGAGCGAGAGAGAGAGAGAGCGAGAGAGCGAGAGAGAGAGAGCTAAATAGTGAAGAGAGAGAGAAAGGGGGGGCGAGAGAGAGAGGGGGGAGGTGAAGAGAGACAAGGGGCGTAGTTTGGCCCTTGCTGCATTGACTGAGAGGAGTAGCTGCTGCTTAGTAAGAGAAAGAGGCAGAGCAGGAGGGCGGGCGGGCGGGAGAGAGAGAGAGGAAGAGTGGAGTTCAGTGGGGGAGGGAAGGCAGGATGTGTGTGAAAGAGACTTGCTGACTGGCCTTTTTTTCGATGCCCATCTTTATTCCTCCTATTTATAAACCCACTCTCTATCTCCGAGCCACGGTCACAGTCAGTTTGGCAGAGCTCTGCTCAGCGTACAGCGCCATTCTCTCTCTCCCACACACACACACACACACACACACACACACACACACACACACACACACACACACAGAAAGACATGGCAGGCTGAGATTGGTGGCAAGAGTGTGTGTGGCTTTGTGCGTATGTATGTATGTGTGTGTGTTATGTGTTTGTGTGTATGCATGTGTGTGTGTGTGTATGTATGTGGGTGTGGGTGTGTGTATGTGTGTTTGATTGAAGGCATGTGTGTGTATATGTGTGTGCGTGTGGAATTGTAGAAGCTTCCTGACACTGCCTGACTTCCAGTCATCCTCTTGTCTGACGCACACTGTGAATCATCAAATTGCTTCACTCCCTCCTCTTTATGCTAGAAGAGACACAACCAGTCCAGGTGTGGAGTACAACACCCTAGTGATCAGGACCAGGTCTACAACACACCAGGTCTTCAACACACCATTTGCATTTATTAATTTAGCAGACGCTTTTATCCAAAGCGACTTCCAAGAGAGAGCTTGACAAAAGAGCATCGGTCACTGGTCATAGCAACGTGATAGACCCCGAACATAACAGGTTTATAGATTATGAAACATCGTAAGAAACCAATAAGTGCCAAGGGAAGCGCAATAAGAACATTCAGCCAAACAAGTTACAATTGTAAGACAAGCATCTCCGACGAGCAGTAGAGAACCTGTAGGAAGCAAGCAACAAAAGCAACAACAACACCAGCAGTGCACCTGACTGCCAGTATTAAAATCTTACAAAAAGGTAGCAGGTCCCCCAGTAGGAATCTTTATGACCCTGGGGGAAAGACTATTATTAGGCCCAGCAGTTATTCCTAAGTGCTGTTTAACTCCCGGAACAAGTGCGTCTTGAGCCTTTTCTTGAAGGTGAGGAGACAGTCAGTGTTTCTGATGGGGGTGGGGAGTTGATTCCACCATTGGGGAGCCAGACAGTGGAAGAGTTTGTGTTGAGGGGTGGCACCACTAGACGGTTGTCAGAGGATGACCTTAGGTGGCAGGCAGGGGTGTAAGGCCGGAGGAGAGACTTGATATAATTCGGCAGTCCCGTTCACCGCTCAGAAGGTCAGCACCAGGGTCTTGAATCTGATACGGGCCATGATGGGAAGCCAGTGGAGGGCGATGAGGAGCGGGGTGACATGGCAGCATCTGGGTAGATTGAAAACCAGGCAGGCTGCTGCATTTTGGATCCTCTGAAGGGGGCAGATTGCACTTGCAGGAAGACTGGCTACTATCGAATTGCAGTAGCCAAATCTTGATTCCTAGTATCAAATATTGAGGGACTCTTGGTGGTGAGAGAAAAAGAAAGAAAGAAATACATACGAGAAAGAATACAGGTTTGTGCTCTGCGAAGGCAAACACACCAAGGAATGGGAAAGCCCCTTAAGAACCATCCTCTGAGGTAAACCCAGCTCAGCGTTTGTGCTTGTGCTTCCATGGTCTGAGAGACAAACAGCAGGGAAGGAAGGGAAGGACATGGATTAAGGGAAGGAGGGGAATTTAGCAGAGGGAGGGAGGGGAAAAGCGAGGGTGGAGGTGCCAGTTTGTCAGCCCAGGGGGGGCCATGGTGACGCAGGGTGGGATATTGAGGTTAAAGTCAGGGATTCACACCCACATGCTGTGTGTGTGTGCGTGTGTGTGTGTGAGAGGACTGTTAACAGCGCTGACAGCCGAGGCCTCTACTGGGACTCACCTGGCGATCTGCTATTGAGCGGCATAGGTGTGCATTTGCGATAGGGTTGTGAGACAGAGAGATCGAGAACGGGAGTAAGAGAGGCGGGAGGTAGAGCGAGAGGGAAAGGGAGAAAGAGAGGGAGGAAGAAGACAGTCAGAGAGAGAGGGAGGGATAAGAGATGTAGACAGAAAGAGAGAGAGAGAAAGAGAGGAACAAGAAGAAGGTAACACTCCAGGCAAAGAAAAAGCTAGCTAGCAAAAACAATACTTTAACAGACATGCTGATCATGACCATGTAGAGTGATGTTAATGATCCTGAGGATGAACAGGTCAACTGTTTCACTTTACGGCACTTTCCTCATTCACACTGTTTCCACGGTTACTGGCCCCTTCTCATTCATAACTGTTTCCATGGCAACAGGGACCGTGGCTCATTGATAGAATGTCGGTATCACCCTGGTAACGACACCAAAGGAGGAGCTTGATTTATGTTTTTTTGTTGTTGTTGTCACATTAAGGCCATCAAATCAAGTACATCAACACTAATTTTAAAATCCCACCTAGAACACAGGTACATTCCTACGTAGATGCTGTGGCGCAAAAACCACACCTCGCACACTACGAACAGGCACACACGCGTGATACAATGCCATGACTAGTTGAAAGTTTTGGGATGTAAAAAAATATAAATTAAATAAAATAAAAACATGCGGACGCGAACGGTGTGTCTACACACGTAGACAGCAAGCGCACACACGCGCCTATCCACACAATCCATCTTGCGAGGCTTTTTTTAATAATACATGTCCCCCGCGCCTCTTGCCTGGTCTCCCCTCTTCCCTCTCCCCCCCCCCGCCCCCTCTCTACTTGCTGCCCTCAGCAGTAAAAGAGCTGTCATCTGCCCATCCAACTCTCCCCTCTCCCCCCCTCCCTCCTGTTTCACCCTCCTTTCCATTCGCTCGCACCTTCGTATTTCGACGGGGAAGCTGAAGCCGAAAACGGCGACCGGGGCAGGAGCGAGAGCGAGCTGTACGTGCGAACAGCGGGGAGGACGAGAGGCGTCTCGTCCTTAAGCGACACGATCGGTGGGAGTCAGAAGAAGACAACGTTAGAAGCAGCTCGTCCTCATTTTGACCTCAGGGTGGATCTAACTTATCCCCACTGTCTTTCAGATTCACCCTCCGCTCCCTCTTTTCCTCCTTTTTTGCTCCCCCCCCCCCTTCCCAGAACAGGGGTGGGCAATCCTGGTCCTCGAGGGCCGCTGTCCTGAAGGTTTTAGAGGTTTCCCTGCTCCAGCACACCTGATTCTAATGAATGGTCATTATCAGGCTTCCACAGAGCTCAATAACAACCTGTTCATTAGAATCAGGTGTGCTAGAGCAGGAAAACATCTGAAACCTTCAGGACAGCGGCCCTCGAGGACCAGGGTTGCCCACCCCTGTTCTAGAGGGTGAAAATATCAATCGATCCAGGAAGTTGGAGATGTTCCTCCAGGTTCCTTCAGAACGTGAAGGAACGAGGAGTCAATCTTTCGCTTTTCCTTTCCCAAGTTGATGATTCTTCTTTCCCAAGTCCTCTTTCCTCATTCCTTCCCGACATCTGATCTTGATGTGTCTGGCTTGTGCGATTGGGGGGGGTGGGGGGGCAGTCGGACAACCAAACCACCACTCTGAGGACCAGTAATCAGTGCCGCTGATATGGTCTGGCTTGAACACGCAAATGACTTACGGTACGCAATGAACTCCATAAACACACTCACACTCATGCGTCACTTGAGTAATGGGCCTGTGTAGTCATGTGTACAGGAGTGGAGTAGGACTTGGAAGGGTTTGGGGGGGAGAGGGGGGGGGTGGTGAAAGAGGAAATGTGTGCCTAGAGGCTTCTGCAAAGAAACTGACCGATGTGTGTCTGCCAGGGCGTTTTTTGCAAGAGAGACTAAAGTGAGGGACTGAGAACGAGAGTGTGTGTGTGTGTGTGACTTCCCCGGTCATTGTGTTATCAAAGAGCCGAGGGAGAGGAGGGCAGGAAGGGCAGCTGCATTTCATCTTCAAAGAGCAGCGCTGCTGAAAGACACCCACCATACACACCACAGCTGGACCCCTCGAGCAGGGGGTGGGCCTCTGTTCGTCTGTACCTATCCCTCCATCTAACCATCCATCTATCTATCCCTCCAACCATCCATCTATCCCTTCATCCATCTATCTATCCCTCCATCTAACCATCCATCTAACCATCCATCCATCTATCCCTTCATCCATCTATCTATCCCTCCATCTAACCATCCATCTATCTATCTATCCCTCCATCCATCCATCTATCTATCCCTTCATCCATCTATCTATCCCTCCATCCATCAATCTATCCCTCCATCCATCAATCTATCTATCCCTTCATTCATCTATCTATCCCTCCATCCATCAATCTATCTATCCCTTCATCCATCTATCTATCCCTCGATCCATCCATCTATCGATCTATCTATCTATCCCTTCATCCATCCACCTATCTATCCCTCCCTCCATCCATCTACCTATCCATCCATATATCTATTTATCCCTCCGTCCATCCATCCATCCATCCATCCATCCAGCCATCCATCCATCCATCTACCTATCCCTCCATCCATGTATCTATCTATCCCTTCATCCATCCATCTATCTATCCCCCCATCCCTCCATCCATCTACCTATCCCTCCATCCATCCATCTATCTATTTATCCCTCCATCCATCCATCCATCTATCCCTACATCCATCCAGCCATCTATCCATCTATCCCTCCATCCATCCATTTATCTATCCCTCCATCCATCCATCTATCCCACCCATCCATCCATCCATCTATCCCAACATCCATTCATCCATCTATCCCCCCATCCAGCCATATATCCCTCCACCCATCAATCTACCCATCCCTCCATCCATCCATACATCTATCCCTCCATCCATCCATCTATCCCTCCATCCATCTATCTATCCCTCAATCTACCATCCATCTATCTAGCCCTCCATCCATCCATCTATCCATCCCTCCATCCATCTATCCCTACATCTATTTTTCTGTCCAGGGATTCATATTTTGAAAGTGAGACATAATAATTAGGGGAGACACAAAGACTCAGACAGAGACAGAGAGACACTAGGAGGCAGAGACACAGAGAGGGGAGAGAGAATGAGTGAGAATGGGAGAAAGGGGGGGGACAGAGAGAAAGCGATAGAGGGGAGAGAGAGAGAGAGCTCCTGTGTCTCAAGGCTGTATGGGATGATTGATCATCTGCAGCAGTGAAAAACAGGTTACTGCAGCAGCACACGCGCAGACTCCCCCTCCCATTGGCTTGCTCAGCTTCTCTCTCTCTCTCCCCATCTCTTCTTCCCTCTCCCTCTTACTCCCTCTCTCTTAACAGCAGCTTCCTTCATCCCTCCCCCCGTGTTCATCCTTTCTCTTCCTTCCCATCTTCCTTCCCTACCTTCGCTCCCCTCCTCGCTCTCTCCATTAAACAGCTGTCTCTTTCTTCATGCTCCTCCCGGCCTCCATCTCGGCCTCCATCTCGGCCCCTATCTCGTGCGTCTCTTTGCTGATTCCCGCCGGTAGATCACCGGATCCGCTGCCATCCTCGCTTTTTTTTCCTCCCAGCGTCAACCGCTGCTTCCCAGCTCGCGTCGGCCGATGCCATGCCTCTCGTCGCCCCTCCCTTCGCCCGTCTTCCGCGCCCCTCCCTCTCTGTCTCCCTCCCCGTCACACCTGTCCCCTATTGTTATCACCCTGTCACCATAAGATTTCCCATGTTCTTCAACTATTCTATCCAACTATTCTCTGTAAAAACCGAGCCGTATTCAATGAACTGGAGCATTTAACAAGACACAATATGGATACATTTAGTCATTTATCTGACTCTCTTATCCAGAGCGACTTACAGTAAGTACAGGGACATTCCCCCTGAGACAAGTAGGGTTCGGGGTTTGAATCGGGCACTTTCTGGTTACCAGCCCAACGCCCTAACCAACTACACCACATGACTCCCCCAGTGACGCACAGTCATCCATTTTTCTTTCCCTTTTAATTATTATTCTCCCAAAATCCACCGATTTCCTTCGATCCTCCTCTCCTCTCTCAGTCTCTCCACATTGGACCAGAGCAGGTTTCACAGTCGGTGCCACGTAAGATGAAGCGACAGACCGTCACAAAGAGTCCGGCTCACCATCGTCTTCACCGACTAGCAGAGAGAAGACCAGAGAGAGGAGGAGGAGGAAGGGAGAAGAGGAGGACTCCCCTCTGCGCTGCTACTGCATGTCAGCCAGGGCGAAGGAGAGGGTCTTCGTGACCTTTACGCCCTCTGCCCACTCGCAGACGTTTGCGTTGAGTCCTTCGGTCCTTGACTTTGCAGACGTTGGCAGACACCAGCGCGCACACGCTAACACTGTACCGCTGTTCTACGTCTTTCGCGTAATAACAATGAGAGGTGACATCAGGAATTCAGCTTCTCAAAGTTATTCGGAAATGGAGAGAGTGGATAGAAGAGCTGCAATGTCAAAATGAAAGAGCAGAGAGGGAGGCTGCAGGGAGAGCCGGTTAAATCATGAAGCACACAGAGGCCATGAACAGAGGGGAGAAGCGAGGGGAGGGGGGAGAAAATGAGGGAGAGGGAGCAAGAAATTCATGCACAAAGAGCACTCAGCCCCACAGCTGGAGGACATATCGCTACAGAGAGGGGAGGGGGAGGGAGAGAGAGAGAGAGACAAACGCAGAGATAGAAAAAGAGAGAAAGTGAGAGAAGGAGAGACGGAAAGAGAGGGAGAAAAATCGAGGGAGGGGGGGGGAAGGATGGAGAAATAATGAGCAAGGGAAGGAGAGGAGAGAGTGGGGGGAGAGAGAGAATGCAATAGAGGGACCGTGACAGAAAGAGAGAGAGAGACCTCTTGTGTCTCAAGGCGCAAGTGAGGGGAAATCTATCCATATGGTGTCCAAAGCTAATGGGTTAAAGCAGATTCCAGGACAGGAGAGAATTTATAGGTCCAAATTCAAAGAGAAAAGGACCGCTGTTGGCGACTGTACACCTACATCTTCATTTCTCTTTCCCTTCCTGTCACCTCTCTATATGTCCACTCCTAACTCTCCATCCCTCTCCATCTGCTCCTCCATCTTCACATCCCTCTCTTTCTCTCTCTCTTACACTCCCTCGCCTCTCTCCTTCTCCCCACTCCACTCCACTTCTCCCTCACCCCTCTCCTTCTCTCCTCCCCTGCTCCCTCTCTCTCCCTCTCCCCTCTTTCCCCTCTCCTCCTCCTCCTCTCTCTTTCCCTCTCCCTCTCTCCTCCTCCGCGACCTCTCGCTCTCCCTCTCCCCCTCCTCTCTCTTCCCCTCTCCCTCTCCTCTGCCTCTTCAACCCTTCCCTCCTCCTCCTTCTCTTCTCTCCCTTCCTCTGCCTGGCCCTCCTCCCTCTCTTTCCTCTTGTCCTGTTCCCTGGTGAGTTGACATTTGTTCAGCGCCCTGGCTGCGCCTCCCTGCAGCGCCGCTGTGATCCCAGCTCTGTCTCTGTCTGGGCTGTCTCATTAGGGTTAGGTAGCAGGGGAGAACCCACACACTCGCACACTCAGAAACCCCCCCCCCACCACCACCACCACCACCACAACCACCCACTCGGTGCAAGCAGTCGGCATACACACCCAAACACATAAGCAGTGAAGGTATAGTTAAGTGGATGTTTCGTATGAGAAAGCCAGGCTGTGACTAAAATCCAGCAGTGTTTATGTAGTGACTGGGTTCATGTGTCTTTTCCTGAGAGTAAAACCTGAGCATGTGTTGGTCAGCGTGTTTCCATAATGCTGTTGAGCAGGAGCGGGCAATCCTGGTCCTCGAGGGCCGTTGTCCTGAAGGTTTTAGTTTTTTCCCTGATCTAGCACACCTGATTCTAATGAATGGTCATTATGACGCTTCCACAGAGCTTGATAACACCCCATTCATTTGAGTCATGAGTGTGCTGGAGCAGGGAAACATCTAAAACCTTCAGGACAGCGGCCCT